>CM076574.1:939716960-939925587 GCA_034641835.2 Pinus albicaulis
CACTACGCATTGAAGTGGAGGATATATACTTCATCACTGGACTCTCCAGGAGGGGAGACCCAGTAGACCTGCATGGAAAACCCCTGGGAGGGTTAACCATGGAAGATTATGTCCACGTATATTGCGTAGATAATTCCAAAAAGGTTGGAACGCAGATTGCAATTAGAGATATCAGGGATTTGCACATGAAGATCCTCCTTTTCACCATCAGCAGAGTGGCAGGATCTACCTCACTACATCAGGCGTCCAGAACACAAATGAGTATAGCTGTAGAGTGTTTGACTCATGTTTATGATTGGTGCACAGCCCTGCTACTAAACATGAAACAACAACTGACTTCTATTCGCCAAGTAAAAACTAAACACTTTGGCTATGGTACCATTTTGACAACATTCTTCTTTGAGAGGATTCCGGCTTTGAGACCCAGAGTCATCTCAACTATCAGTAGCCCGCGGGACCCAAGAATTGCCCGTTGGGCAGACATGATGAAGAGACTGGGGGGTAGTGAGGTACCCCGGACCACCTGGGACGATGAGTTCTTCCTGTGGTGGGGAGACAGATCATCGTAGTGGACGACTATCCCTATGCCGGGATGGATTTCCGTGGAGATCCAGATCTAGTTCTTCCACCTGGCACAGCATGGGGAGCCGTCGGTAAGTTTTGCAAGATTTTTTGACTTATATGATTTCTTTTGGATTTTTTCAAATATGTATAAAAAAATGAAAACAAACATGTTTTTGATTGGATTCATAATGACTGACAATTAAAAATGATCATGTTTCAGATGTTGGACCAGTTCGTCCTGAGGGCCTACCGCGCCATAAGCGCCGTAGAGGTGAGGCAGAGATAGTGGATTCCGACAGGACTCTCCAGACCGTGCAGAGAAACTTGGAGGGTCTGACCCACCAAATCCCTATGGCTGCCGTGGAGGACTTGCCGGAAGCCGTCCAGAGACGGGTTGTAGGAGTACCCCGGGACTGGGTTAGATTATTCCGCCGAGTGGCCACTGCAGTTATGTTCTATAGGAACACGACTTCTGTGCAGGGTCCTCAGGAGTAGACAGATTTTATATATTAGATGATTGTATATTCTTTTTTGAGACTGAACATGATGGGGCATAAGCCCAAGTTTTGTACGAGATTATGGATCCAAATTTTGTAAAGTTTTTTGACACTCTGATGATATATATACAACGATATTTGATGTGATGTGATAAATGTATCAAATGTATGATGTTTTTTATGATTAAAATTTATTGTATTGAATGATTAATATGCCAATCTAAAGCTTGATTAGCTAATGAGTCAGCAAACCAATTGTCAGCTCGAGGAATATGAATGAATGTTAAAAATTGAAATGACCTTTGTAACAAACGTACCCTCAAGAAAAATCGTAATAAAAATGGATCTCATACCCGATAAGTGTTGTTCAACTGCGACACCACCAGCTGGGAGTCCAAGAAAACTACCAACGAATCAACACCCAAAGATATTGCCTCCGAGAGTAGATGAATGATTGCAGTGTATTCTGCTACGTTATTGGAAGCAGGACCAATGCAGACCCCTCTTGATACCAACAGCTGACCGGAAGGATAATGAAGCACCCAAGCCGCGGAAGCTAAGTTCCGGGTGTGTCTACTAGCACCATCGACGAAACCAAAATGACTCATGACATCCAACACAACCTGCCAAAGCAGATCAAAAACATCATCACCTCATCAAAAATCGAAAATCAATCAGATATGTACAAAGCAAAAAACTACTATATACAAAGAAAAATGCCAGGCCAAAGCCTAGGCATAATACTTCTTCAAATAGAGCCCATTTCGGGGCTCCGGCAACTCGTTCCCTTCGAAGTCAACCAAGGTATATGCTCCTTTCTTAAGGAGTTTTTTAACGATATAGGGGCCATACCACATCGACTTAAACTTTCCTGCCCCCAAGGCATCTTTTTCTTGGGCATAGACCAAAACAAGGTCACCTTCAGAAAAGACCCTAGGCTTAACCACCTTATCGTACTGAATTTTGACTTGGTTTTTATGCGCTTCATTCATCGTGGCAGCATCCCGACGCTGCTCATCGAGATGTTCCAGATGAAGAAGCCGCTCTGCCAGACTAGAAGTGTCAGGAAGAAGCTCAACAACTAATTTAAGGGAAGGAATATTGCATTCAATGGGAAATACGGATTCCACCCCGTGGACTAACTGAAACAGAGTAAAGCCAGTTGCAGTTTTAACTGATGTCCTGTATGCCCAAAGTGCAGGATATAGCATAATATGCCAGTTGGATCTATGTTTATCAATTTTCCTTTGAAGAATTGTCTTCAAGGATTTATTCACGGCTTCCACTTGCCCATTGGCCTGAGGATAATATGGAGATGAATGCTCCTGCCGAAAACCCAATTTGAGAGCCAACTCAGCCATCATACTATTCTGAAAATGACTGCCATGGTTAGTGACAATCTCTCTAGGTATACCAAAACGAGCGATAACTTGGTTGAAAAGGAACAAAGCTGCAGTCTGACCATCGTTCCCAAAAGTAGGCATAGCCTCGACCCACTTCGTAAAGTAGTCTACTTCTACGATAATGTACTTGTGACCTTTTGCCGAAGGCGGGTTACAAGTAGTATAATCCATACCCCACTTTGTAAAGGGTCTGACAGTAACGACTGGAAAAAGCGGAGCTGGATGAGCGCGCATTTTTCGAGTATATATCTGACACGGATGACACTTCTTGACCGATTCAATACAATCTTTGAAAATCGAGGGCCAAAAGTATCCAGAACGCAAAATCTTTTGGGCTGTAGCAAGCCCAGATAAATGACCCCCAGAAGCTCCACTGTGAGAATCATTGAGCACAGCCTCAGCTTCTTCGAAAGTTAAGCAGCGTCTTAGGATTGAATCAACCCCTCGACGGTACAAAGCATCACCAATAATCAGATAATTCTTGGCCAAGTGACGCAGTTTACGACGCTCATCTTTCGAAAAAGTATAGGGAAACTTCGCAATCTGGAGATACACAATGATATCCCCATACCAAGGATCTTGTGGAGAGATTAGAAACAAGTGTTCATCCGGAAAGGACTCATCATAGATCATCTCCTCTCCACAAGGCAACTCGGAGATCAATTCCGCAAAGACTAATGACTTCTTGGATTTGGCAGACATGAACTCTAGATCAAATTCTTGTAAAATTACAATCCATCTATTATATTTGCCCCCAATCACTCGCCTGCTGAGGACAAACTGAAATGGATTGGCAGCTGCCAAGACATAAGTTTTGCGAAGAATAATATAATGCCGGAGTCGCTGCACAGCATGAACTGCTGCTAAGGCTAATTTTTCTATCGGGGTGTATCGCAGTTCAGGTCCTACCAGTCCTCGACTAAAGTAGTAAATAACATGCTCAGCCAGAGCATCATCCTCCTGAACCAGAACCATACCAATGGTAGATTCTGCTGTAGCCAGATACAAAAGAAAATCTCTGCTATAATCGGGTGGACTCAGTAAAGGAGCAGAGGTCAATGCCTTTTTCAAGGCATCGAATGAGCGTTGAGCATAGTCGTCCCAAAGAAAAGGAACTCCTTTCTTCAATAGTCTCATATATCCCTTTGTAATCTCAGCATAGTTGACGATAAACCTCCGAAGAAAATTAGACTTCCCTTGGAGACTTTGAAGCTGACGGATTGAAGACGGGGGAGGCAACCGAATTATTGCCTCAACCTTGAAGGGATCTACCCTTATCCCTTCCCTAGACACAATAAATCCCAACAGCCGACCGGATGTAACTGCGAAAACGCACTTGTTCGGATTCAATCGAATTTTATAAAAACGACATCTTTCAAATATTTGCCGGAGGTGACCAGGATGATCCATCCTCTTTCGAGAATGAGCAACTAGATCATCTAAGTATGCCTCGATAATCTTCTTGATGTCGTGGAAGGCGTAAGACACGGCCCGCTGAAAGGTAGCTCCAGCATTTTTAAGACCAAAGGGCATTTTCTTGTATGAAAACGTACCCCAGGGACAAATAAATGCAGTCTTATGTTGATCTTCAGGACGGATAGTAATTTGATTATATCCGGAGAAACCATCCATGAAGGAGAAAATCTCGTTACCGGCACACTCGTCAATAATCTGATCGATGAATGGTGTGGGGTAATTGTCTTTAGGACATGCCTTATTTAGGTCTCTGAAATCGATGCACACTCGAATCGTTCCTTGCTTTTTATCTACCGGAACGGGGTTTGAAACCCATTCAGTCAGAGGAACTGGGAAAATTAATCCCGCCTTAAGCAGCTTTTCAACTTCAGCTTTGATAGCTGCTGCCTTCCTAGGATTAACCGGACGAAGTTTTTGCCTGACCGGCTTAGCGTTTTCATACGTCTTGATCTCATGCTGGACTATAGATGGGTCTATGCCAGGCATTTCCTCATAAGACCAAGCAAATACATCCCTATACTCTTTGAAGAGCTCGGTATAGATTTGAACCTCTTCACGGGAACATTCAGCTCCAATGAAGACATTCTTGACAATATTGGGATCCCTGGAAATGTTCACCGAGATAGTAGGAGAGATCACAGCCATGTTCCCTTCAGCATAAACCTGTGCTGGTGCTAAAGGGCTCAAGACTAGGTGAACAGGTCCAGGAGACTGAGGACTTGGAAAACTTGTTTCGACTTCGCTCAAGTCAGGTAGGAAGTAAGACCGATGATGCAAATCATCCCACGGTCTATCTATACCTGTCATCGCTTCCAGGATGGCCTCTTCAGATGGAAGAGTGGTATCAAGACAATCCTGGGCAGAAGAAGAAGTAAGCGTCCAAACCGGAGCCACATCACCATCCAACTCTTCCGGTGAAAGAGGAGCTGGGACGGTTTTTGCAGAGTCAACAATAGATTGATATGCAATCTCAGCTGCAGAAATCGGGAATGCCATTCCACCCACTTGACCTTCCGCTAATGTGGCAGTAGGGGAAGGTAAGGTCCAAGGGTCCGAAAAATAATGAGTTTGGAAGAACTCTCTTCGAAGGGGAGCCTTGGAGGATGAAATAGCATTAATATGAACCTTAGGAGGAGGAAGATCGAAAGTACCCATCAGGGAAGAATACATTCCAACTCCTAGATTCTCAACAGGCGCCTTAGTATTATCCAACTTAGGAACAGATGAGTCAGAAGGCGCATCCAGGTCTACAGGAGGACAGTCGAGTTGATCCACTGTAACGATCCTCCCTTCGTGGGGGAAACATAGAATTCGAAATAGTGAGGATGCAATGGCATCCATCTCATAAATCCAGTTCCTCCCCAACAGAAGGTTGTAGTCCAAGGCTGCATCCACTACCTCAACCTCTATGTTAACGGTTTTTCCCCCAACACAGATGGGCAAAGCCGGGACAATACCATGGGGTCTGTGAGAATGACCATCGAACGCAGTAAGAACAGTGCTAGATGGAACAGATTTGGGAGATCCAAGTGTCTTCCAACATGCGAGAGACATCACGCATGTAGAAGCACCCTCGTCAACAACCGTTTGAAAGATATTGCACTTCCGATACGACGATTTAATGTGAAAAGCCATGTGATGAGGAAGTCTCTTCTTAAAATTAGTCATATCAAAAGTAATCAGAAGAGAATTTTTCGGATCAATAGCCCCAATGGCAGTGAGCAAAGCACTGCGCTGAGCTGGACAAGACTGGAGTACCTCTAAAGCTGACATAGCACAAGGACTCTGCGCCAGATCTTCTACAATCGAGTAGTTCTGGGCAGCCCTCATGTTCGGATTAATCGTTGACCGCTTAGAAGATGCTTTTGGCATCCGAGGCATAGAATCGACAGTTGGCTTCGTGATGTGAAGCGGCTCAGTAGCATCAGGAACTTCCTTAGCTTTCGAAGATTCCTCTCCGCCATAATCACGGGATCTCGTAGCGATATCCGCGTGAGCACTCATCATAAAGATGTTCGATGGAATTTCCCTTTCCTGGGGACCTCCAGAGGAAGCCCCAGGATTCTGGTTCGTGCCAACAATTAATTGCTGCCCTTGGGGAAAAGGGTTTGTTAGCACAGCCTGGGAACTAGAAGAACCCTGCTGAGATAACAGGCGCTGAGCATCCTGAATTTTCAGGCAAAGGTGTGTGAGATGGTCTCCAGCACAAAGCTTGCACGGAAACTTCACTTTCTTTTTCTCCTTTTGACCCTCACCAACACGCTCGTTGGTTTTATTTGCATTGCTCTTCCCGTTCTTGCCCTTCTTCTTGTTATTTCGTCCCTTCTTCTTCCCATCGGATTGTTGATTTCCTTTGGGATCAGAAGCTTGGACAGCATTTATGGACAAAGACTGGGAAGGTGATGAATCAGCAGGCACAGCCTGACTAGAAGGAGCAGATTGTAAAGACAACTGTTGCAATTGAGAAAGCAGGCTAGCTGCACTACTATTGACCGATCCGACAAGCCCGTCACCATGTGGACCAGGTTTGGGTTTTGATAAATCCAATTTGGAGCGAGGAGCATTGGGCAAATACTTATAAAGTACCCCAGACTGAGAATAGATCAGTTCTAACTGCTGGGCCCTAAAAATGGCCTGCTCCTCAGAAAATACCCCGGATAGGGATACATCTTTTGAAATATCTGACTGCAGGGATTTGAGAAACCATTCGAGAAGGAATTCACCTGGAATATGAGCTTTGATAAGCCTCTTCCTTCTCCTCCATTCCTGAATGTGATCAGAAATGTGAGTTGCCTCATCCTGCTTAAAATTAGCCAGGAGTTCGGTCCCAGCCTCATATCTGACAGGCAACTGAAAATGGTTTAGAAATGTGACAGCCAGTTCTCCAAATGTGGCGAAACTACCCCCAGTGAGCTCGATATACCATTTGGCAGCATTTCCAGTTAGGGTGCGTTGAAATAATCTCAACCTAATCGAATCATCGATCAGGGAGTTCGAAGAGCACCATAAGTGGAAAGTGGTGATGTGGTCCGCCGGATCTTCTCCATTCTTACCTTCAAACTTTGGAATGTCTGAAGGAAGTTTGGTCGGGACCGGAGGCCACCCCGAACTATAACGAATCGGGTCATTAGTCAACTTCGACAAATCTGGCAAGTTTAACATTGCCAGAAAAGGTAAGCGATGCGGAGCCTGAGGATTCCATCCTTGATGGGATGGATTCCCAACATTCTGAAAAGAATAGCCTGGATTTGATGAGGCACCAGGCTGCCAGAAAGGACTCGTAGAAAATGGAGAAGAACCTCCTCCCCACGTCGAGTTACCAAAACCCAGACCAGTTCCCCCCGCTGAAGTATTGACTGAAGAGGAAAGCCCCTGGTAGGGGTTCCACGCATTAGACAGAGGAGAAAAAGACTGATAAGCACTCGATGAAGGGAAAGAAGCATTCCCTTGATGACCTGCGAAGAACTGATTCCCTGCCCCAGCCGTTGTAAAGACAGGATTCCATCCCGTAAAAGTAGTCGAACTTTGCCCCCCAGACCAAGGGTTGAAACTCTGGGTCTGGGATGTAAACGGAAACGACCCTAAAGAAGGATTGGAACTAGGAATGTGTCCAGTCCCAAAGGGGAAACCCTGAAACGAAGCTGATCCACTAGCCATGTTAGACATGGGCGTAGATCCAGCTGCACCGGCGGAAAAGGAAAAAGAGGGATTTCCACTAATGGACATCCCAGAACAGAAGGGATCAGAATGAGAAGCATATGCTTGGGTGAACCCAGAGCCAAACATAGCAGCACTAGAAGCAATCGAAGATGAAGCAATAGTGCCCCCTGCCTCGACAGAAGCAGGGGTCTGAATGCCTGCAGCACTCACGGTAGAAACTGTGTTCCCAGTCGTGGCCATCCAAAGATAAGAATGATACGGAAGATCCGGCGGTCTCTCAGACTCCGGTCTGATGTACTGAACAACAAACGGATAATCAGGAGGAAGAGGAGATGGACCTGTAGCAGGAGGCTCAGGTATGTCCTCAATCTGAAAATCTTCTTCCTGAGGAAAAAGAACTCGCGAGGTGAGCGGAACGCTCCTCTCGGGACCGACACCAGAATCAGCTACGAAAACTTCAGACCTTGGTGGAGGATCTCTCTCCACTGCGTCAGACTCCACAGGGTGGTAACCACCTGCTAAATCGCTCCTACGCCTTCTCGAAGAAGGCTTTGCACTCTCGGGAGATAACCCCCGGATTCTCCTCGAACGTCGAGGCGCTTGATCAGCCACTTTTATAGATTTTATAAATTATACCCAAAAAAGTGAAAAGCTAGGCAAGCTAGGAGCAAAGAGCACTCACTAAAAATAAAAATCCCTGAGATACAGTCAAGAAAACAGCCTCCAAGTATTTCCGCTCCGGGTGATGAGGACCGGACACCAAAATACAGGAAAGCGAAGTATAGGACCTCCCGAAAGTATTCTGGGATGATTAGGGCCCAGAACAACTAGCGAAGGTATCAGAAATAGTTACGCCGACCTCCTAACGATAGCCTTTTCCGGCTCAAGCACCCAAGCTTCGCAAGGGCACCCCCCAGAAGGACTGCTGAAAGTGATGCGACGTCTGCCTCAGGTACCACGGGTATTCCCCCCCGCAGTCACCTGTGTGGAACCTAGGAGTGGCAACTATGGACACCAATCCGTATCAGAAGCTGGGCGGAACGGTCCTGAGGTCAGATTCACCTAATCGGAGGGGGGGTATCCCTCTTCTCAACCTTCACTTCCCCTCGCGCTTGACTCTCGGATGAGATCTTTCCCAGTCCACCTCACGGAGTTGGATTTAGCTCAATTAATCAACTTCTATGTTTGTTTGAGCAGCCTTGGAGAGTTAACTCTCCACTCACCTATTCCAAGGCCCTACAACCTAGCTAGTTGGTGATTGACACTTAGAAAAACTTGCTAGTTTGATTTTAGATTAAATCGCTTATTTTAAGGGCTGTTATATTAAGTCACAAGGATATGGAGATGAAACGTATGGTGTTTTTGACGCAAAAGAAATTAATAAAACTTAACTACATGCAAATGCAGTTCTTTGTCTTTCGATGAAGAGCAATCTCTATACAGGTTCTACGAGACTAAAATTTGTATTTTTCTTTTCAAAAAAGAAAACTCACACTCACAAAAACTAAGAAATTGACTAAATGATTCAATGCACCTAATGCAAATCACTACAAGCATGTAAATCCTAAGATGCAAATCTCTTAAAGCAGAGTGAAATTCCCAAAAATTCCTTCAGTTTTAACTCATCTTTTGTTGTCCAGAAAGCTAATTCTTGAAAACAAGAACTCTTAAAATGAGGACACCAAAAACACTTAAAAACAAGAAGAAGAAATCAAACGAGAACACCTCCTCAAAATCAAGCCAAAAACTAAAGCAAGAAACTTCACAAAAGCCTCAAAAGTTGTAGCAAAAGAAAATGAAAATGCAACAACAAAAGAAAATAACAAGTGAAAATGTTTTTTAAGCCTTTGCAATGCAAAAACAAAAAGCAAAGCAAATGTTTTTTGAGTTTTTTTGTTTTATAGGGAAAGAGCTTGAAAAGACTAAGCACAACTATCAAAATCCAAACCAAACGGGACCGAATTTCAAGCACAAACTTCAACAATGCTCCCAAACCTTATAAAGCTAACTCGTAGCAAGATTAATAAGAGCAAGAGAAGACCAAAAACTCAGCCAATCAGCCTAGACAAATAGTGCAAACTCGCTGCAACAAAAAACTCCAAAGAAGCAAGAAAAGTTCTTCAACAGTTGCAACAAAACCCTAGCCTATGGAACTCAAGAAAACCAATCAAAAACGAAGCAAAAATCGCAATGCGAAGCACAACACAAAGATAGGAGCGAGTCAGTGAGCAGAAGCTCTCTGTTCTGATAAAGCAGAACAACCAAGAATGCTCAGAAAGCGATCTTGGAACTCAATCCAGAAGTGCCAGCACCAGGAACAACACTTTGCCAAAAAGACTAGTTTTCACTCAAACGAAAGAGAGAAAAGACATGAAACCACTTCCTTCACACTCCAGTAAGTACAGAGACTCTGTAGAAACAGGCCTCCACAGCCAGAAAGGACCAAAAAGTCAAGAATCCCAAAAATTCAAAATCTGCCTAGGTATACGCGGCTTCACAGCTGTGCAACCAGCGTGCATACGCGTCTGTTCTAAGGGAAACTCGCGTATACGCGGTTTCCTTCAGACAAACTAGCGTGTATACGCGACTGTGTGCAAAAGAAGGCGCGTATGCAAAGGTAAATAATGAAAAAAAACAAAAGAACAAGCCTGGAAAAGACACCAAGACTTCAGACTGACTGCAAGAAAATAAACTGGACTGCAAATGATAGATAAAACTGTTGGCAACCTACCAAACAGCTGAAACAACCCAACAGGAGAATCACAAGAATGTGATCCCCAACGGAGTCGCCAGTTCTATTTCGGGGAAATAACACCCTAGAGGTTGGTTGGGATACAACCTCCACAGAGCAGGGGCGTACTACTTAACAGAGACTCACACTACCATGCACGTTCAGAAAAACTAAATAGAGCAGAATGAGAGAGTTACCCGTAGGTCCTACGTTTGAAGTAGATCCACGTGGGGTCCAAACCCCCAGCAACCGTCCTTCCTTCTTAACCTGAAAAACAAGAAGAAACCAGCACAAAGGACAGGTTGTACAGCATATATATACTCTAAATGTTAGTGAGATTCATATAAAACATTAAATAAATCATAATGAATGCTTGTATAACAAATATTCTCATACATAAAAGCATACACTAACACGTTTATTTCGGGAACAACATGATACTTCTGTATTATAAATAGTACGTACAAAAGTAATCAAGTGGAGAGATCACCTGATCCTTCCAAGGCCTTCGTAGACCGTCGTCCGGATCCGTCCAGCCCTTGCCTCGCTAAGACTCCTTCCAAACTGGTGCATACGAGATGACATATAAGGGGAGGATGTACATCTCAAGGAAACAAGGGTTTCCTACAATGAACTGGGAAAGTGCAGGAGGCACGGGGAATCAGACTTGGATAGGGAATACCAACAGAGTATAATATCAATAATTCTTTCTCTCCCTTAGGCCATACACATGAGGGCTTTTTATAGTCCCTCCAAGTAGTTTCAGCAGTTGGAAACAGTTGGCCACGGGATGGGGTGGTTGAACTACCTGAGTAACCATCGACCCAGCGCGAAATTAGGGATTTTTTATATATTTTTTAATCATTTTAATGGCATACGTGGAAAATTCTAGCTGGACTCGCGTATACACGCGGAAAAGTACGGGCATAGTCGCGTATGGGGGATTTTACACTATTTTTAAGTGAATTTGTCCAAGTCTGTAGGAATGGGTGCCCAAAAGCCATGAAGCAATCATGAATCATGTCAAGGTGAGAAATGATGCTATAACACATACCTGCTTCAACCTGCTTCAACTTCTAGTTGAGGTTGATTTTCCCCTTCAATATTTGAGAGTGCTTCTATCTTTCTTTTGCGAGATTGTCTCGTCTCTTCTCTACGTTCCTCAGGGTCTCTTTTTCGATCATATTTTCTTGTACAATTCCTTCGATTTCCCATGATAATAGAGTATGAAGTTGAAAAAATTTCCTTCAAAAATTTAGACAAAAACTCAATTAAAAAAACATCACAAAAGATTTAATAAAAAAAAAAAAAACTCATTTTAAAAATTTTGCAAAAAATACATACTCCAATCCAAAACACTTACTTTAAAAAATTCGAGAAAAAAATGTCTTATAAAAATGAAACGAAGCTCAAAATATTTCCTTCCAAGTTCTACAAAAAAATTTCACTTAAAAAGTTAGACAAAAACTCATTTTAAAAAATCATTATAAAAGATTTACTTCAACCCAAAACACGTACTCTAAAAAAATGTCACTTCAAAAAATGCCTCCAAAAAATGTGCATTGAAAATTAATTCCAACCTCATAAAAAACACCACTTTAAAAAATACTTCAAAAAATATCACTTTAAAAAATACTTCCAAAAAATGTCCAAAAAATGTTCTTTCGAAATTAAGCCCAAATCCATACCTTCAAAAATAATGAAAATTAAGCCCAAACCATACTTTAAAAAAAAATGAAGCCCAAAAAACATCCAAAAAACTGTATTACATACCTCCAAGAAATGTCTTTTGAATGTACCTCCAAGAAAAGTCTTCAAAAATGTTCTTTGAATGTACCTCCAAGAAAATTCTTTAAACCCAAAACAATTCTTTGCAAAATCAGACCAAATGTACGAAAATATGCGAAAATAATGAATGCCTCCAAGAAATGTCCTTTGAATGTACCTCCAAGAAAAGTCCTTAAACCAAAAACAATTCTTCGCAAAATTAGATCAAGACCTTTGTAAAATTAGACCAAATGTGCGAAAATATGCGAAAATAATGAATGATTTCGCGACAATTTATATTGCCGCGAAATGTTTTTTTGGAGGGGCTCGGTGGTATTTTCCAGCCGACGGAAAGTTAGGTAAAAGTTTGGTCGAACTTTTATGTTGTTTTACATAACAGGCCGTCGGCACAAAAAACAGTTCGACTGAATTTTGTTTAAGAGTTCGGCCGAACTAATGCCTCACCAGTTACGCAGAACCAAGCTTTGAATACGTATCTGAAACTTTTCAATGATTAAACTCCATGAAACATTTTGAATTAACTATCGGAACCAAGACAATCATTTTCAGAATTGAATCTACTTTCAGGAAATATAACTTTTATGGAATTTCATAAATATTTACTAATTTTAATTAAATTTGTAATAAAACGGGTGCAAACAATTTATGAAGGTCATTGTGATTCAGTGAAATCAAAATTTTGTATCTTCCAAAATACATTGTAAAAGAAATTGAAAAAATTATGGTACATTACATTGGTCTGTTGTCTCTAATGGGTAGCTTTTAGATTTTTAGTTTATAACTTATATGTTTAGAAATTTCTTGTGTCGCGAAACATATTCAAAATATATAGTATTTTAATATTGGATCAGTTCAAAAAATTCTAGTAATTATGATATGCATCCATTGGCTTTGTAAATATGATGAAACCGAAGTAGACTCTGTCTGGATTGTTGTAACACATTTTGTTTCTCAAAAACGCAAATGTTCAAAGAACACAACATTGCGTATTAACATGACTTCTTATGAATCTGTTGATTGTTAAAAAACACACACTTAAAGAAACGCTAAGTTGACATATCAAATGTGTATAAAATAATTCCAAAAAATAAGTAATAGAAAGCTAACAAAATTTCTAACAACTTTTATTTTTATTGCAAAATGAAATTCTAAACAGAAAAATTGTTTTAGCTTGCAGAAAGTTGAAGAACCGAAAAAAATGAAAGTTTTTTTCTCAAAAAAGGGCAAAAAGTGTAACCTAACTTCACATTTTCACCTAAGTCTATTGAAGCAGAGTCGTGGGCAGGTAAGGCCCTGGTAGTGGCCTCGCTAAAGCAAATTATACGCCTGTATTGTGATCTTAAAGGGCACATAAGAAGGAAGACGATATCCTGTCAGTCGAATCCAATCAAAGGAAGCGACCAGACCACTTGGAGGGGGTGCCATGGGAATGGGAGAACTACCCCCTTGTGTTACAGGAACAAGAGGATCACCCTCCTATACCATGGGAAAGGGAGTATTTCCCTCCAATTCATGGGAATTTGAAGAAACAAAAATAACTTGAGTGGTATAAGGTTCACTCTCTACGGGAAAAGCACGATCCACTGAAGGTGTAATCAGGTCAACCATTTTCTCAACCAATGGTTGGTCTGGAATGGACTCATGAGATTCACCAGAGATGACATCTACTCAATCACTTGATCAACTAGCGAAGGATCAAGGAAAACCTTCTGGTAACTAGCAAGAAGATGGGGCTAAGAAGCAGTAAGGTTATCCAACACTTTAGAGGCTTCATCCATATAAGGACAATGGTTAATGGGATGATTCCCTTCACATAACCTACATGGAAAGTTGACTTTGCCCTTTTTCCCATGGGCCTTATTATCACTAGCTGAAGACTTGTCACCAACAGAATATCCAGAGGTCGATGAAAAGGGTTGATTCGAGTCGGTAGACCACATTTCTAACACCCTAGGAATACCAGGATAATCCCTCAGAAGGTGGTCACCCTTACATAACTTGCAAGGGAATTTGAATTTATGGCGCTGATTGGAAGGTTTTTCAACATCAGTTGCATCAGTAGCGATGGTCACTTGGTTTCCCCTTGCTTATTTTGCTTCTTCTTCTTAGCTCCCTGGTTATTAGAATCCATACTTTCACCAGGCGAAGAGGAAGAACGAGGTGAAGAAATAGTCGAAGAAGGCGAGGGGTCAACCTTTGATGAACATGAGGTTGACACTGTTCAGGTGGAGGAGAATTTGGTTGAGAAGAAGCTTGGACATTTGGAACCATGGGGGTTGAAAATAACCAAACTTGCAAACCAATGGTTAATCCCGAGAGGGACAACTTTGCCATATAGGGAGCGTCAACATTTCCAAAAGAAGGAAAAGGACTATGATTCCCATCTGAGGGGATTCCATGATTGGTAAACTCAGGAACTATTGCCATTGGTCTCAACCTAAGATCTACTAAGGAGTTCTGCACAGGGAAGATGTTATTCCGTGGGCAATAAATTTTAGAATTTAACAACAAAAATAAAAAAGGTTAATCTAGGAAAAAAGGATTACCAAGTATCTGTGAACTGCAATATACACCTTGGCAAATCAAGGACTTAACGAACGATAATCGATCTCCCTGAATGTTGTGTTCGGTGTATCACGTCTATAAGGCGGCTGACTCGGTTACCTATGGTAGGTTTGCAACCTAGTGGGGTCTCCCAAAATATACTCAACGATACGTGGGAGTTCAGTTCGTAGAAGCATTGTCTAATCTGTAACCATTAGATGAGAGCGTCCCCATATAATTTTTACACATGGAGCATAGTCCTATATACTTCCATACATGGGACGAGGTTTCACCTCCGGAATGTAACATAGACTGTTAGTGACAACTACTACGCTTAATGACGCTGGAACACGTCTCTAGCCTAGACCTCTAAATTTTTGCATTAATTTCAAATGCTCCTTCAGATTAATTGAATAAATTTTAAGGTTGATCTTGATTAAAGTTTCAATTTCAAGGCTAAAAATGATGTCACCTGAATACCTGTAATGCAACTAGCATGAGAAAAGGATCCTTTCAATTCAATGCATGCTATCTAGTTTAGGGAAGAGTTTCAAACAATGATGCAACAAAAAAAAAATCTAAAAAACGAAGCTTTTCCTAACGAGATCACCTACATTATCCTAATTCAAGTCAAAACATTGAAAGATGCAAATTATGTAATGTAATATTATGCAAAATTTCTTTTATGAAAACTATGCAACTGTAATCTATCCACAATTTCCTTTTTTCTTTTTGATGAATGAGAATGCATTCAATGCAATTTTCGATGGAATGATAATCTACTTAATGCACTTTGAAATGAATGCACCTTTTAGTTTTTAAACCACCAAACAATGCAAACAATGTCTAATGATAATCACAAAAATGACTTTTCAAATGCAATTTAATCTAATGCACTTTTTATGAAAAGTGAATTTTTGAGATAAAAAACTAAACGAATGCAAAAGCTCACTTTATTTCATGGAATGAAAATGATGCTTAATGATCAGAAAAACAATAATTTTTCCAAAAATACAAGCAACAAACAACGACTTACTAGACTTAAAGAATCAATGATTCAACCAAAATTTCACTTTTACCACTTCAAGTATGGGATGGAATTTTTCACACCACATAGAAACTAAGACCAAGAAAACAAAATTTGATACACACAGAGCAAGAGGATGACCTTAGAGATCAGGACACACTAGGATTTAAAAAAAAACCCAAAAAAATCTCAAATTTAAGGACCAACGCTACTTTACATAGAAAAAATTGTGTTGACATGGTCTAGGGCGCCACTTTAGACCCCCAAACCCGTGCTAGCAGCGCTACTGTACGTAGAAAAAATAGTGTTGGTCTACGAAAAAGTACCAACACGAGGAGATAGTGGAAGAAAAGGTTTTCAGCACGATTGTACTTATAAATATCCGCGCTAGCAGTGTGACTGTGTCTGAAAAAAGATGCGTTGGTAGAGGAATGCTTAGGAAAAGCAATCCAAACCGAAGCAGGAACCTAGAATTGATACTCTAAAGCAAAATTCAAGCGCTATGCATACCTATAGAGACCTAAACAGACTCAGATCTCAATGATCGGCCAAACTGATAAAAAATCAACCTAGGAAGGGAAGACAAAGAGGCTAAAGCTCCTCAGCAAAGTCGCCAATTTTGTTGTGCAGATAAATCCCCTCTGCGGAAAAATGTGATCTATCTAGCCCTAGAGTGGGTCTAGCAACTTACGAGACTATCTAATGCAAGCTTTCTTAGTTAATATTCAAAACAAGATGAGAAAGGAAACATGCCTACCTCTTCCTGATGTTATGCACGAATCCTTCGATGACGGCCTCGATCCACAGTCCCTCAGGCTCCCTCCTCGCTACTAGTGGCATACCATTACCTACAGGAGATCAAGAGACAACAACAAACGTAATCCAATACAAAACATACATTGAATATCAGCTATCTAATAGATCAAGGAACATTATACTATTTGTGTAAAAGATTAGAGAAATATAGAAAGCAAACACTAGATGTTTTATTAATAAATATGAAAGAGAGAGCTTACAACCGTTGCCTTGATGTTGGAGGCCTCCCTTTGGTGATTTCTAAGTCCTTCATAGAAGATCTTAAAGCACTCCTCCTCCTAGATAGCTTAGGTGTTATCACAATAGATGGATGCAAAGGAAAATGAATTATCATACCGGCCCAACAATGACCAACCAGTAGTGGAAGGATGGGAATCAATTTATAGGAAAGGATAGGGAGTTAGGAGCCCATCAAAGAAGGAGGAAGGCCCACTTTTCAAGGGATAATCCCCCATTGATAAGATAAAAAGCTCTAAATGAGAGAGCTTGACCCTATCTCCACTGAATAACATCTAGCTCGTTGTCCCAGAAACTTCTAGAGGTCAAAGCTTCTCCTCTATTTGAGTAAACACTACCAGAAAGGGTTCATCGCGGGTTTCTCAGTCAAAAGAGCACTTATAGCACTATGCTAGAACTATCAACCTACCATCAGCACGGGCATGCAACTAGAGAAGCGCATTGACCCATAAATTTAGGATTTTAGCTAAGTTTCTTCAATGATCTTTCAAGGTAGCTTTATTTTACTCTTTAGAGAATGTCTTTATGTATTTTTAATAGGTGGATAAACTGCACAGTATTCGTCACAAGGTAATTCAGGATTAGGGATGGGAAGTGAGCAGGGTGACAAATTATTGTGTAACACGGTGTTACATGGTTTAACCCTATTTGTTTGTGACGATATTGCTCACATATAATCCAGATCATCAATTAAAATATTACTGGATGTCTCATTTAGGAAGCTATAGATTTTTGACAAGAATTCATTTTTGGGAATCTAAAACATTAAAGTACACAAGGCTATGAATTGAACTTTCATAAAAAAAAAAAAAGAACATGGAACCAACTTTGTCATAACTCTTTTTAAGGGAAGAAAATATTGGAGACATGTTATAATATTGACCAAGTGCAAAATAACGAAGGATAAAAAATTTCCAAATGGTGCAAGGAGAGTCCCCATACATAAACAAAGAGATGAATAATCAACAACATAGGAATTTTACGAGTATTAAAGGTTACAAAGACTTTTAACAACTAAATATTAGTTGCAAAAGGGGTTAAGATCACAAGCTGAGACTAGATAATTTTAAGATGGTTTACGTCCAATAAGTAATCATATCATGAATCATCATAATGCAATCCTTAAAAAAAAGGAAAAAAAAAAGAAGACTAAGTGAACATAAAATGCATCCAAACATGGGAAAATAATTAAAATTTATTGTCTCTTACAAAGGCAACAAATGGTAAAAATGTAACCATTTTTAAGTGGTTTGATTGCTACCTATCTAACCAAGTTCTACGGCGAAAGAAAAAGGAAAAATAATAAATGCAACTATTTGCAACATCATAGAGCCTAAAACCAAAACAACTACAATACTAAAAGATGATACAAGATTTGGAATGTATCTAAGTGGTTATATTTTGAAACAAAGACACTTAACAATAATGGTGACTTGTTTGGCAAACATACACTTACTATGGAGGGTCATTCATGCATTATCATGCACATAATTTTATGATAAAAGACATGTTCTTTTTAGTGCAAAGGCACCATAGTAAGTCTGAGAGAACTTCATAGTTGCAACAATAACAATGTATCTAATGCAAATATTAAGAATAATGAATCTGGTATTGGCATTAACTAATGGAAAAACATGACTTTCATAAAAACAAGCATAAATTTTACTCCATGTCTTGATCCTTCATAAATTATTTTTATTAGAACTTTAAAGCTACTTTAGGATGTTCAAAAGGAAAATAATTAGGAGTTTGTTATTCATGTTAATCAACTAGGAGTAGTTGGTATCAAAAGTATTGTGCTAAGTAGAGATTTCCAAATCAAGACTGTATTCCTCAATAAAATGCACAAGAAGAAAATTCACTGGCCTAAAATCCTAAAACTAACTCTTATATTCCAGGTCATCTTCAAAATACCCAAGAAAACCTATCTCCATCAAGATCTGTATAATATGGGAAAGATATGTAGGTTAGGTAGTAATAAGTTGAATAACTAGATAAAAATAGGTGCATTAATTGTAAAAAGCATAGTCAACGCAAACAACAATTTTGAAAGGGGATAAGATTTCACAAATAAGTTTAGTTTTAAATAGTAAGGTGGTAAGAGACAACGAATTGAATACACCTAGATCAATGGCCACATAATCATCTTTTATTTATAAATTTTAGTTCAACAAAGGAAAGCTCAAACACAAAGTTAAATGAGTGTTCCTTTCTAAATACAACTATGGTGGTGATAAATTCAAATGGTTACATAACTTTTAAAAAATGAACCAAGTCGCTACAATTTTCTTTTCATATTGTTCCCATCTCGAATTTAGAAAATCCACATTGTTTCCATCTCGAATTTAAAAAATCAAGGCTCATATGACACATGTCTTAAATACCAATTTCTTTCCATACATATGATTATTTCCAATATGGATTTTAGAAAAGTCAGGCTCAAATGAGACACATATAGATCTATATTTGAAAAAAACAACACGCAAATGCATGGTACTTTCCACATATTTTAGTGCATGGTATAGTGATTGAGGTGGATCTCAATCATCACAAGAAGGAAATAAATGAAACCAACTATTTTGGCTTAAAAACCCCTGAAAATATGCTATGATTTCTCATTCTGAGCACATAGAAGGACATCAAAACAAGAACCATCCTCAGTCATTTTTTATCAAAGTTGTAGACCTTGATCCTTTATTCTTTCTCTTGAGCATCTAAATACTTGATCAACTTCTCATTTTATTTGAACAATGCAAACTACCTTTTTTACCCATCCCTAGAAGAAAAATGTGGAAAAATCCTTGTGCTCTTCTCTTCTCTTGAGTTTCAATCCCATAGTCTTGGTTTCCACAGATTATATAACAAAAAACACCAAAAACTCCTCCTCCTTAGAGAGAGTGGAGATCCTTCTCCCTAACACCTCCTTGTTTGCTACTAGTTAACCCCTATTATATGATTTGAGTGGGATGATGAATCTAATTGTCCAAATCCACCACTCAAAATATTAAAGATGAAGTGACAACAACATATGAAGAAACAACATGAGATGCAACCATTCTTGCTCCCATTAGCTTTCACTAACAAAAGTTCTTTTGACGATTAGAATTCTAAAACAAATAAGGAAGTAGAAATAATGTGTCATAAAACTCATTAGCATTTTGTTATTATCACTTTAATTCCCATTGTCAAACATATGGCAAAATTTTCGCCAAATCAAGCTTTGGCTCTGAGGTTTTGTGAAGGGACAGAAGGAAGGGAAGGAAGTGCACAACAAATAAGTGGATGGGCCAACCATGCTGAATGGTTATCTACAATATTGAACAACTAGGACAATGCATCACTCAAATCCATGGGTAAATTGCACCAATGGAACCAATGGAACCCCTTAAGACATAATTAAGTGATTTATGAAAATGTGTATAAATAAGAGTAAATTTCAATAAAAGCTTTTATGAAACCAAACTAATATCAAATGAAACAACATGACAACAAAATTGTTGTTTTGATTACTTAGATGTAATAGAGGCATTCTTGAGATCTCTTAATCTATTAAGATTTAGAAATTACAATTGAAACAATGTGCAAATAATATATATAGCTGGGAAAATGACTTAAATAATGTAACCTCAATTCTTTAAATGGTAAATTAAAATATATTAAAGTAGAATTTTAATGATGCCTAAATAGTTTGTTAATTTTTATTATTTTTAATTATTTTATGTTTTGTTTTTTTCTAATATTTTCTATTATAATTTTTTTAGTAACATTGTAAGTTTATGTTGTTTAAATTATATTTTTAAATATATAGATAAATTTTATTTTGAAAACTTTTAAAAACATTTAAGATATATACTTTATACAATTCAAAATTCCAATTTCAATGATTTTTTTTTTTTTTTTTTAAACAATTTATTAAAAAAGTATTCTTAAGAAAAATCAAACCTATTAATATTTATAAATATTTGCTATGACTTTATAAATAAAAATTAGAAAAACTATAAAATTAAACCACCCATTAAAACTTTGTATATCATATAGTAATATACTCATACTAAAAAACACTCACATAATGCTGGAGTTTGGCACACATCATTATCAAGTGTACTGCATATTCTCAAAATCACTGACAATATAAAAAGTACGCTCAAAATCACTGAATAAATAAATAGTACGTGTATCGTATACTAACCTTCATAAAAGCACTCACCTAGGGGAGGGATGCCAGTTGTTGGACACCCTCCATGACACCGTGGCAAACTGCCATGTCACCCAGCCTACGCATGTACGACACATGCCAGTCACACCACCAGTTTTCTTGTGGTTGGTGAGGGCAATAAAGCGACCACCCTCCTGTACACAGGGTTTCTAAATCGCCATTTTCCCGCATGTCTTGTGAACCATGTGCATTTCTGTTCGGGGCGGGAGGTTGCTCGGAGAGCTCTGCCGGTCGCTGCGCGTTGTGTCGCCAGTGCTGGTGCACCTCCGCCGCAACGTTTACGGCGCTCACCACCTTTGTTGTTGTTGTTAGGATGGATTTTTGTTCTAGACTGGTTTCGTTCATGTTGCTCCTATGCCCCGTTGTGGACCTGTTCAGCTCCCGCGACTATGAAACTTTGCTCCTCGACTGTGAAACTTTGATCCTCGACTGTGAAAATTTGATCCTCGACTGGTCAATGTTGCGCGGAGTTGTCAATGGCTTCATCCCCTGTGTTTTTTTGCAGAAGTTCCATGACAATGGAGGTAAAATATGGTTTTCAAGGTAAATTTGGTATTTCTCTTTCATTGTCCCTGCATTTTTCCTTGGTTTTTACTAATTTATCCTCATTTCCATTTGGTTGCAAGTAATGTCGAACTGTGGTGAGGTCTGGCTATATAGATGGCTTCTGCATGGAGGTCTGGCTCTCCAGTTGGCTTCTTCACCTCTGGGTAGGAATTATTTTCCTACCAGCCCACTCATGTGTTTTTTAACACTTTTAATCTTCTTCGATGGAATTTATCTCTTTTAGCTCTTCTTCAGTGGACTATTTGTTCTTTGTTGAATGGCACTGGTTTTTCTTGTGTTGAATGGCACTGGTTTTTCTTGTTTTATTTGGCACTGGTTTTAGGGCTATACCCATGCTCTTGTTTTGTTTTAGGGTTATATGTTCAACATGGCTTGACATTTCTCATCCCCCAGAAACTCTTCTTCTGTAGTAGTTCCGTTGGCGCAGTCTTTAGTATGTAGTCGTTCCATGCCGGTGGAAACCCTGAGCATACAACATGGTTTAGGGTTTAGGGTTCGGTTTCTAAAATTCCTCCTATCCCTCCCTCTGGTCAAGCGAATAGTTCCTCCTCATTTGTGGCTTTGTTGGTGTTCATCTCCCAAATCCCCTGTTATATATCTGAGTTATTGAAGATAGAATTTTGTGTTGTCTTACACATCCTTTATGTAGTCAATGATAGCCCCTTCGACTTGATATTCTTTAAAAACACTGAGTTGCCTCCAACTCTCTCATCTTCTATTGTTTCCCTAGAATGGAAGGATTTTCTGCTCCATCTCTTTGCTGGTTAGTTGAAGTTGTTCCCTAAGCTTGCTTTCCTTTTTGTTCTTAAGTGAAGGGATCATTCTAACCCATTCTTATAGAAATGTAGTTGTTATAATAACAGACTTGTAGAAAATACAAAATTCTCTTTGTGAATTGTACTTGTATCTGACATGAGTCCCCATTTGTAAGGGCACCAAATTCTATATTATGTTGATTACTTGAATGGGTTCCTGCAAGTGTGAAAGAGAAACATAGAGTCTACAAGTAGTTTTTATAAGGCACTTGGATCCATCGATATGAAGTATCCATTTATAAAGGCAGTATATTAGGCATTGATCACATCTATTCGTTGAATTTTCGTTAAGATGTGTATTGAAGTAGTGATAGAGTTTCAATATCTCCCATAAACTAAAGAGTAAATTTTGCAAATGTCAATTCATTTACTAAGTTAAGATGTATATTGAAGTAGTGATAGAGTTTCAATATCTCCTATAAGCTAAATAGTAGGTTTTGTAAATATGAACATGAATGTCTTTGTTTATATATGACTAGAAAAGCATTGAAGCATCTGCCAAGATGGTGTGTGAGTATTGAGATCAACTAGTTATAGTAATAGAGAGGCTCTTGCATACTAGCATAAACCTCCCTTCTTCCTAAAGCATCCACCTTTCTAGAGATAATTAAAGCATAAAAAACTAGGGGCAATCTAACATGTATTTTTGATATATGTCCTACGTGAGATGTATTTTTGATACCTGTCCTGTTTAACAACCATTTAAGAATTTGAACATTTTATTTTTTTTGAAATTATAATTACATATGCCACTAGGCATTGTCCAACAAAAATATAGTTGCTTCCCTTGTTCCCTTTCAAAAATATAGCTGTCAACCATATCAGTCATCCCTTGTTCCCTTTCAAGCATTTGTTTAGCCTTCCTTGCTTCCTTTTGCTGTCTTGACATTTTTTTTTGTTGCTCTATCTCTTGCCTTGCTCTCTCTCTTTCAAGCCTTTCATATGCTCGATGTTGTGCTGCAATAGCCCTTGCTGCCTTCTTCTCCTTAGCTTGATCCTTTTTTTTTTCTATTTTAATTCCTGAATTTCCATTTTTTTCTTTTTAGAATCAACTAGGAGTTATATATAGTCTTCTGAGGTGAGTAACTGTGAACTTCGCCCCAAATGAAGACTAATGGGTGTTCCTTTCTTCTTTTTCATTGCCACTCTTTCTACTGGTAGCTTTAGGAACCGCCCAAGTAACTTCTCCCCCCCTCCCACCTGCATGTCATTGCTTGGCACTTTAGTATCCGTGGCACTTGATTGAACTATATTGTTTTCTTCATCTGGTGCCTCATTATGTGATCTGTCTTCTTCCATTGATCTATTTTCCACAAAAAAATGAACAATTTCACTGTTCAATTCAGCGAGTTGTGAAGGCATGTTCATGCTTTGTTCATGGGTTCTTGAGACACTGTGTTCGTTCAAATTAATCATGGCTTCTGCCAGCCATGATGGTGGGTTTACCTGGCTTGGAAATGTCAATTGGTCATTTTCAATGTCATTAACAATATCAGCAATTTCATTTTCAAGTACATATGCATTAACAATATCAACAATTTCATTTTCAACAAAATCTGCATTGTCAACTGCATGTTCAATAGTGTCATTAACAATATCATCAGCAAGAGTTCCATCTGCTTGAGTGGGTAGAACAACCTCCATGTTGATATCAATTTGTTGATGAATATATTGTGTTTCACATACATGCTCATCATCATCAACATATAACTGTCCTTGAGAGAGGGAAATTATATTACCAGCTGCAACCACATCAACATGTTCATGTACTTCTTCTTGCACTTCATGCTCTTCTTCCTGACCATCCACATGAAAATCTTGGCTACAACCAGTATCATGCATAAGAGCATCACAATTCATTGGCCATATTCCTATCCCCCTAAAGCCAACCTTGATATTTGATGGTGTTAGAGCCCTTTTAAAAGCCTTACTTGCAAGCTCTTCTAACTCAAACCTTTTCACCTCAACCCCTGGATTCTTTTCCATCCATGCAGCACGCTCTGACCTGAAATAGTTCTTGAAAGGGCCAAACACACTAACATCAAGGGGTTGCAATCTATGAGTGGTATGAGTGGGCAATGTTAAAAGGTCAATGCCAAAATTGTTTGCTTCCTCAATTGTTTGTACAACCATGTGGCTTCCATGGCCATCTAATATCAATAGGTGTCTGTTATTAGGTGACACACCACCTGACCTAGATGCAGCAAAGTGGCAAAGCCAATTTAACAAAAGTTCTTTAGTCATCCATGCATGGGGATGTGCAGCCATGCATGCTCCAGGTTCACAGTTTTGTATATAATTTTTCAATTGATTTTTACCTTTGAATATATAAAATCTTGGGATTGAAGCACCAATTGCATTGACACAATATAAAATGGTTATCCACTCCCTGCTCTTAGGCAAAATCTTTGGCACGTTTCGGCTGCCTCTCTTGGCAATTACCCTCATGCCACAATTCCTTCCTGCATGTAAACCTATTTCATCACAGTTCCATATATGGTCTGCACCATAAGAATGTTTATCGTATGCACTAGAAAGAGTGTCATATAACTTACATACAACTGCAGGGCGCAAATTTAATGCTCTGTCTCTGTCAAGGCCCTCAGCTGTACGCAATACAAGGTCTGGATGCCTTTTTTTAAACCCAAACCACCATGATTTACTAGGAAACCCATATTTGAATGGGTTTGGCCTCCCTTGACAAATTTGAACAACTGTGGATTTGAGTTGTATCAACTCTAGCCCATGTCCTAATTGGGCCTTTTCTTTACACCACTCAACCACATTGGCCTCCTCCTCTTCAATCATAACTGTAACAGGCCCTCTACGTTTGATGTGAGTGAGCCCATTTATCTAATAATGTATTGATGAGGGAGGAATACTATGTTTCTTTGTAGATGCCTGAAAAGAATATCCATTGAACTCTATGTCGTCAATTGCAGCTAACATTTCTTATTTTTTCCAACCTCTTATAGTGCTCATCTCTTTAGTTGATGTTGTGCCTTGGACTGTGGTTGACAGTGGCTCTGTGACTGATGGCGTCACAACATCAGCTTCAGCCACATGGTCATCCTCAACAAAATTGCTTGGAGCATTGTTGACATTGACATCACATGTTCTTTCTTCATCCGATGAAGTGCATCGCAGTTGGGCACCTCTAGTCACTCTTCTGCCACTTCTCCTTGTACGAGCTACATAACTCACTCTTTCCATGGATGCAACTACCCATTGAATTATTGCATGAATTTAGTAAGAATAATTGAAAAGAATGCTTTCATACAAGCCAAACATCATCTGGTAACATCATCTCTTCCCATTTATAACAATTTATAACAGTTTACAATTAGTTTGTGTGTTCATACCCAAGGTTTATGAATGCATTTCCTTCTATTTCCCTTTTCTTATTTTATGTCTTGTCATCTGTGATTCCTATGCTCAGCTAATGCAGAAAGATATGTTGACTTCAAGTTCAAATGATACAGCTTATATGCTCAGCTATTGCAAATAGATATGTTAACTTCAAATGCTACATCTTTTTTGCTCAGCTATTGCAGATAGATATGTTAACTTCAAATGCTACAACTTCTATGCTCAGCTACTGAGATATTTTCCATAAGTTGACTTAATGATACAGTTTTTTACAAAAATGATGCAGTTCCTTAAATATTGTGAATGGTTTTCTTATGTTTTGTTTTTGGTTATTTGTTTCCAGCTTCTATGCTCACTGAGGGATTTAGAATTTTGGATTAGTGAGCTTGAAATGAATTCCAGTCTGATATTTGTTTGTCATTTGAAGTCATTTTGTACCCTTCCTTCCCTAGATAACATGACCTACGTTCTTCCTTTGCACTGGTCATAAAATGGTGGTATTCCAACTATCTAGTGTTTCATAACTCCACATCCATGTTTCATAATTCCACATCTGTAGCTAGCCATATTAATATGTGTTTCATGAGTGTCCACTGTTTGTAAATTGAAGACTACAAGATGACTAGGCGATTTGAAGCAGAGCAACTCAAGTATTCATTTAATTTCGGGTATATTATTAGCTCTTCAATTTTCTTGTACAGTTGCAAAACCTATTAAGTTATCTCTGATTATTTTAGATGATACTATAATTTATATTAAAATATAAAGACCTATCTAATATAGAATTTTTGTCAACTCAAATTAGATTCTTGGAAAATGGAGTAGAAAATTGTCTTTCTATGAACTCATTTTTTATTTCAATCTCCCATTGGGATGAATCTGTGTTCAACTATAAACCTCTTGTAGAGATTGTTTGCAATTCTGTTTTGCGGAAATTTTTTTGAGTTCAATCTCTCATTGGGATGAATATGTGTTCAACTATAAACCTCTTGTAGAGATTGTTTTTTATTATTTTTTGGGGAATTTTTTTTTAATTCAATCTCCCATTGGGATGAATTTGTGTTCAACTATAAACCGCTTGTAGAGATTGTTTGCAATTCTGTTTTGGGGAATTTTTTTTGAATTCAATCTCTCATTGGGATGAATCTGTGTTCAACTATAAACTTCTTGAAGAGATTGTTTGCAATTCTATTTTGGGGAAATTTAACATACACACTCTCTTTAAAACATTGAAACTTGCCTAGGCATTGGGATGAATCTGTGTTCAACTATAAATGAGTTTTGTTATTTGTTCTGTTCCTTTTCATCTGTAGCTAGCCATACTAATATTGATTCATCCTATCATATTCCCAGACAACCAAGCTTCCATTTATAATAATTTGAAATAACCAAATCATCTTGTGCATATTACAAGATAGTGGATCTGACTTTGGCTTTTTAACTAGTACTCGAATACATTTTAGTTAATTTGGTCTATCAGATTTATAATAATTTGAGATAACCAAATCATCTTGTGCATATTACAATATAGTGGATCTGACTTTGGTTTTTTAGCTAGTACTCGAATACATATTAGTTAATCTGGTCTATCAGATGAGTGTCTAGCGTTTGTAAATTGAAGACTACAAGATGACTAGGTGATTTGAAACAGAGCAACTCAAGTGTCCATTTAATTTCAGGTATATTATTAGCTCTTCAATTTGCTTGTACAGTGGAAAAACCTGTTAAGTTATCTCTGATTATTCTAGATGATACTATAATTTATCTTAAAATATGAAGACCTATCTAATATAGAATTTTTGTCAACTCAAATTAGATTATTGGAAAATAGAGTAGAAAATTGTCTTTCTATGAACTCATTTTTGAATTCAATCTCCCATTAGGATGAATCTGTGTTCAACTATAAACCTCTTGTACAGATTGTTTGCAATTCTGTTTTGGGGATATTTTTTTGAATTCAATCTCCCATTGGGATGAATCTGTGTTCAACTATTAACCTCTTGTAGAGACTGTTTGCAATTCTGTTTTGGGGAATTTTTTTTAATTCAATCTCCCATTAGGATGAATCTGTGTTCAACATTAGAGAAAAAATTTGAAGGGTTGAAAATTATTAAAATGATTACAAATTAGTTTTGAGAAAACCACACATGTTTATTATAGTATTTATAGCCAAAGTTTCTAAATTTTAGTGAGAACTCCTCTGATGTGATATAACAAGCACATGTTTATTATAGTATTTATAGCCAAAGTTTCTAAATTTCAGTGAGTACTCCTCTTATGTGATATAACAAGCTTGTGGGCTGCTCATAGAAACTTCAAAAACCACAGACTACTCACTATGCGTAATGACAAAGAAACTGAGTTTTAGACACTACTACACTACTAGAATTACTGCTCCAAAGTACTTGTAGCCAAATTTTCTTCATGAAAGTTAGAGTGAGTACTTGACCAAAAATTGGGATGAATTTGTGTTCAACTATAAACCTCTTGTAGAAATTGTTTGCAATTTTGTTTTGGGGAATTTTTTTTGAATTCAATCTCCCATTGGGATGAATATGTGTTCAACTATAAACCTCTTGTAGAAAAAAAATATAAAAAAATATATATATAATTTCATGAAAATTAAACTGTAAGAAAATTGAAATAAAGACTTATAAGAAAACTAAAATAAACACTCAAAAATGAAAATAAAAGTGTAAGAAAATTGAAATAAAGACTCGGAAATTAAAATAAAATTGTAAGAAAATTGTGTTGTAATTGAGAAAACTAAAAATAAAAGTGTAAGAAAACTGAAATAAAGACTCGGAAATTAAAATAAAATTGTAAGAAAATTGTGCTGTAATTGAGAAAACTAACATGAATATACTGTGAAATGTTTTGGGGTGTGTTCTGTGCTGGTTTGTTAAGAAAATTGTGCTGTAATTGAGAAAACTAACATGAATATACTGTGAAATGTTTTGGGGTGTGTTCTGTGCTCGTTTGTTAAGAAAATTGTGTTGTAATTGAGAAAACTAACATGAATATACTGTGAAATTTTTTGGGGTGTGTTCTGTGCTGGTTTGTCTCTGGGGCTAATAAATAGTTTGAATGTGAAACATGCAACTTCAACAGTGGTTGAACTTCTTTTGTAGTTTTTTGCAGTTGAATTTAATTGGTGACAATGATGGACATGGATTGCGATGGCTTCTGTTTTAATGGGAAATCATTTATTGAATTTATTGGGTGGGTGTCATTTATTGTACACATTGGGTTTAAATGTTGTTATTGGGTGTGTCATTTATTGAACACAATGGGTTTAAATGTTGAATAACAAAGCAGTTATGGTTGACACACATTTCCTTTTATTATGTGCAGTTATTGATATTTATTTGAAGTGATTGGATTTTTGTACTTCTTGACTTGACCATTTTGGAAGGAAAAATGGTTTTATGAGTTTTCTAGTTGACACAATAGGATTTGTATTCTTGATACTTATTAAACTATTTCTGGACAGTTGTGGGCCTAGTCAATGACTTGGGAAATTTTGGACTTAATTTAATATATAATTGGATTTCAAGTTATTTCTTTTTGTTTAATTATTGGTTGCATGTATGTCTATTTCCAGTGAGTTGATGAAACCAATACTATAACAATTACTGGTCCTTCTACAACATTAGACCTCTCACCCCTCACAAACATCATTGTTATTGATAGTATTAAGCAATGCTTATTTCCAAGGCTATCTAGCCATAAATAAGCGAAGCAATATATGTTCACAGTAAGTGTAGGATTAAAAAATATACACCATTCAGCTATGGGCTATGGGTATATACTACTCCAGGTATTTATAGCTGGATAGCTTAAAAAATAAGCCAGATTATTTTTAGTATTTTAGACGTTAAAATATCATTTATTCTATATATTTAGAATACAAAAACCACTGACAAGATAAAAACCGTGTATCATATTCAAAGTTTGAATTTTACGAACATTATTATTACGTGTACATGAAGTAAAGGCACACACAATAACCAGTGACACAAAATTGATAACGACTGCACACGTAACTTGCAAGCAAAGCAATATGTCGTAATTCGTACAATAGTGATGGCCAATGAACCTGCAGTAACACTGGATATTAGATTATCACATCAAAAGAGATGAGAGGCCCACAGATAGGTTGTTGGACGGTGTTTAAGAAGATTTTCTGCAAAGATATTGAGGCCTAAGTGTTATTATATTTGCAAGCAGCCACCAGGGTTTGGAGACAAGAATACGACTGACGTAAGATTAAATCTAATTGATTCAGCTGGAGTGGAGAATCCGGGAAATCCTCTTTTAATTCATTCTGAAGTGTTGAAGAAGTTTGAATTTTTTAAAACCAAGCTTTTCAAAGTTGGTCCTAATCATACTAATTTTATATTTACTTTTTTCTTTTAAGTATCTCTAACATTTATCTTTTAACCATATCTCATATCATAACAAATAGTTATATAGAAATAAAAACAAATATTATGGAATAATTTAAATTTTTATTTATTAAACATAAATTCATGATTTTATTATATTATTATAAATTTATTTTAATTACTAACAGAGCCGAGGGATTAAATTTTTTAGATGCAACTTTTTTTTAGAGTGTAAATAGAGTATATATAGAGCCAAATAAAAATTTTAATCATAAAAAATTGTTTTTTCTATATATAGATATATATAAAATTGATGTCAACATAAATTAGTTAACATAGATATTCAAATAGTTTATTTAAATCACTTGGTGAAATATTTTTGAAAAGTATAAGATTTAAACATTCACACATTTTTTTTACTTATTACTTTACAACATGTTCATTTTTTTTAATTATAGCAATGATTGTTTTTCTTTTTAGAACCTAATTTTAATTTTAATTTTCTATTTAGAACATAATTTTAATTTTAAATTTTTTATCTTAAAATGACATAACAAACTTACACATCTCCTCATGTTGATCTATAGAATAAGTAAAATAAGCCTTTCCGCTCAATAAAAATAATTTAAATATATTAAAAATCAAACTTATCCCAAATTTTAATACAAATAGAGTAACTATACTAGTTTGCCTTATTAGATCTTGAACTAAAATTCTTATTGTTGGAGTAATCACCACACCTCTATGGAATCCGTAATTCCCACCCTGGGGATCCTAGTTATCGGTTTGGAAGTTTACCAACATCTGCAGATTTTGGGGTAATAGCAAACCTCTTCATGGTACGATTCTCCCGAGTTGCGTTTGAAGGGGGGGGGGGGGTGTTGGAGTAATCACCACACCTCTATGGAATCCGTAATTCCCACCATAGAGATCCTAGTTACCAGTTTGGAAGTTTACCAATGAGGTGGGTGTTGGAGTAGTCACCACACTTTTATGGAATCCGTAATTCCCACCATGGGGATCCTAGTTACTAGTTTGGAAGTTTACCAATGAGGGAGTGTTGGAGTAATCACCACACCTCTATGGAATTCGTAATTCCCACTCTAGAGATCCTAGTTACAAGTTTGGAAGTTTACCAACATCTACAGATTTTGGTGTAACAACAAACCTCTTCACTTATCCTATTTAGCGCTATTGTAGGTTAAAGCTCATGTTTAGACGAGTTAAAGCTCATTTGAATTTGGAAACCCACCGAAACACGAGCATGAATCCCCGCCATTCATAATGCCTTGAAGAATTCATGGCAAATATTGGAACACAAAAATCGTAATACAGTGAATGCTCTCTGCAAAGATATTGAGGTCAAAGTGTCACTTTGTTTGCAAGAAGAAATGTCTTATACCCAGCCACTAGTGTTTGGAGACAACAATACGGCCGACGTAAGATTATATTTAATCGATTCGGCTGGAGTGGAGTATCCCAGAAATCCTCTTTTACTTCATTCCCATGTGTTGAATAAGGCTGAGTTTTTGAAACCATGATTTTCCTAAGCGAGTCTTCGGCTAAGCGGCCGTTTGAAATGAAGGTAACATGTTCTTGCTATCTGGAGAGTTACATTAAATGTATTCAGCTCATGTATTCTTATGATACAGATAAACACTTTAATTTATGCAATGTAGATGAAGCATTGGCTATTTTACCAGTTGCTTCTGAAGTGATGTTTCGTGATTGTATGGAGTCATGTATGCAATATTTAGTTGTTGTGTGCTGGAGCCCTGAGCAAGAAGCCAAGCTTCGCGTACTACTGTCATCGTTGAACATAAATGTATTGCCTGATTTAGCTGCCATACTTGATATGAGCCAAAGCAAGTTGGATTGCGAGCATTTAAAGATGCTGAAGGAGTCTCTACCAGAATTGTTGAAGATGGCTTACTATGGATTGTCAGAGTTTCGCAACACTGCTGAGCAACATATATTTGACTACCTTAAGTCAAACACGTCACCAGCTATTAAAGATGCATGCAAACAATGCCATTTTGAAGCGGTTTAAGGCAGATGTCAAAGATGTTAAGGAGTCTAAATGTGATGATATGTGTATAGAAGCTGCTTGTTCTAACTTGTCTTGGCTAATGGGCATCATTCAACGTTACGATCCAAAATTGTTGGCAACAGTGGTCAAAGAGTTTTGTGAAGATCTCGATCTTCGCGATGCAGTATCTGTTGGAGCAGTAAAATATTACTGTGCTGCAAAAGACATGCATGGCAGAGGAGGAGAATAATGTTCACCTTTTCTACAACTGTAAGTTTGCAAGGGCTGTGTTGGATAATATGGGTAAGTTTTATAATCTGAAGATTCCTCATCTGGTTAATACGATTATTTTTATAATATGGTGGAAGAGGAAAGCGTCTTCTCTCTGGGGCATCCCGGCTTTATACCATTGGTACATTTGGAGTGCTAAGAACAAGGGGATCTTTGATGATGTTGTATGCTATCCAGAGTGGACTGCTAACCAAATCATGCATACTTAGGTTAGTCTGCGTTCGGTGTAGAAGCCTCTGGAGGATCTATCTAGGAGACTGAGGCCTGTTCAGTTACATTATCTGGCTGGTTTCTTCGATGGAGCCTCACAACTGTCTCGGTGTGGGTGTGGAGCATGGCTCTTGATCTCGCCAAATTGCCATTATAAGATCTACTGGCATGGAGGCTACGACACCAACATGAGCGCTGAAGTATTGGCATGCTGGGGATTATTATGGTTTGCTACACACCTCTGTGTTGACAGCTTGTGGGTTTATGGTGACTCAAATGTTTTTATTGAGCATTTAAACAAAGGCTCTGCTTTAAATCCTAGGAACCTGAGACATTGGCTGGACAAGATCTTCAAACTTTGAAAGGATTTCACAGCCATTAGGGGAATTTTGAGGTCTAAAATGGGCCTCGTAAGGAAATAATAAAATAATAGTGGAATTAATAAAATAAGATTTGATTACATCATCAAATTTTAGAGGGAAAAAATAAAAAACTACTTTTTTAACTCGTATTTTGAACTTATATCCCTAAGGTTTTACTCAAATTTCGAGTAGGAATACTTGTTGGATGCAAAATTTAATTCCACATCCAAGGAGTACCCATGTTGCATACTTTTGATGGACTCTTTTACACGAAAAATGAAAAACACATGAAAAACATAATTATAATCACATTTTTCGTGTATTTCTCATTTTTCATGTAGCAGGGTCCATTAAAAGTATGCAACATGGGTACTCCTTGGACAAGGAATTAAATTTTGCATCCAATGAGTACTACCGCTCGAAATTTGAGTAAACCCTTAGGGAGATAAATTCAAAACACGAGTTGAAAAAATAGTTTTATTATTTTATTATTTTTTAATCTTTTTACTTTTTTAGTCCAAAAATGGTGAATCATCCCCCATGGTTGAAATCATCATCTTGAATCATATTGGTTATCATAAAGTTTATTTTGGTTGTACATTTTTCATAGAAGGCCCATTTTAGACCTCAAAATTCCCCTAATGCCACTTCAACCATATCTTTCAGGAGAAAATTTGTATAGTTGACAAATTATCCAAGAAGAAATTGCAGGGTGCCTTTGGGTATATGCATTATGAATTTTCCGACCAGGTTGGGCGAGGTGTTTCTTGGACTGTCAATTTTTCTTGAGATGGATTTCTACCTAGTTTCTCCACGCAGCCACTTGTCTTTGTTTTAATTTCTATAATGTTACTTGATGTTACAGGACTAGGCTTATGCATAGTTTTGGTGAGGGATTTCCTGTTGTTGGCGTTTTTGGGCGCAGGAGAAACGATTTGTTTTGGTGGAGGATTTATCTGTGTTCCATGTAAGGGTGGACTATGTACTCTGTTGTGTTATGGCCACTTTTGATTGTCACCTTTTAGATGTAGTTTTTTGTCAAACCTCATGGGAGAATTCTGGTGCTTCCTGTTTTTCCCGTTTTAATTCAGTACTGTAAAAGGAGCGTAGTCTACTATATTTGATGAAATATACGAGCTGTATGTTCGAACAATGTATTTATGAACAAGCTATTGAACTGGTACATTATATACATCAGAGTTTTTTTCAACAGAAAAAACATACTTATCATTTTAATTAATCACATTTTGGAGACAAGGGGAAATGGAGAGATAACTACTCCAATGTCATTCCGTGTTGATTTTCTTGCCAATTGGACTGATACAATGGTAAATCTCATGAATCGTATCTCTTCCAATGCGGAATTAGTGTCATTGGAGAAAAGTATTATTGGCGTAGCAGAAGCACTCCCTTTGGTTGAAAAAAAGATTTAATAGTGTTTGTCAAGGCATTTTCACCAAAAATTTCAAGAGCACGAGTGGTCTATTTAAATGGTGGGCTGAGAAACTGCACGATGTCATCATCTTAGACCAACTTTGATATAACTAGCAAAAGGCACCATGAGGAGGGACAAAGTATATATGCCATTTTGGCTTTTACACAGATTGATGGGTTTCTTTTTGTAATTTATACTATGGATTTAACCTAGCTTTATGTAAGCGATATTCATGATCGACGCCGGTAATTATTATTACAGCCGTCTTAAATGTTTTGTTTGTGCTGGATTTAGTATGAAGTTTAATTATGTTGTACAAATTTTTAATATTTTCGAGATATTTTGCAATATCCAATTCTATATACATATTCAGAAAACTGCTTATACAGTTCTTGGTGACTTGGGCTTTTGTTTGGACCATATTGGTTAAGTGTCTATGCGGTGTTTTTAGGGAAGGTTGGCCTCTTTTGTATATATCATGTAACTACAGAAGAAAATATTGAGACTAAACACGTCATCTTGTGTATCAAATATATTAAATCATAATTTGAATAAAAAGTCCTAAAGTTAATAACTGAATATTTTTATTTCTCATATATAATTATATTTATTTTGATAAAATAGTGATATATTTTATTAATGATCCATATGATAATCAATGTTTCTTCTTACATAAGCAGGATAATGGTGATATATTTTAATTTATATAAATAAATTGTAAATTAAATATGTTACAAATATTTCTTTCTATAGATATCAAAATTTACGTAGCTAGTTTATATTTTTTTATTTACAACCAATTCTTAATAAATTAAATTTAAATTTTATTAATAAATAAACTTATTAACAAACAAATAATTATTCCATATTTAAATAAATCTTTTATTGAAACCATGTGTATGTTAAGGTCATACATTAGCCCCTTATATTTACATGACTCATTAATTTCGACCATGAATCTCTCAAGGTTGTACAACAATGGCTTTTTATTGTGGTACCTCATAATTTAGGATTCAAAAAAGTCTAAGCTTTGTAATAGTATGGATTGTGAATAATATTTTTTATTGTAAAGAGAAAGAGAAGTGCTCAATTTTGAAGGGAAAAATATAAGATTTAAAATAGGATAGATTGTGAATAATATTTTTTATCATTGCGCCGAGAGGCGCATCTACAGCCCAATATGGCCGGTCATGTTCTCATACAACGTTCTCATACAAAATGTCGGCTTAAATTAAAAAAAAAAAAAAAGCATTGTGCTAGAACATATCAATTTCTAATACAATTATGTATTATTTATATAATTTGAATGGATCACAAATTTACCTTTAACAAAAAAAATTACCACATTGAATTTCCAAATTAAGTAAAATTTTAAACATCTTTACTCTTTACTAAAGTCAATACCATTTCCTAAATCAAAGGAAAGAGTTAATTCAACACAAACAATCAAAATCCAAAATCTTTTAATATTTCTTTTAATTAAATATTTGTAAAATGAATTTATACTTACTCTAGAGCTATGGTAAATAAATAAAAAAATATATAAACTAGATGTATGGTAAATAAATAAAAATTCTTTTTATATTTATTCCATAAACCTTTTTATATTTAAAAAACTTTAAAAAGAGGTTTTATTTAGATGAAGCCTATGGGACGAATACCATGGGACAAATTAATATTGATGCCATGGGCCAAATACCATGGGTAAATAAATAAATATAAAAGAGGTATAAACAAGTATGATAAATAAATAAATAAATATAAAATAGATATAAAGAGGTATGGTAAATAAATAAATATAAAAGAGGCAGAAAGAGGTAAGGTAAATAAATAACAATATATCAAATAGGATTATAAAAAAAAATCTAATTATATAACAAGCCTATAGGCCAAATACCATAGTAAAGAAAAGGGGTATGGTAAATAAATAAAAATATAAATAAACTAGAGGTATGGTAAGTAAATAAAACCTCTTTTCATATTTACTCCATAATCTCCTTTATATTTACGAATATTTATGTTCATTAGTTTACATAACTAAGAAGAAATAGAGAGAGAGAGTGTGTATGTTTAGGGGTGAGATAAAGAGACAAAGTAAGATGTATGGAAAGAAGGGGGGAGAGAAGAAGTGAGAAGGAGAGAGGGAGGGATATAGTAATGTAGTTGGAGAGAGAGAGGGGTGGAAAGAGAGAGAGAAATAAAGGGATGGGGGAAGAGAGAGGATTAGAGAGAGAGAGAGATATGGGGGAAGAGACAGGATTAGAGGGAAAAGAGAGAGAGAGAGTTGGGAGAGAAAGGGAGAGAGAGGAAGGATGAGAGAGAGGAGGAGAGTGATGGGGCAAGAGAGAGTATTAGAGAGTTGGAGAGAGAGAGAGAGAGAGAGAGAGAGAGAGAGGAAGGACGAGAGAGAGGAGGAGAGAGGGATCGATAAGAGAGATGGAGTTGGAGGGGGAGAGATGTAGGAAATATGAAATATAGAGAGTGAGAAGTGGAGAGAGAGAAGGAGTGACAAGGGAGAGACAAAGAGAGAGTGTGTATGTTTGGGGCTGAGATAAAGAGACAAATAAGGAGAGATGGAGATAAGGGGGGAGAAGGAGATATAAGGAGAGAGGGAGGGATATAGTAACATAGTTGGTGGGTGAAGAGAGAGAGAGAGGGAGAGAGATATGGGAGAGAAAGGGAAAGAGAGGAAGGAAGAGAGAGGATGTGAGAGATTGGAGAGAGGGAGGGAAAGAGAGATGGACTTGGAGGGGGAGGAGGAGAGAGGTAAGAAGAAAGAAATAGAGAGAGAAAGGTGGAGAGAGAGAGAGTGAGTGAGTGATAAGGGAGATGGAGAGAGAGGGAGAGGGGGAAGATAGAGATATAGATGGAAGGTGAAGAGAGGGAAGAAGAGAGAGATGGGGAGAGGAGGGGATTGACAAAGAGATTGATATATATGGATTGCGAGAGTGTGTGTGTTTAGGGGGTGAGATAGAGAGACAGAAAAGAAGAGATGGAGGGGGATATAGATATGGATGGAGGGTGGAGAGAGGGAAGAATATTTCTCACACTAGATGGATTGATATAAGTGGAGATGGTGAATTATAATCCTATTTGATTATTTGCACTATATGCATCGATTTTAGTGTAGATATTTATTTCTAATGATATTTGATTACTGGCACTAGATGCATTGATTTCAGTGTAGGTGGTGATTTTTAATACAATTTGATTGCTTGCACTGAATTTGTTGATTTCAATTTAGATGTCGATTTATAATTATATTTGATTACTTGCACTAGATGAATTGGTTTCAATGTAGATGATTTCTAATCCTATTTGATTGTTTGCACTAAATGCATTGATTTCAGTGTAGATGGCGATTTCTAATACTATTTGATTTATTTGAGTAAATTCATTGATTTAAGTGTAGATGTTGGTTTCTAGAGAGAGAGATAGAGTGATAAGGAAGATGGAGAGAGAGGGAGAGAGGACAAAAGGAGGAAAGAGAGATATTAATGGGGGAGAGGGAGAGAAGGGGAAGATAGAGATATAGATGGAAGGTGAAGAGAGGGAAGAAGAGAGAGATGGGGAAAGGGGGTGATTGAAAAAGAGATTGATATATATGGAGTACGAGAGCGCGTGTGTTTAGGGGGGTGAGATAGAGAGACAACAAAGAATAGATGGAGGGGGATATATATATGGATGGAGGGTGGAGAGAGGGAAGAATATTTCTCGCACTAGATGGATTGATATAAGTGGAGATGGTGATTTCTAATCCTATTTGATTATTTGCACTAGATGCATCGATTTTAGTGTAGATAATTATTTCTAATGATATTTGATTACTTGCACTAGATGCATTGATTTCAGTGTAGGTGGTGATTTCTAATATAATTTGATTGCTTGCACTGAATGTGTTGATTTCAATTTAGATGTCGATTTATAATTATATTTGATTACTTGCACTAGATGACTTAATTTCAATGTAGATGATTTATAATCCTATTTGATTGTTTGCACTAAATGCATTGATTTCAGTGTAGATGGCGATTTCTAATCCTATTTGATTTCTTTGAGTAAATGCATTGATTTCAATGTAGATGTTGGTTCCTAGAGAGAGAGAGAGAGAGAGAGTGGGAGGATAAGGAAGATGGATATGGAGATTGCGAGGGACAAAAGGAGGAAAGAGAGATGTTAATTGGGGAGAGGGAGAGAAGGGGAAGAGAGGCAAGAAAAGAGAGATGGGGAGAGGGGGTGATTGAAAAAGAGATTGATATATATGGAGTACGAGAGCCCATGTGTTTAGGGGGGTGAGATAGAGAGACAAAAAAGAATAGATGGAGGGGGATATAGATATGGATGGAGGGTGGAGAGAGGGAGGAATATTTCTTGCACTAGATGGATTGATTTAAGTGGATATGGTGATTTATAATCCTATTTGATTATTTGCACTAGATGCATTGATTTTAGTGTAGATATTTATTTCTAATGATATCTGATTACTTGCACTAGATGCATTGATTTCAGTGTAGGTGATGATTCCTAATACTATTTGATTGCTTGCACTGGATGTGTTGATTTCAATTTAGACATCGATTTATAATTATATTTGATTGCTTGCACTAGATGCATTGATTTCAATGTAGATTATTCCTAATACTATTTGATTATTTGTGCTAAATGCATTGATTTCAATGTAGATGGCGATTTCTAATCCTATTTGATTTCTTTGAGTAAATGCATTGATTTCAGTGTAGATGTTGGTTTCTAATCTTATTTGATTGATTGCATTAGGTGTATTGATTTCAATGTAGAAGTTATTTTCTAATCTTATTTGATTGCTTGCATTAAATGCATTGATTTCAATGTATATGTTGATTTATGATTTGATGTAATTAGATATATGACGGTACATTAATATTAAAGTGATTGGATTAACAATATGCATTGATTTTAGTGTAAGCACAAAAAGTTATTAACAATGTAGACTGATTTTTGTGTTATAGTAATTTAAGCTATTAATATTGGAGAGCAAGAGAGACAAGGTATCATGTTTACAACAACAGATCGAGCTAAAGATTTAAATGGTTTACGATTTAAATTTTCTTTTTCATATAGTCGATATGAAAAGATAACAAAACTAACAAGGGAGGAAATAAGAATAGTAGAAGAAAATAGTTTGAGATTTATTGTAACATGAGTACGTTCTTATTATTCACATTTTCTATCTTTCAACACTATTATTGTCACTTTGCATTTAAAAAAAAATATTTCATCATTTTTCATCATTATAGTTATTAACAATAATTATCATCTCAACGAACTAAGGTAACTAAGAAAATTTAAAACTAAAATGACCAAGTTAATCTCAAAAATATTTAGCATATTTAAAATGATTATATTAATATTTGATATATTTACATATTACTGATAAAATTAATCATATCTTTGATAGATTTTCCTTGGCAGCACACGACTGAAACCAGCCTAGATCCATCTTACATCTCAAAAATATACAAAAAATTTAATAATATGAAAAATGTGACGTTGATGCCTCCAACTGGAACCAGCCTAGATCCATCTAAATCTGGATCTATCATGCGCCGAGAGGGATCAAATATCTCAAGGTGCAAACCTTTCCTCAAGTTTTGCACTCAAAAAATAGGTTTGCACCTCGAGAGATTTGATCCCTCTCGGCGCATGATAGATCCAGAGTTAGATGGATCTAGGCTGCTAAAGAGAAAGTTAAGTACCTAACTTTGAAGGGAAAAAGCGAAGATTCAAGATAGGATAGGGAGAGTCATTTATTAGAGAAAGAAAAACCTTATTTACTTATGGGATATCAAACATCTTGGCATAAAATCATTTATCCATCTTCACAAATTTAAGTTTAACGAGAATGTTAATTCAATTTAAAATTCTCGATTTAAAAATGTTTATACCTTGTGTGAGATGACGTGAGGTTACAATTGTGACCAACAAGGTTGCGTGTTTGTGTTTCTTTCATCCTAGCTTTTTTTATAGTATGGGTTGTAAGCTTTGTTATAATATGGGTGGTAAGTAATATTTAGTTTCAAAAAAAGATTCAAGATAGGATAAGGATAGCGATGCATTATTGAGAAAGAAAAACCAATATCAAACACCTTTGTTTATAATATTTATTTTTATATGTCACAATTTTAATAATTATATAAAAAATATGTTAATTTAATTTAAAAAATTATACTTTATATGGTAAGTAATATTTAGTTAAAAACAAATATTCAAGATAGGATAAGGATAGCGATGCATTATTGAGAAAGAAAAACCAATATCAAACACCTTTGTTTATCATATTTATTTTTATATGTCACAATTTTAATAATAATTATATAAAAAATATGTTAATTTAATTTAAAAATTTTATACTTTATATGGGATGACATGAGGTTACATTTATATTGAAGAGGGATTTATTTGTGTTTCTTTTGTCCCTTTAGGATAGTTCACTAAGCCTTTTACTTAATTGAATTTTCAGTTACCAAGGTTGGTTCTTTAGAGTACATATTTACCTCACTTGGTTTATCGGTATGATATTTTCTTTGCCATATGACACAATATCAAAATATTTGTAGTGAATCCTTGGTTCTTTAGAGTACAACTTTTCCTTACTTAGTTTATGGGTATGATATTTTCTTTACCATATGACACAATATCAAAACACTTGTAGTGAATCCATTGGAAAGGATCCTTACTTTACAATTGGATATATATTCCATCTAGAAGTTAATAGCACAATTATCACACATGGATGAATGTTATTTTTAACATGAGTGAAGTGGTTCATTTTAGTTGATCTCTTCGGATAAAACTTTCCACAACTTAAGGGTTGTTTAGAGTGCCATTACTTAGGTTTTAGTTCAAAATCTTAGGATTTAGAAATGAGGTATGGGGATGTTCAAACTAGAATTAGAGGCTCAAAGCTGAAATGTAAAATATGGATCTACAAATTCATATCATTACTTTAGATTGATTTGAGGTGTCTTTGCATGATTGATTTTTCTCATTACATGTGGATATATTTAACTAGGCCATTTTTGCATGGTTGATTTAAATGAATATGTAAAGGAATTTGTCCACACTGATAAGGGTATAAGATTGAGTGTGAAAGTCATAAATTTCGGGGGCTAGGAAAAATTACTTGTAGTTCCTATAGATCATAGAAAATTGTAGGTGGTAAATTTTGCACACGGGTTGATTTTCCATGTTTTTTTTTTCAAAAAATGATTTGTTTCCATTTTTCTTAGAAATATTCCCTCGAATTCTATATAATATAATTATTTACCTTAAAATCACCAAAATGCAAAAACTATATAAAATCCTTAGAAAGTTGATATTTTACAAAAACATTACCAAGCATTTAAGGTTATACAGGTGCATATGCTTGGCAATCTCTAGATGTCAATTTTATCATGGGAAATGTATTCTCATGTGGAAGGTTATGGGAATTAGTTACTAATTTTATTGATCCTTTTCTTAATGACCCTTTTCATAGATAATTATATTTAATATTTTGAAATTTTGTGTTTTACTTTTGTAGCATTTTGATTGTTTGAATGTTTCTAATTACTTTTGGTGCATTAGTTTTCTTAGAAATTTTTATTTTTTAATTTGGGACATTAATATTATGTTTTTATTGTATATTTTTCCAAAATGCATATGAAAGATATATATGAAGAATATTTCATCTTAATAAAGTTATCTAGTTTAATAAGACTCATATTTACAATGTGTTAAGATATGGAGAAAAAAGGGCCTTAAATTAATGAAAATTTTTAATTATTGCCAACATGAGACAACTCAATTGATGATCACCATGTTATGATGTATTACGTAAACCATGAAAACAAGGTTCAAATCCCTTGTGGGTCAAACCATCATATACCTTCGAGGTTATATAAGCTAAATTATAATGTTTCTTAGAGAGATTTGTAATAAAATATTATTAAATAGTTTCTTAGAGAGATTTGTTGAAGGGAGTTGGTCGGATCTTTATGTTAATGATAGATTTCAGCACCATATACTTCATGAACAAGAGATTAAAGTGTAATTGGGGTAGTATCTAGTTTCATGTATGACATTGAGCTAGATGCTACTTGTAAGCGCACAACCTAAATCATGACATTATGGGACATTGGAAAACTTGTAAGTACTATGTAGCAAAGAAATGCTCTTTGTTCCTCGAGTATGACCTTATATTACTTTTGATTGGCTAAGAGTTGGTTTAATTTGGACATAAGGAAACATGTTAACAACCCAATACCTAGAGATATCTCGTAAGAGTAGAACTTTACCCCTTTACAAATCACTGATTGATTATTTTAAATGGCTAGGTTTTGTCTATAAATACTTTGTTTTAGCAAAAAGGCTAAAACAAACTACAAAGGGGTTGCCGCAAAGTAAAAGATATTTTCCACTACTGAGTAGTGGCAACGTAGTTTGAACAACAGAGTTGCCACAAAGTAGAAGAGAGTTGCTGCCGCTACAATAGGGAGTAGTCGCAACATGGTTTCAACAACAAGAAAATTAGAAGAGAGTTGTTGCCACTACAACAGGGAGTAGTCGCAACGTGGTTTCAACAATAAGAAAAATATCCTTGCAATAGAGTCTTGTTAAAAGATGGTTCTTTTGAGATTATTGTTAATACCTAAGCCCTTCCCCATTTGAAAAACAATGAAAATTTTGGGGGCTGATATTCACAAATGGGCTAATTTTCCATGTTTTTCCTAAAAAAAAGATTCGCCAATTATCATTTTTTCTAAAAACGATTCACCCAAATTTTACAAGATAAAACTATTTTACCTTAAAAATCGCTAAAATTTTGTAGATTTTATATAAAATTATTATAAATTTGCATATTTTTACAAAAATGTCACCAAACATTATATAGAGTGCATATTAGGGACTACTAAGATTCGCCAAGGTTTCTAAACTTTAAAATAAATTTACATCCTTAAAATTTTCCCTGCTGAAAAATGTATACCTTGGCTTAAGTGTGAATGTTGTTGTTAAGAGAGTTTGATCGGCTATGTAATGTAACAAGTTTGCTAGAGGATGATCCATTATGTTCTTGTTCACATAATTGTCCCAACACAGTTGCAGGTGTTTTTTGTTGAAACTACATTGAGGCTACTCCCTGTTGTAGTGACAGAATAGTAGGTTTAAATATAGAGTTGTCTTAGGTCACAATGCAGAAGCGTCCCTCAGGTTGTTCCAAATGCATGAAACCCAACTCCAACAGGGTATCAAGGCTGGGCTACTATCATGGTATAATGTATCGCCCATTTGTTCATTCTTTTCTTTCCATTGCAACAATATTTGGTTGTGTATGCTTGTTGTTCAAGACACTCCCCGCAATTGGTTCAATTGCATTGTTCATGTGGGAAAACATTAAATATGGTAGCGAATGAAGTTGTTTAATTATATACACATAAATAAATATACATTTTCGGTATCTTACATAAATAATTTCCCCAACAACCAAGGTTTGTTTACATCATATCACTAAAAATCCAATTTCAATATTATAATAAATTTATAAAACATATTTAAGATGAAATTTCAATCTCAATTCTGTAACATGAATATAGTGAGATAAAAAAAATGATATGCATGGTTATCTTCTTCTTATTTTGGTTATCTTTTTCTTATTTTTCCTAATTCTCTACCTTAGTTTTACACCTAACTCGTATTAAATTCAATATAAGGTAGAAATTGCACCGAGAGGTGCAAAGTAACATCGAAAGGATGAGTTGGGGAATCTGGAAGTTAAATGGATGAATTGTGCATCCGAGGACAAGGGTTTTTGAATTCTCTTCTTAGATTGCATTCTTGAATGTAGTCATTATTTCCAACATTGACTCCCCAAGCCAAACTAAGTTTGTAGATGCATGCGTCCTCAGGTTCCCACACAATACCTGGTAATAAATGGTTTAGACGTTGAACATTAAGACCCTCAAAACCTTGTAGATTTTGAGCACTCTAAAGAGAATTTTTCCACTGTGAAGATACATAAGCGCAAGGGAAACACTTTCTCTTACACAAAATGTAGATATTTATGTCATAATCATAACAAAATTACAAATCACAACACACATGCAGACATATCTGCGATCTCGAGTTCCCCTATGATTAACAAACCACTCTACAATAGAGTAGTATCCAACACGCTTGTTCTATACAAAACTATGAAACAGAACCTATACTAACTCTAGTTATATATTATTCTCATATTAGACGCATTCACTCCAAACATATCCAAATGCCCACATCACAACTTCTGAACCTCAAGGAACTAGTTTTTTTTTTCCCAGCCCTCCGCCAAGACCACCTCTAGCACCGCCACCAAGGTCACCACCAGCACAACTGAGACCTCCCAAGCCACCACCTATACCTCCACCACTACCACCACCCAAGCCGCCACCACGACCAAGATCAGATCCTCCACCAAAGCCACCGCCAGCTCCCATGCCTCCAACTACACCAACCCCACCACCGCCACCTCCATCACCACCACCAAGGCCTGACAAAAACCAGCACCCCTGCCCAGACTTGAACCTCCACCCAAACCACCACCACCACCCATACCAAAACCTCCACCTCAATTGAGACCAGAACCTCCGCCTAAACCACCACCTCTGCCAAAGCCAGAACCTCCTCCTAACCCATCGTCGCCACCCAAACCTGCACCCTGTCCAATAGGGAAGTTAACATGCTTATACACCACTCCCTTACTTTTAAATCCCTAGCTGCATTCACTAAACCCGCCACCAAAGCTAACAGACTCAGAGTTCCAAACTCCATGCAAAACCTACTCATGGTTGTCAAAATGCTTTCCGACAAGGGAAAATTTTAAGAACCCCCCTAAATTTATATGTATAATAAATGGGCAAATCCCCATGATACATAGGAAAAATGGAAGGCAATTTTATTAATAATATAATATGTATATATATTTTTTTGGCGAATCTCTCATGAGATTATATTATCTTGTAAAATCATGGCGAATCACTAGTACAAATGGCAAATCACTAGTGCAAAATGGTGAATCATTGTCTAGTGGAGTTCGAGATGTTGGTTCCAATGAAGATATGGTAGTTGAACTAGGAGTTGAAGGAAGCGAACCACCGAGACCAAGCATGGCACATGGTGACTCGTGAGGGAAGTAGTTCTCATGCCGTTTGGAAAACGCGTTCTTCTAGTTCTGCTAAGCGTAGTGTTGTTGCTCATGCTACTACTTATAGAACTGATATTGAGGTTGGAGAGGAGTTTGAGGAAGCATGGAAGGTAGCAGTGGTGGAGAATTATAAAGAGAACCCCATGATGGGCTCCATTTTTCCCTTTGGTATTTGGGGCTACAAGATCTTCTGTCCATTAAAACAACAATTAATTGTTCAACCAACAATTAACTTAACTGATTTGATTAGGTACGAGTCAACTTAGACTAATCTTCAAAACTATGCTTTGCACTATCCCATATTTATCACACTAATGCTACACAACATTGTGCATTTGCACCAAACTCTCATGCATGCACACAAAATTTTCATTAACATCTATAACCCTAACCAAGTGAGAATTGATCAACAATTTGCACCAAAGTTTTTTATAGTGTTGAAAGTTCATAAGAAATTTAGATCCATGGTACCTTAAATAAATTTTGAGATAACCTCCAGTAAACAGTAAATCTCTGCTACAATGTGCTATGCCAAAAGGCAGAGTTACAAGCAGCTAGCCTCAGTTTATAAACCATTAATGAGAATATTTGAATTACAGTTCTCATTTCAAGTCCTTGTAAGAGTACACATAAAAGATTGCAATTTTCCTTTTAGTTCTTTATCTCCATTTACATTTTATACATACAAGGAGTGAAGTCCTTTGTTTAACTTTCAATCATCTAATGTTCCATTACTAATCAATAAACATGTATATAGAGAATAGTGCATCATGGAGATAGGGTTTTCCCTCCCTAGATAAGGTTGACAAGCATCTCCACTTTGGCTCTAATATCACACAACAATCCATAGCCATTTTCATAATCAGAGAGCCCAGAAAGTAACTAGCTCTTTTCTCAGGTAGGTGAGGCCCTGATGCTAGAGCTCTGCTAAATTATTGTAAAACACTGAAATTTGAAGTAAAATATTTACTTTAGTTTGACCAACAAGAAAACATGTTGAGCTAAGCATCATTTTTCATTTGGAAATATAAGTCATTTGTAAACAATAAATCTCCGGTACAATGTGCCATGCCAAAAGACACACTTACAAGCAGCTAGCCTCGGTTTATAAACCATTAATGAGAAAATTTGAATTACAGTTCTCATTTCAATTCCTTGTAAGAGTACACATAAAATATTTAAATTTTCCTTTTAGTTCTTTGTCTCCATTTAAATTCTATACATATAAGGAGTGAAAACCTTCATTTAACTTTCAATCATGATGTTCCATTACTAATCAATAAACATCAATATAGAGAATTACATTACCTTTGATTTTCCAACATGGTATCAGAGCTAAGGTTGACAGAAGAAGGCTTGAAGATCACTAATGTTGGCATAAGTTGAAGATACCTCCAATGGAAAAAAAGATAAAATAATGTACTATAGCAGATTCTGGCAAGAATTCAAATATAGTAATGTGATTGAAGTAGTAAGAGGTTCTCCACAAGAATTACATTATATTCTTCAAAGGTATACTTTTGTTCTACAATTTGAAGGATCAAATTACAAACATTCCAAAGAGCTATGTTTTGAAGGGATTAAGGATAATCAAAAGATATGTAAGGTGTGCAATCCGAGTTTTGAGGTGATAATTGTGGTGCTACAATTTAAGACCATAGTTAGCTTGCTTATCCAATAATACCATTTATGTATGATGACTCTTCAAAGGTGAAAAATCCAGAAAGCAATAATTGATGGCAAAACACTACATCTATACAATGATCCAGAGTTGGAGGCCTTTTTCTTTCTACAAAGGGAAAAACTTTGACATGTAATGTCTCTAAGACAATGCATATGCATGAGTACTCAAATTACTTTCTCTGAGCTAGGCCATAACAACGATCTGTGGGTTAAGCTTGAAAAGACAAACTACTAAGAAGAGTATAATATTATACATCCAACAAGAGTAAATCTCTCATCAAGAGAACCTCACATACCTCAGATGAGCAGAACTAAGCAGGTACAGAAGTAAGAACGAGGTTTTTGTCTTTGTCTTTTTTGATATTGGTTTGGCACAGGTTAGAGGAAAAGAATCTGAGTTGAGAGCCTAATAGTTGGACCAAGAAGTCGAGTTTGTATCTTTGATATGAAATGATGAAAAGTATCATAGGGCCAAGTTGTTAGGCCATCCTTATCTCTATTCCTTGAGTAAATTTAGGTCTGAAAATCTAGAGATAATCTAGTGTAGGACCAAGTTGCAACAGGGCTGTTGTAGGGTTCTTGTGCTTGGTTTGAATGCAGGTTAGCAGGATGCATAAATACCTAGGTAGAGCAAGGCTTTCAGAGAGGGCCAAAGGTAGATAGAGACTGTTAAGAAGGTTGCAAGAGTTCTTGGTTCGTAGAGGAAGTCTGCTAGGTTGGAACATTGTTCCTAAAAGATCTGGAGCAGGAGTTTGAAGATCATCCAAAGTGTGAAACATCACAAGTAATTCTGTGTTGCATCCATGGAGGAATATCTTTGCAAATATTTGTGGGAAACTCAACTGCTGTAGGTATCCTTTTGAGGACCAAAAGGGTGCAACAATAGGCTAGAAGGTGTCTTATAACCCAACGTATGGAAAGACTTAATAGAAGATGGGCAGCCACAGTATCTTGAGCAGTGGAGGCCGAATTGGCAGGAATGTAACAGTGGTTACAACATGCCCTAATCAGAGGTCTGGTTTCTGAAGCAAGAACAAAAAACCAAGAACAAGAAGGATAAGGGGAAGTTGATAAACAAGGTATGTTTCTCTAATAGATTGGTTTTTTTGTTAATGAATGGTTGTTAAAGAGCACTTGTGGATCGTTGAAAGGCCCAAGTACAGTGATGTTTGAAGAATTAAGTCACTATTAGAAGGCAACTATTATGAAGCCCTAAGGACAATGATCTCTAGAATTCAAACTTCGTTGTATGGGAAGATGTGTGAATTCACTAAGCACACTAAATGTGGAAGTTATTTAGTATTGTATGAGCTATTGATGATGCCTTAACTTGTGTGACAAAGTAGTAGTCTTGACTCTTGTCACTATGTATTTCTAGAAGACCCTATGAACAATATAGCTTGTAAGTTGTAACAACAAAAGTATTGTTGAAGGACAAAATTGCAAGTCCTTGTTCTAAAATATCAGAGATATAAGATAGATCCTTTAGAACAGTTATATTATTGGAATTCCAAATATGAAAACCAAGCTCACTCAATTATAATCAACTAGCAAGGGGGAGTATGATAATGCAAAAGAGATCTCATCCAGATCCAACAAGAGCCATATAAGGATAAACATACACCAATTTAATGTTAAATATAATTGGTCTGGCAGAGAAATGAGACAGTTACATCAATATAGCTTATGAAAGATAAGGGACAACTTCATGAAATTTCTCTACACTGCGAAAGATGACATGTCCAAAGCTCGATAATGCTCCTCGAATATGTACAAGAGGCAAGAAATTCACTAGGTAGTTGGGAGTGCACTGTCAACCATTAACAGTAAATAACATAAAAATTAAAAATTCTCTTACCACTAAGGAATTGTAAATAAAATTCTCTCTATTACCTGTAATTATTTGTTAAATTATTGTTATATTTGGGTTATTAGTTATTGAATATACTGTAACATTATTGTTGGTGTTTTGTTGGTGTTACTTTTGTTGGTATTACTGTGGCAATTAATGGATTTAATTTTAAATCCAAATTACTCCAATAACTTACAGATTCTGTATAATTAAAAAACAACCAGAAACCAAAAATGCAATGCATAAATACTCTGAGCAATGAGTAAAACTTGTTTATTACACCAACCATGATCTCTTGAACATTAAATGCTTTTAAATTGAGGGAAAATTCAGATGCTGCAAAGTGACACCAACAAACAAGAAGAAACGCTCAAGGCAATTTCACTGAATTTGTTTATAATTTCTGTATACACATGCTACTTGAAATTAAAATACCTTTAAAAGAAAGTTATAGAAAAGCTCACTAGGATCCTGCAAGAAAATTGCTTGCCTTGATCAGCAAATTACAAAATTCTAATTCTACTTCTGGAAATTCCATATTACAAAGCTGAAACATCTAAATCAATAACCACCGACATAAAATAATTCACACAGTAGCCATTCATATTCCTGAGGTCCATTTCCAGTCCCTTCACACACCGAATAGCTTCATCCAACACATCAACTGCATCCATCCAATCTCTGCCAAGCATATCCCTTAACCTCTCAAAATATTTCCTAATCCCATTTCTCCTCTGGTCTGGAACCTCCATTGAATTTGCAGTGTCAGCTAACCCTAAATTTAACAAAGCATCAACTTCATTTCCATTTTCTCCACTATAACAATTTTATGCCATCTCTACCACCTCTTGCTGCTACTCCTCCTCCTCCTCCTCAGCCATGGAACCTGCAACTTCACTGGATGAAGAAACCCTAGAAAATTTTTCTAACAAAAGTATTGTCGGACCTCTAGACAACTTCCACATTCAGTGTGCTTAGTGAATTCACACATCTTCCCTTACAACAAAGTTTGAATTCTAGAGATCATTGTCCTTAGGGCTTCATAATAGTTGCCTTCTAATAGTGACTTAATTATTCAAACATCACTGTACTTGGGCCTTTCAACAGTCCACAAGTGCTCTTTAACAACCATTCATTAACAAGCAAACCAATCTATTAGAGAAAAATACCTTGTTTCTCAACTTCCCCTTATCCTTCTTGTTCTTGGTTTTGTGTTCTTGCTTCAGAAACCATACCTATGATTAGGGCATGTTGTAACCACTGTTATAGTCCTACCAACTCGGCCTCCACTCCTCAAGAGACTGTGGCTACCATTCTTCTATTAATTCTTTCCATACACCAGAAGTTTATGCCTGTCAGCGAAGTACTTGTAATTCGTAAGTTAATCAAGGTTTTCCATTCATTCAAGTCTGCTCCCAAAAAAGTAGGTTTCACACAATTCTAAGGATTTCATGGGCAAAAGTCTTCCTCTTGTTTTCAGAACTAATTAATATAATTTACTCTTACCCCCAAAAGAAGTGTTTCTTTGTCTCAAGGATATTAATTTCTTAGTGATCCATTAATCTAGTGGATTCCATAAGCACAAAACGTTAGTGGATTCCCTTTTAAGCCTAATTGCTGCTTTCTCCCATACATACACACATTTATCATATATACAAGTGCATTTCTAGTGCATTAGTGCTACAATTTTAATTTATTTATGAGAATTTAACAAACTTGAAAAAGCAAAGAAAGTTTCGAATGTGAAATATGTGAAATACTAAATTTTGTCACTCATTTTCCCTATAAAATCTTCTTATAGTTCACACGATATTGAAATAAGAAATTTCTCATAAATGTTTATATTTTATCTCACCGTGGTTATATGCTTTTCCATGTTAAAAAATCATTATATTTGACATGTCAAGTGTGAAATTAGAATATACATCACACTGTCCATACAGGCTCATAAAATAAAAGTATTGTGGCTATCTTGTAGAAAGTTTTTCTAACCTATCACTACATTAGTACATAGTACATTCATCCTAGGCACCTGAAATATGGTTTTTGAAAAGAGACTATGGCAATGTGCTGCCTGCCTAAAGACTCTGTGCAAAACATATCAGATCAAATCTAAAAAATTGAACGATAGAAACCTTGCATTGGAACAGATCTCTAACAGAAATAGTGACCTGAGAACATCATTTGAGTTCCAGTTGTGATGATTTTACTAATAGGGAGGACCAAAATTTCTCTACTATAGCACATGGTATCACATTTTTAATATGTCCCAATTGCAATTCTTTGAACTCATTGTCAGAGGAGTAGTAATGTTTGTAAATTCAGCAAAGGTTGGATGTTCTAGATGTGATAGCTCTCTAAGGGTCCTTTTCAAAAGGGATTTGTGGAATCTGTTATCAAGAGAGGTGGCAATAGAAACGTATTTTCTAGTACGATTGTAAGCCCGTACATTCTTTAGACAGAAAGTTGAGAACAAGACTTTCATATTTGATTGAGATGGAAGTGTTTTTTGAAGATGCAATATGGTCTAAAAGAGAACATATCAGTCATGCCATTGTAGCTAGCTATCTAAGTGAATTTTTAATTGTTCTTTATTCATTAACCTCATGTTTCAAAATTTTATCTTTGTATATAGGACTGTTGGTGGTGTTGTGCATATATTGACAACTATCATTTTTAGTTCAATAAAAATTTTTAGACATAGATACAACTGAAATGATCTAGTGAGATTTTGAATTATCAGTATTAATAGGTTATTGCATGTTGGACTAAGGATGGTGGAGGCATGAGTTGTATATTGTATGATATATTGCTTGATCTGATTGGAAGGTGTGCATGCATTGTTTACACCTTAGGTTCATTTTTCTAGAAGGCAGTATTTGACTCAAATGCACTAGTCCAAGAAAAGGCGTTGGATGCATTGATTGCATATTTATGTGTAGCAGATGCAGATATTGGAAGGTATGTGTTCTTGCAAAGCATAGTGATCATTCAAGCTTATTAAAATGATGGTTTTAACTTTTAATGGTCATGTTTATTTTCTGATTGTATTTCCAGATACAATTAATATTCCAAGGAAGAAGTCCCAATGAGATAAGAAGTCGAGCAGTGTATTATTAACACTAAATTACAAAAACAAGCACAAAGAAATGAAACAAAGTAGTGCTTGCATTCATAGGATGAAAACGTCTTTCCCCATTGGATACATCAAAATACATACTAAGCTTAGTGACAGACCAATGTCCTTCCAACTACTCGAATCCTTGATCGTTCCTCAACTAATTCTCTATTGGTATGGATATTTATTCATCTGAAACAATTTTTTATAGACTATAAATTCTCAAAAAAATATGAGTGATTTTGAAGCCTAGAAGATGTCTGAAACAATAGATTTTGAACTAGTAAAGCTAAAAACCTAGATAGTATGAACTGAAGAAAGCCAAATTTTGTATTATAATAACCTCTCCATCTGAATCAATCCATTTGGTAAATCTTACACCCCATCTCTGCTGCAATGGAGATAATGGCTCTAATTGAGGTGTATTGAGCTTGAGATATCATTTCTAGAGGAGAGAAATCATACAACAGTTTGGAGATGACCAAGTTCATGCCCAAATTTCTAGGCTGGGATAGAGGCATGACTACCAAGAAGGTACTACAGAGGTTCCAACATGTTTTTCAAGGAGGTTCCAATTCATTAATTACAGGTTCTCCAACACAGAAGTCGAGGGAATTAACTTTGGTTTGATAGGCCTAAAACTTTAGGAATATGAACGCTGAAATTGAGGCTGTTACAAGGCATTAATTGCAGTCAGACAGGCCTGAATTTCGAGGTCAATCCTGTGGGTTTGTAGCACACATTTCAAGGCCGATGTTGGACATGTTTTCTCATGGTGTTGGCATTGATGTCAACCTAGTAGTGATGATCCTCATGTGATGATGTCCTCATGGTGCTATTTGTGTGTTAGATGTATAATTTACATATTGTTAACTTCTGTTGGGTAAGTTACGGCAACAAATGATATGAGTTCTCCACCATGTAGTTAAGCTATTATAGAAAATAAAAAAAAGGTGGCCTATACTGTTGCTTTTGGTTTACTTATGTTTGGTCACAGATAACATATTGTCCTTAGTGTCTCTACCCATATGGTGAAGCCTCCAACTACCTATAATTTTGTGTGGTAGGATAATTTGTGTATAGCAGCCATGTATCATCATGATATTCATAATAAAATTCAGATGTTCATACCACATTTAAATTCATTCTACATTAATAGATCACCTTGCTGCATTGTAATCCTAAGTGATGAAGCAGATTTAACATTTTTCAAGGAAAATTACAAAGGGCAGACATCATCTAAATGTCAATACCCTTTAATAAATGAAAGGGGGGGGACAATGAAAAATTATAAAGAAAAAAATGTAGGGACAATCACACACACATACAGTCCAATTCAATCCTATGCTCACTTACAGTAGTGGATGATGAATCTTTGAGGATATACCTGTTGATCCTGGGCACGTGGTACCTGTTGTTCCTGTGCTTGGGCAGATCCAAATCATTACAGTGCTAGATCTGCTTAAACCTTTTGTTTTCATAATGTTGATTTGTTGGTCTGTGATATCTACTAATCTTTGTCCTTTGTCAAGTCCAAATCCTTCGAGATCCAAAGCTACATAATCTTTTTAATTTAATATTGTTAATTTGCTGAAATTGTTTTACTGGGTGTGTGTGAGTGTAGATATAAGTTAATTATTGATATTGAGATACTTTTATTGCTATTATTATCGTTTTTTATTTTTCGAATACTATATTTGTGCCCACAGTGGCCCACATACCACTAAGAGTCCCGAACTTAATCACTTATCAAATTATTGCAGTCATACTAAAGATGGTTGATTAAGATTACCCCTATTGACAGATTGCATATATTTAAAGGGATAGTAAGGCCCCTTAAATATAAGTGCACATCACAGGACCATGACAGCTGGAAGGAAATTCATGTGAGAAAAAACTGGTGCAGCCCTGAAAATGTTTTAGAAAACAACAAGAGTGGCAGAAGTGTAATAGGATGTCTCATATATCAAATTAATAGATATGTTTGGGCAGTTGTAAGTTAATGGGCAGAATTTCACGAAGAATATAAGGAAGGAGTTCATGGAAATAAATAAGTGAATTGTTCATTTTTTATTCTGCTTTTATATTAGTCATTCCTTGGAGAAGCAAATCTCAAAAAAAAGAAGCTCAACTGGAAAAACATGAGTACAGTTGATAGATTTGTAGTTTGCACCATTCTAGTTAATGTTCACCAGAATGTAAAAATGGGCAAGAGATTTCTAAGTGGTGAAGGGGATAACCTATGGAATTTGCAATGTTTGAAAATTTAGACAGAGTAGCTACTTTGGTACGGGTTACCAGACCAGTTTCAAGTGAATGATGCAACCATAAAAGAGTTTTGTTGTGGTTGATTTTGAATAGGGTCACAAGTACAACATTGAATTTTGGGTCACAAGTACAACACTTAATTTTTTAATTCTAAGTTGCATCAGATTTCATTTATTTATTTATTCTATGTTGCATCACATTTTGTTTCACATATCAGCTTTCTATATTTAAGTTATTACTACTATAGTTAGATATGATTGGTTTTTGGTCATGGTTAGGTACTTTAGAGGGTCTCAGATTGTTTATTGGTAGAAATTTTGTCTGAAAGTTTTTAGTACCATTGATGCAGATTGTATTGGGTCAGCATTCAATGCCAAGGGAGCAATGCAGTGCCCAAATTGCAGGCATGTAGAGCATGGTCAATGGCTCTATGCTAATGGATGTCATCCATTTGAAGAATTCATTGTTGAGGATATACCAAATGACGATTACCTATATGATCTGCATCATACTGAAATGGTAATTTCAAAATTTTCTTCCATTTTGAAATTTATAATTATGAATACTAAATTGTTCTAAATTTATAATTATGAAAACTAAATTGTTCTATGCTGACATTTTTGGGGACATGTCTTCTATCTAAAGAAAAGATGAGTATTGCTATTTCTTTACAAGGACCCTACAATTCTCGTAAATTGAGGCATTACATTTACCGTCATTAAGTTCTCCAAAAGGTAAAGATATTAGAAATTTAGATGTGGGCATAGCTTTGAGTCACTACACACTGATATTATTGTCTATGCTATGTACCAACATCTGCGTTTTTACCATTCTCACTTCAACAAACCTGTACAAACCATTCTCCTTGCTTCCTGATGTGATAACCCGTCCATTTCTTTTGTCTCTCATGAATCATCAGCTTGTTCTAAACAATACTCCAATATATGGATTTTGTGTTTTTATTTGAGTAACTGATAGGAGATTTATATTCATACTTGGCATGTCAAGGACAAACCAAAAAATGGATTTCTTACCACATGATAACTTTACCTGCACATATAAGAAGTTGAAACATAGAAAATACTAGGTGCTAAAGACCCTTTATTCTAGGCATATATATAGAAAATACTATTTTTAAGACTATAATAAGTGACATCAGTCACCATAAGACCACCTCCTAAGCATAAGTATATTAAAAGGATTTAATCATAGGAACTGATATTACCCAGATTATTTCTAAGCATAAAGGATATCGAGAGCGAAGGCTCACCAGGCTTATCATATAGCTATAGTGACCTTAGAAGATACAATTTGTAGTATAAGTTCTATGTAGACTTTCAATGTCAAGATTGGTATATATGTATACACAACTCAAACCGATACAATTCAGTGAGCCAAGAAAAGTTGCAAGTGTCTCTCTTGAAGGTCTTTACAAGTAAATTTTGATGAAAGAAATTGATATCTTAAGACATGTACACCACATAATCAGATAGGAAGGATTTCTACTGTTAGAATTCTTCACGTGACATTAATAAAAGGCATTACACCCCTTGAAGACAGTTTTTATGATCATGACAATTTTTAAATTAGAATAAATAATTAATTGTCTTGGGTCCAAACCCACATCTTTGGGTCAAAACTCCAAATACTTGGGTAACTTGCCCAACCAACTCCTTTTGGTGGGTTTTTACCTCTCAAAAATTCCTTTGAGCTACCCAAATTCCAACATATTCCACTAAGCAACAAGTTGGTAATGAGGTTATCCCTTGGCCATATGGTCTCAAGCTTCCCTAACTTCCTATAGATGGGTGGACCCACTCTAGCTTCTTAGTGTCAATCCCCATATCTTGGCTTAGAACCCTATCCATATCCAACCATAGAGGAAACCATATCCAACCATGTATGACATCCTCATAGGATTATCTCCCAGTATGTAATCAACCTTCATCAACACAAAATTGATTTAGATCCTGCATACATTAATAAATTTTTGAAATAATAGGAAAATTAAGCATTGGGCTATTATGAATCTATACCTGGCGTTTTGCAAGTGCTCTTAGCCTGTGAGGAGTGACTGTCACTGTCCCACCATAATTTACTACTTGCTTGGAGGAGCTTAAGTATTTTGCATATGTCAAGAGCAAGAACGAAGAAGATGTAACGTATTGCAAATTAGTATCCTGCAATGTGTAAGCTGATGTAGTTCCTTTGGTTCCACCAGCATTGGTGGCATGGTCAGCTGTTTGTGAAACCAGCATTCTAATCTCCTTAGCATTATGATCAACTGCCACTGTTCTTCCCAGGTCAGCGAACTCAGCTTTGCCTTTACATCAAAAGTGTAATTGCATAAAAGGAATGTCGGTCTCATGCTAATAGGTTTCCTACGATGAACGCGCAGGAACCTAGTACATAGACCGTTTTTCTCTTCGCTTAGCTACCCAAGGCTTATTTACCTTTCCAAATATCAATAATTATTTTCCAAGAAAAATCTATAATAAGAAAAATATTTTACTATATTCTAAAAGGTGAAGATGTCGAAATAATACCACAAAGTGAAAGGAAATAAAATATCTTTCCTCAAACCACCAAATATATAAAGAAAACAATAATGATTATAATAATAAAACTAGATCTATCGATCTATGCATGATATGAGACCCATAAGCATTCAAGGGACTAAAAATATCTGACCAAAACAAACCAAAAATTTCTAACTCAACAAAATCCTCTAAACAAGCAACAAACAAACCACTAAAATTTTCAAAGATATCAAAGCTAGACATCAACACAATTTCATGTACTTGAATAAGCCCATTGCTACTTAGCGTTAGACTTCTTAAATTAGTTATTTATCATTTAATACTAGGACACTATCTATGTGAAAAGAAATAGGTCCCAACTTCAACAAATCCGACTTCATTTCCAATCAAAGATCAAAACCAGCTTTGTTTCCAATACCAATATAAAATCACACATTTTCCAAATATCAGTAATTATTTTCCAAGAAAATATAAAACTTGAAACTCAACAAAATTCCCCAAACATAAGCAACATATATACCATTAAAATTTTCCAAGATGTCAGAGCTAGACATCAAGGTAGTTTCATGTACTTGAATAAGCCCATTGATGCTTTGTGTTAGTCTTGTTAAATTAGTTATTTATCATTTAATACTAGTCAGACCTTATCTATGTGAAAAGAAATAGGTCCCGGAATCATCAAATCCAACTTCATTTCCTGTCACAAATAAGAAACAAACAATGTAAGGATTAAATATGAAACATCAATCTTAAAATAACACGCATGAAAGAAATGTAGCTGCAATGTTACAATGAAAAATACAAAATATAGAACCCATTTTTACCGGAATTTGACATGTAGTAATCTTGCATGATCAACGGAATATGTATACCAAAATAAGAGTCCTAGGGTATTTCAATTTCCCAGTTTTCATCTTGGTCATCATTTTCTACATTGTGAACATGATCTTCTCCAGATGTATTGTCATTATGAGCCTCCAAAACATTATGTTCTGTATCAAGTTCATTAGATAAATTTGTTATATTGTTTTCTCCCCTTCTATCACAATCTGATCGCCAAAGCGATAGTGCTCTTTCATATGGAAAATTGTCAACGTCATACTTTGTTACATATAATCTTAAACATGTATCCACATGTTTATCAAGCTTGTTCCTCAACTTTGACTTCAAAAATGATAGTGCACTAAACATTCTCTCATCCTCCACTGATCCCAAAATAATGGTTTGACACAAATATGCTAATTTGAAATATTCTAATATGCTTTCTTACAAGTATTGGCTAGCACTTAAAGTATTCCATAATCTTGTTATAGCACCGTTTTCATTAGGATTCTCCAAAAAATGATATTGCTTCCACATTGTTTCAGCAAAGCGTCCACCTTGTTGATACAATTTTGATGAATCTAAAATACCTTCAATATGTTCTCCATGAATCGAGACTTTCTTGCAAAAGTGGTCTACTAAACATTTTAATCTCTTTTGAAAATCAGCTTTTAAATTTCTTGGACATTGACAATTGTTCCAATATTGAGGGTATACCACACACATGGCCTCCAACAATTCATCTCGAGGAAATCGTTCTCTTATCTCTGATGATAGTGATCTTGCAATTTCTATCAAATTGTGTCTCACTGAGATCACAATATTATCAAATTGGTCTCTTGACACGGGGCAATCTTTGGTGATTCATCTCGTCTTACTAATATAATGAAAGGGGACCATATACCCATGCACTGTGATACATAGTATCCCTTTTTCATCAAACGTCAAAAAAATTTCAGTGTTTTCTATATTGATGATCTTAGTCCAACTTGTAAACTCTGGACTAGTAAAAGAGTCTGGCATCATATACAAATTATCCAATGCAAGGCATGCTGACTTTCTCGCATTTGTGTATTCGGCAATATACATTATGCAATTCTGAGACATTTTCACGAGGACATTCATTTCATGTAGCATAGGAAGAATTCCAGCCAATGTCAATAATGTTTCTATATCAGTTAGTCAAAAAAGAAGATCTTGAGCTTTGTCTACATTGTAGCGATTTTCATACATCAACCCTACCAAAGATTTGAACTCACTAAATAGTCTTTGAGCTGGTCCATTTAATGAGATCCATCTTGTATCAACATCTTTCACTAGTTTTTTTCCATCCGTAACACCATCTGCAAATTCTTGAAACTCTAAATATCGTTTGGGACTACGAGAAAAGTATGCATGAGTCTCACATAAAAGATCTTCAACTTTTGAAACTGATAGATACTTGCTTACTATTTTAAATGCAAGATTCATCCTATGAGCCATACAATGAATATTAATCATATATGGCGAAGCTGATAGTTGTAGTCTAACACAAAGACGATTCCTTTGTCCTTGCATTACTAATGCTCCATCTGCTCCAACACATACCAAATTTTTTGCAATCATTAAATGATCCATACCACTTTCCTTCAAATTATTAAGAACAAGTTCATAAATATTTCCAATTGTAGAAGTCTCTCTCATCCTTTTAATACCAAGTCGATAGGGATGCCTAATATGGTAATTAACCATATAAATGCTCATGCAGATCCATGAAGTATTATCAATAGTCGTAACCTCATCCAAAGACAATGCCAAAAACCTAGCATTTGCAATCTCTTGTTTCAAATAATCATTTTCTACTTGAGCTAGATATCTTGCCCATTCCCAACCACTAGTTACGGACCAATGAGAAGATGGAAAGTTTGGCACGTGAAGAAAAGATAGAAATTTCATGTGATCTGGATAATCTATCATAGGACGAACTTTACATAAGATGTGAAATACAGTGCTCAATTGTATCATCTTGGATAACAAACTTCTTTCCATCGTCTTTTCAAATTGAGATATGATGGTTCCTCCACTTGCCTCATGTTTCTTCTTACTTATTAAATACTTTTTGTATTCTTCCACACATTGGATATGTCGACATTCCTCCAAATATTTCCATCTGACAATAGATTTATCTTTACCATTTACAATTTTCTTTTCATAAACCTTTCCTGCATGCTTTTGTACTGTATCTAGCTTCATCTGAAATTTCACTACCTTGCAACTTTTCCAACTACATGCAATACATTTAACTTCTCGTAAATCCTCATTTGTAGGAGGTATTTCTTCAATAAATGGAAAACTTGAGACCCAATCATCTTGGAATTTTCTCCCTACAATCCACTGGCCTTTTTTCCTTTTTCGTGAATGGTTTGTGTCACTTTCCAAGGAAATATCTTTAACATTTTCATCACTAATTTCTGTTGAAACTGCATTTATCTCACCCTGATCACTTGAGGAGCCTATTATTTCATCCATCATATGGATATTAGATGCATTTTCACAAGAGTTAACATCTCTCTCAGTAACAGATTGTTCAAAGGAGCTTGAAGCATGAAGAGAATGTGTATTCTTGGATTGAGACTTTTTAAAGTATGATAATACATCAATTTTCCTTGATAGTTTCTTCCCAGGATTAGCTTTTGACATCTCAGTGAATATTCCAGAAGTAAAATTTCAAATCGATCTAGAAACCTACATCAATAGTTTCCAAGAGTTGTGAATTACTAGATTTGTAAGTAGCTTTCAAAGTAAAATAAGTGTAATGTTCACAAAAACTATTATGCAATTTTTTATTAACATGTTGTGCCAAGGCCCAAGCCCAAAATAAAAAATAAATCATTATACCCAAAACAATAACATCATGAGTCATCATCTATAAAACAAAGAACATCATTCAAATGTAAAATATATAAAAATTTCCACTAATTTAATTCATATCTCCAAATCACCTTATCAACACTTGAAAGCTTTAAAAAAAACAACAAAATATTACAATAACTTTAATCATCCTTTGCAAAACACCTCTCCCTTAAGTTGTAAAGAATTTATTATAAGAAGTTGAAACATATCCTCTATCATTTTCCATGATAAAAGTGAGGAAGGAAACTAGTCAGTTACTAGTGATTCTTTTACTTATCTTTCCCTTGATGAATTGGTTATAAGAAGTTGAAACATATCCTCTATCATTTTCCATGATAAAAGTGAGGAGGAAGGCAACTAGTCAATTACTAGTGACATTTACACCCTCCCTAGAGAAGATGGAGGACTTGGGCTAATTAACAGCCATGCTCCGAGGATTGTTTTAGCGACTAAATGGCTTGCAAGGACAAATGAAGGAGAAGCTCCTTATGAGGTAGTTGTCAAGCATAGGCTAGAAACAACTTCACATATACACAACATCCAAGTCCTTAATGATTTATGATTTAATCATAGGTGCAAATTCCTTTAATTTGGCTAGATGAACAATTGTCAAAACAATTTGGAATGATTGCAAGTAATATTTCATGAGCTTGACGAGGAGCTAAGGATTTTTAAGAGTGTTCTTACACTAAGACACCAAGTGGGCCACATTGCTAGGTGGGCCAATGATTTGGGTTTACATGCATGGAACAAGCATGGGTAAAAGAAATTGCAAGCGTTAAATCATTTAATGGGTTTGATCAACGGAATGGACCCTTTGCAGGGTAAATCAATGCAATGGTATCTTTACACTTGTTTAATCAATAGAATGGACCCTTTCTATAGGTTTAATAAGTGAAATGGAAAAAAAACCAACATGTTCTTAACCATTAGGACCATTGAAGACCTGATTTCAGAATATGACCTTTTTAATGGAAAATTCAATTGGAGCAATATAGAGCTAGGGCCAGGGTTCATTGTGGAAAGACTTGATAGGTTTCTCTTATAAAGCTCCTTCTTCTTTGAGTAATTCTAAATTATGCAATTATCCCAAGTGCACTATCCATTCACAAGATGATTCTGCTCTCAGTATCAAACTCTCAAGCACTTGGTCCAGGTCATTTAAAATATAGCCCTGTATGGTTCTCACAATCAGACTTTAAAGAAATGGTGAGAAATTCTGGATCTCTCCCAGTTCATGGCTTTGCCTCCTACATATGGGAGAAAAAAATAAAGAGATTAAAATTGAAATGAAAGAATGGGCTAAATCCCACAAGGAAGATCGTCCCATTCCGGAAAGACGGGAATCCTTGAAGAAGTCAAGTCCCAAATTGAAGAATAAGGGCTCTCTGAATAGACTCAGGCAAAAGGAAAAGGAAGTAAGTGCTCAACTATTCAAAGCTCAAATCGTTGAAGAAGAAATCTGGAGATTGAAATCAAGGAGCTTGTGGCTGAAAGCAGGGAACAGGAGCATTAAATTTTTCCATTACCAAGAACACTCAAGAAGAATTTAAAATTTCATCTATGAGGTAACTCTTAGACAGATTGAAAACAGATGGTTTAATGAAATCAAAGTAGCAGCCTTCTCTCACTTTAGGAACCTGTTTTCAGAATAAGAGTAGATACTGGAAGTGCTCGAGAGGAAATGTTGGACAAGATCCATGTCTTTTACAAGAACTAGATAATGGGAAACTCCTAGGACCCATATCAAGCAAGGAAGTCTAAGAAACGGTATGGAATATGAAACTTAACAAAGTCCCTAGTCTAGAGTCCAGACAAGTTCTCAACACATTTTTAGTAAGCATGGAAATATATCAATAGGGACCTCTTAAGCTATGTGGAAGAATCAAGGAAGAAATGTAGACTTAAAGAACAAATAAATTCCTTCTACTTCACCCTCATCCCTAACATCAAAAGCTAAAAGATTCTAGGTAAGACTACCTTTTCTAGATTTAAACCATTGATGCAATGTGTTATCGCGGAGAAACAAACTTGCTTTGTTCGGGCAGACTTATCTGTGAAAACAACATAAGAGTTCAGGAAGCTGCTCACAGTAGCCACCCATCTGGAAATAAGTACATGAGTCATAAAATTCGATATGGTGAATGCCTTGGATAGAGTGAGGTATAATTTCGTATTCTCAACTATGAAGAAATTTGGCTTTGCTGAGAACTTCATTCTGTGGACCAAGGCCTACATAGGACCCTGAATTAAAACTATGGTCAACAAGAGGACAATGTCTTTCTTGAATCTTCAAGGCCACCAAGGGCCTCAGATAAGGATATCACATCTACCCTTCCTTGTTCACTATAATGGCATAGTGCTACCTATAGGAGTTTGTTATCCTCCTATAATGAGGAAAGCGCTCGGCAATGAATTAATCATATCCATAGCAAGAGTTATATTATTTTCATTTTGAGCTTATCCTACCTTTCTAAAATGCATGCTCCTAGTTGGGTCTCATATATATCAAAGGACAACCTACATTGGTTTGAGACATTTCACTGTATAGATGAGGAACTTCGAAGACTCGAACTTGAACACTTGCACACTCCTGGACTAATTTATGTCAATTACGTAGTTGCTGTAGATGCCTCTCTGGAGAAACTCTTAGCCTACCTTCCCTTGGGATGAAAATATTTTTCAATTCAACAATCATCAGTCTAAAATGTTCTTCTACCTGTTGTTGTCATTCCTAGAGACAGACTTGAGTTGTGAAAGACCAGTGCCTAGGACATCTTATATAGCTAGGAGCATATGGTATAACATGGAAAGGTTATCCAGAAAAAGGGTCTCATGCTATCATGTGTAAACAGAAAGGTTTAATTGAGATGGAACCAAAATCCTCAAACCTTCAGCACAAAGAAAGTAATATTGCAGAGGCAAAGTGTGAATTTCTGATAAAAACATATCAGACAATTCAAAGACAGCTTTCTGTAAAGAGGGCTGGATTCTAAAGTACTTCACAGGGGTGAATAATCAGAGGGTGATTACTGTGTATGAAAGATGGAGAGGATACTAGCTATTACCGAGATGAGATCTAGAAACGAATATCAACATGTACTGGGCTTATAGTAACAAGAATCCATACATGACAATAACTTTAAAGATAACATTTCATCACGGCTAATATTAGAAGAAATACGGTTGAAGTGAAAGATGAAACAACATATCATGCCTGAGCCATATTTAAAGCGCTAGACAAGTTTTAGCACGAGTATCAACAACGATAAATTCATACCAAGACATGTGAGCAAATCGCATTCCAGAACAAGATATAATAGAAATGGGTGTACACGAAATGAACATTTACACTATAACACATAAGAGAGATTTACAGACTGTGAAGTATTAAGGCCAGAATCCTCAATAAAGATGAAACTCCTCATCACTGAGACCCAACGGGCTCTTCAAATTTTATATCAAAATTTCAACAAAATGCATATAGAGTTCTTTCTTAGCGTATTCTTCTGAAAATCTAGAACCCTTTTTTCCATCTCAGATTGCTGCTCATATAGAATTTACAAGAACATACGCGGGAAGATATTTTTGGGAAAATATCTTCCCCGCGTGCTTGTAAGCAGTTTCAGGTCTTAATCAAAATAAAAAAATTTATGATGAGGGAGAACACTTCTCATCATTTACAATTAGGCTCGTGGCCGTTTCAAAACCAAACATTAAAACTGTTCTAAAAAAAAGTAAATGCAAGAGTGGAATATGAATTCCATTCGGAACTTGAAAGTAGAAAGTAAAAGTAAAACTAGAAGGCCACTAAGGCCGAATCATGAGTTAACCATTTTCACTGGTGCGAAGGAGTTGAGGCCATTGCTGATGCAGGTGGTGGAACGTTTGCTGAGGAGCTGGCTAACAACCTGGCATACTTGATGCATCTCTGCCAACTGTCTGCTGCAGGTTCGGGCATCGATGTGAAACCTTTTGTTCTGATGTAAGCCTCCGTGAGTTCATCATAGTTCGCCTTGACAGGAATTCTATGCTTCACTTGGTGCAGGAGTGCGAACTATTTTCCAAGGACCGAGACTATGGTTTCTGGTTTAAGCCTTGAAAATTTCTTAGAGGGGATGTTTTTTTGATTCATTACCCCCTTCAGAATGGCCTCATACGCTGGTAATGGCTGCAGGACAGCATGAGCGGGGTCCCAGCACGATGGGAGTCCTGCAAGTGTTATCTTGGCCCAGTCCACATCGAACCGTTCTAAGCTGGTTGCAACGTTTTCTAAAGCATCTACGGCCAACTTCCTAGCAGACTCTTTTTCTACCGCTTTCTGGCATTCTGAGGCTTACATGAACCTGCTCTCTATACCATGTTTCACCACATCCTCTGGCTTTAGCTCTTTTAGGAAAGAGACATACATTTTTGAATTTTGGACTTTGTTGGGCGCCTCAATGCCTCCCTCGTGGAGCTTTCTTCTAAGAAGGGGCATGGCTGACTTCATTTCCTCGATAACGTTTAAGAATGGCCAGCGCCTTTTAACTTCTGCAATGATGTCAGCCCAGATCAGTCGCTTGGCTTCCAGGAGGGTGACATTTCCTTTCATACAGCTGTTGAGATCATTGATGGTCTTTTCATATCGTGGCTTTTCTTACTTCCCCTCCTCAATCTCTTTCTGCATTGCATTAATCTTTTTGATATTTTCAGCGAGGAGGGCCTCTAGCTCACTGATCCTTTGCCGTGTTGTCGAAACCTGTTTCTCTAGTGTTTCAGTTGTAGCCAATGCAGTGGTCAGCTGTTCAGACAATGAACTAGTCTCTGGTAGGATGGGTGGTGAGCATGTATGTGTGTCCCAAGTTGTCTGTAATGCATTCATTCTGTCTTGAATAGCGGCCATCTCTCCTGTGATATTTTCTTTTTCCTCCTTCTTTTTTGCAAGAGAATCAGCCAAGTTTTCTTTGTCTTTTTCAGCCCGGGCTAGCTCGGCGGTTTGCACATGATGAGAGCTCGGTATATTAATTTTACTTTTCAAGGCTGTGACCTGCTTCTGTAAATCCTCAATAAGATGACCCCGGGGGTTTGGCTTCACCTTTTTCTTTTCCTTTAACCACCTCCTAGAGAGAGCATATATCATTCATGAGGGCACGGGAATTGGCCTTTTCCTTTCTGAAATTCTACACTACTTGGCCATGCTTGCTCTGCAACTTTCTCAGAGTGATTGAGAGCCACATCACTTCATCCTTAAGCATGTCACCGAAGACCTGAAATAAGTTGCATTTATCAATTGTCGGCACTTGTGACATGTCGATTGCAATCTCTAACGCCTTGTAGCTGGTATTACCGGCTTCTGGGTCCAGAACGGCCTCGGCCATGGCCATTATTAACTGTTCAGTGTCCAAATTCATTGCAGATGAAAATCTAGTGTGGTATTTCTCAACATACCCTTCCAGCTCAGACCGGTACTTATCTCTGATTGCTCTAGTCTTCATCCTGCTTTCGGTTGCAACCTGAGAACTGCCGACTGTGATAGCTTGTGAGACTTCTGAGAAATCAGAAGAGGTAGTACTATCCCGCAGCACCTTGATTCCTGTTTTTCCCTTGTCGGGCTTCCCATATGGTATTTCTTCCTCGAGCAACTGTTCATCTCCGATAACTTCTGCTTCACTGGTCCCTGTTTTTTGTATTTTGAAAGGGGGAGAACGCACTCCTGATGCACCTACCTCCTCCATCTATTCTTTACCAGCTTCTCTGGTTGAAGCGACATCTATTTTTTCCCCTGTCACAAATGAATCAGTCTCAATCTGCGAAAGCAAAGGCCAGTTTTCAAGATTAGCTCGCCATTCTATGAAAGGCCTTGTTTCATGCATATATGGGGTTGATTTGTTCCTCCTCCTTCTGTTAGAGATGATGCCCTTTGGATCATAGGGTCAAGCTTTCCCTTGTCTCAAATCCATATCTTGAAGCAGCTTTCCCACCACAGGAAGGGCATGCCTTGAATTAACAACAAAAAGGCCAATGGTTGTAGGAAGCTTGAGGATAAAACCCTTTTTTGCAGGGAGGAAGTGAATTTGGTCCGATTTCAGGGTCTTCCAAATGCATTCCAAAGCATAAATCCGCCGGGTAGGAAAAATGGGCAATTGTTAGGGGGGACTTCGGCTCCATATACTCGAATTTCAGTGTAGTTATCAAACAGGTACCAATCCTCGGTGCTTTGGGCTTCACTATACTGTAACCAGCTCTTCAGTTCAGGAAAAACCCTAGGCGGAGGAGAGTCATGGACGATAGTGTAGGCAATGGGCATGAAATCGTTTAGGAACCTTTAGTAGCCCACCCCGTTTTCCAACTAATGCGTTGCGAGACTCCAGTCAAAAATTGGTCTAGGCTGAGAATTTATCTTGCACACCTTATCTAAGCCCAAACCCTCAAATTTATCAGCATGCTGGAAGAGGAAGAGGTAAAAGACCATAGAACAAAAGCGGAAGCGACCCGTGTCTGAGAGTTCCTGGAACTGGGTCTGAATGGTGGAGGCCAGGAAACCAAGAATTTCTAGAACAACCCCAGGTTGAGACATTAACCATAAGAAAGCAATACATCCCTTGGAGACTTGCCTAAAACCTTCCACGCCTAGTAAACGTGCGATGAGAGCAAGGATAGGTTGGACTTCTTCTTTGAACAGGCTTATGGGGAATGAGTCTACGGAGGGGAGGGTTGTGAACTAAGAGTCGGTTATGGAGGCGATGAAATCGCTCTGTTGCCTCCATGGCAGCTTTGCAAATTGAGGAGTCAGAGTTATTTCACTAAAACTGACGTAGTTTGAACTGGTAGGAAAACGAAAGGCTTTTATGATGATATCGAGGGAAAGGGTGAATATTCTATTCCCTTGAGCTGAGAGGAACATGCCCTGATGTTCGTCGTAAGCATCTCGGAGCCAACAGATAAATTCGACCACTTGATAAACTGGAGGGGTAATTTGATGATACAGACCCGACAGAACAACCCGATACCTATCCTTGTTTTCGACATGTCTCCTAAAAAGTTCAGGCTTGACGTTGCTAATGGGAAATGGGTACTGTGGGTCACAGATGTCGGCTTGTAAGTCTAAGAAGGGTTCAGGCCCTGGAACAGTTCTGGTCTCACGGACTTGGGGAGTCTCCGGCTCTGACTTCTTGGTTGTGACTTTACCCATGACCAACATGAAAATTTAAAAACAAAAGGAAACCAGATGGAATGAGAGGGATGGAATACCTGCGAAGTAGGAAATTTCTCAGGAAAGCGACGCGGGGGTACTGAAAATGACTGGGTGGACCTGGTACTGGGCGCCCACTTTTGTTTATACAATAGTAAAAAACCTGAGTATTTTACCACAGTAAAAGATGGAAGATTGTTATATAGAACTGAGGCAGCTCGAGAAAAGATGGTGGGGTGAAACGAATAGGGTAAGCGTCGTAAGGACACTGACAGTGAGACACACAGCATGTAGGTATTGGGTGTTATACTTTGGGTAGGTGAACACTGCGTGTCGAGTTAAATACCGGTATGGGCCTCGGTACCGGGTGTCCTAAAAACTTACCTTACCTTTACGTCGTGGTGACAGCTCTACTTCAGAACATGGCCCTCGAGGGACACGAAGTGCATATCATGATACCTTTAAGGCCCATGCTTTCTTCTCTGTAGAACGCTCGCCCCGTTTCAATCACCTTGACACGCCATCAAGATTTCGGGGGGGGGTAAGACTCCGCCTCGTCCCTCACCTTCGTGACCCCCCCAGAACCACACTTGCGGACTCCTTTTCATGCGTGTATAAAGTGTATGCGGGCCCTGTTTTTTATTTGTTTCTTTTGCACCTTTTATACTTTTGCTCGGCTAAGTTTAAAACCTTTATATATTTCTGCTCTGTTACAAAACACGCTTATCCTTTTCTTGCATGTGACTCATCTTAGTGCTATCTCTACTTAGCCAACTTCGGAACTCTTAGCCATTTTAATGTTATTGGGTGATCTACTCCATATGAATTTTATTAAAATATTAAGGGTGAACTATATAATCAACATTGGCTCCATCTGGGGATGGCACATTCATCCTTGGATGTGTCGAGAACCTCGCAGACCACCTGTTAACCCTTTTTGTAGACACAACTCCTCTGCACTTTTTCTTTTTCTCTTCATGATTCTTCACAACAAACGACATTAAAACAAAGACAAAAATGGATAACTAATGTACAATATAATACATCAGGCTCTCTTGGCCTGAATCAGAACTGGAAGTAAGGTTTCAGGAACTAACCATTTACAGGGGCGTCAAGCAAGTCACCCTGCAAATTTTCTAACTTGAATGTGTTGTTTCCCCCCTGCTCCACAATTTTAAAGGGGCCGAACAACAATGGATGCTTCCCCTTATCTGCTCTTCGAATATCCCATCTGAGCACTAAATCCCCGACCTGCATCTTCTTGTTCTTGGCGTGATGGTCAAACAGATCTTTCATTTTATCCTGATATTCGGTCAACCTCTGACTTACTTGATTTCGTGTTTCCTCCAACTCTACCATTTAATTGATTCTCCTAGTAATATCATTAGGCTCTTCTTGGCTTTCCTGCATGAACCTTGCTACTGGTAAGGCCAATTGTATGGGAAAGACCGCTGCTTTCCCATATACCAATTCATATGGAGACTTCCTCGTTGATCTCTTGCTGGTAATCTTGTTTGCCCATAAAGCAAACTTTAGCTGAGAGTCCCAATTTTTCTGATTTTCATTGATAGCTTTCTTCAGTGCTCTCACCAGGGTTTTATTAGAAGACTCTGCTGAGCCATTTCCTTGTGGGTAGTAGGCTGTGGAATGACCCAATGCAATGTTATAATGTTGGCAGAAGCTGACAAACTTAGCAGATTTAAAGGCCTGGGCGTTGTCAGTAACTATCTTGGCAGGGCAGCCAAATCTGGATATAATGTTTTCTTCCATAAACTTTATCACCACGATATCTGTTGCGTTCCTTGCAGGTATAGCCTCCACCCATTCTGTGAAATAATCTGTAGCAGTTAATATCCACTTGTGGTGTCCAATCAACGTAGGGTGAATCTCACTAATAAAGTCAATCCCCCATTGCTGGAATGGTTCATCCACATGTACAGGGATCATGGGTGGGGGTGCAAAATTCTGTCTCTCTGCAAATTTTTGGCACTTTTCACAAGCTCTGACCCAAGCAAACACATCTCCGAAGAGTTTGGGCCAGAAGAAACCAACTTTCAGAATTTTATGGGTTGTAGCTCTCCAGCTGTAGTGACCCCCACAGATACCTTCATGAAACTCAGCCATTATGTTTTCCACCTCATTTTCTGTAAGGCACGGGAGCAAGATGCCCGAAGGGTCTCTCCAGTACAACCGACCGTTGGCAACAACAAATTTTTGCGACTTCAACCTTAGTGTTCTGTATTTAGCTTTGTCATAGCTAGGGGGGCATCTGAGAGTTAGAAGATACTCCACAATCTCCTTATACCACGGGCTAATGAGATACTTCATATGAGTCTTCTGAGTAGCTGTCTCTATCCCACGCTGTTCTTCCATCTCCTCGGACTCCTCATTAGCTATCATAGACAGATTTATGCCCAGAGCCTGACAGTTCGATTCTGACAGGATTTAGGCTAATCCCTGTCCTTTGATTAACTTGGTGGGACGAATATCCAGCTCATATTCTTGTATTTTGGAAATCTATTTCCCCCTTTTTCCCTCGCTATCTCCTTGGATGAGGATATCCTTCACGGCTGCTATGGGCACAAATGCAGTGATGTGTGATTTGAGGACATACATTCGGAATGCCTTAAGAGACTTCACCAGGGCATAAGCTTTCTTTTCTAGTATGTTGTATTTCAATTCTGCATCACGGTGCACCTGGCCGAAGAAAGCGATAGGCTGCTCATACCCCTCCTCTTCTTCTGCAATAAAACTCCTGCCACTGTATGAGGTGATGCAAATGAAAAAATCATAAAGGGTTTAGCATAGTCTGGTCTAGCCAGCACTGGGGCTTCTGCAAAGGCATTTTTTATTCTTCTAAAGGCCTCTCGTGATTCATGGGACCACTTCACCTCGTTATTCTTCTTGAGCATGTCAGTTATATGCCGAAATATCTCTGCATAGTTAGGGATAAACCTTCTCAGAAAGTTAATGCGCCCAAGAAACACCTGCACCTCCTTTTTATTTCTGGGGAGAGAAATGTCGTTTATAACTTCTACTCTCTTGGGATCAATTTTTACCCCATCTTTAGTCACAATATGTCCCAAAATCTTGCCCTCTTCCAATGCAAACAATGACTTATTCAAATTGAGAGAGAGAGACCATACCTTCTGCACTTCTCGAAAGTTCTACACAAGTGTTCAATGTGCTCTGCATCATCCTTTGAAAACACGGTGATATCATCAAGATAGATCACCACGAACTTATCTTGTTCCCCAACAAAGGCAATATCCATGGCCGTTTGGAAAGTGGCCCCTGCATTGATCAATCCGAAAGGCATCCTGGCATACATAAATGTACCCCACGGTGTGGTGAAGGCAGTCTTCTTTTGATCTTCTGGGAGTACAGCCACCTGATTATACCTAGAGAAACCATCCATCATTGACATCCGTGAAGCTCCCACTACTTTCTACAGAATATGATCCATCTTGGGCAGTGGGTAATTATCCTTTAAGGATGCTCGATTTAGATTCCGGAAATCAACACACAACCTTATTTCTCCATTCTTTTTCCAGACTGGGACTAGATTTTCTACCCAATCAGAGTATCTCAATGGCACAATGATTTTGGCCTTCAATAACTTTTTGATCTCCTTCTCTATGGAAGGGAGAAATAGAGGGTTAATCTGTCTAAGCTTCTATTTATGCGGCTTCGCATCTCCTTTCAGAGGAATTTTATGTTGCATGATGCTGATGTCGAAGGTTTTCAGGTCCTGATAAGACCATGCAAACACATATTTGTATGACTGGAATAGTTTATGGTAGAGCTCTTTATATTCTTCTGGGACTTTCTTGGACAACTTCACAATTTTGGGGTCAGCATCGGTACCAAGATTTAGGTCTTCTACCTGATTTTATTCTACCATTTTGTTTGGCTACAGTGGGACATCGTTTCTGTCAAACAACCTCTCTAGAGGCACCATCCCTCTAGGTATAATGTTTCCCTTCAGTTGCAACACTTTATGGACAACCACCTTTTCCTCCCATTTTTTTTCTGAAAGGTCTTCTGTTTCTTCTTCTTCACAAGCATCTATCTCTATGTTTGAGAATTCCCCAACTGTTTCCATAAATCTCTTTACTTGGTCTTCATCTTCAAACACTTGCCAATGCTTGATATTATCTGGAATTGAAGGTTGATAACGAACTTCGGTTTTGTATCTTAAAAGAGGGTTTTGAGGTGGACGAAATGTACTAGTAGCCATTGCAAGGGAATCTGCCATCCTATTTCTCTCTGGGCATAAACTGAATATTAAATGCCAGGAAAAAAATTTCCACCAGATCCCATACTTCGTTCCTATAAGCCCTCAGCCTTGGGTGTTTATCTTGACACTGATTCTTCACTTGCCTTACTACCAGTTCTGAATCTCCCAGAACTTTTAGACTCTGGATGTTCATGTTTCTGGTTGTTTGTAACCCTAATAGGAGTGCTTCATATTTGGCCACATTATTGGTAGCTTCATATTCTAACTTGAAAGACAACGGGACCCATTTTCTTGTAGGAGAAATCAGTAGTACTCCAGCCCCATTAACTTCTCTGGAATTTGCTCCATCAAAGTGAAGCATCTAGACTCCTGCTTCCTGACTCTCTGAGGACTGTTCAATCTTAATATGGCAGAATGATGGTTCTTGAGCATAATCTTGGTCTTCCTCTAACATTAGACATGAGAAATCCCCTTCTTTACTATACACTGGTGAATTAATCGAGTTGTCAGCCTTAGTAACCATCTTGACAAATATTATTTCCCTATACAGCCTCCTTTCTTGGCCTCCAAATACCAAGATAGTAGCATAAGTTAAATCCAGTTTGATTGACCCACCAATTTTGGTTCCCCAGGACCTTGACAGCAGCATGCCAAAACGAGCTGGGATGTCAGCCACCACTATATCCATCACCACACTTTTGGCTGGGATTTGGGCCAAATTGACCACCAAGTCCTTGATCATACCTAGACACTTGACTCTTTTGGAATCAAATGAATAGAGGTCCTTGTATGGATGGGTGATTTGCAATCCTAGTTGCTCCATGACTGACAGAGGCAATAGATTATGGGAAGCTCCCGAATCTAACATACAGTTATGTAATAGCAGGTCGTGAATCACTAATGACACATAAAAAGGAGGAGTAGAGGCATCTAATTCTTCAACGTGGGGGCCAAACACAACCATGGGTCTTTCTTCTTGAAGGGTCAGACTCTTTGGAATATGAGCTGTTTCTGGAGGAAGCGTAAAAGAGGTGACCTGAGACTGATAGGTGGGCTGCTTCAACAGTTCAGTCAAGGGAATTGGGATTTTGAATTTCTCAAGCTCCTTTTGTAAACTAGAGACAGAAGAGGAATTTTCTGTTATATTCTCCTTTGACTCTTTGCTTTCAACTAAAGGCTTGAATTCTTTCAACACAGACTTAGTATTAGGAGGAATGGCTAATTTTGAAGAGGAAGGAATTTGATCACTAGACTGCAAAGATTCGTTAGAGGCCTCTTAGCTTTATCTGTGACCTTTTGCACTATTGTCTCCTTCTGAGCAGCTGCTTCTTTTTTAGGTGGCTCTTCTTCCTGATCTTGAGTACGGGTTCTTTTCCTAGAATATCTGAGGTCATATCTTCTATTGAGCTGTGCTTGCATGAAATCAACGAACTGCTTGAAGTAATCATCGATCTCTGGATCTTCAGTGCCTTTAGCCTTTTCTTCTTCTTGTAATGGAATCTCCATTCCATCACCTTCTCGCAAGGGACATTCTACTTCATCACTATTCGAATAAGCAAGATATGGATCATCTTGCTCATAAGCGGTGTCTTCGGTAGGACCCTCTACCTGACCTTCCAGGTACAATGGGTTTGGTACATGGTCTTGTTGTTCTTTCAGTTCCCTTTGCAGTATCTGCAGGGGTGGCTTTCTGTACTAAGGATTGTAACCCCTGTTTGGAGCATTCTGGAAAGTCTTAGAGGATGAATTCTTGGCTTCGAGTTCAAGTTTTACCAGCTTACTTGAAATATTCTCAATCATTTTATTCATCTCTTCAATTTTGTTCTCAGCCGACTCTCTGTCTTGGCCAGAAGTAGATACCTCTTCTTTGCCCCTTCTTCTAGCATCTTGATCTGATTTTCCCTTTGATTTTCCTATTGAAGCAAAATTAGCCTCCAATTCTAGCGCATCCGTCTGAGCATCGTCTAGTGAAGCAGGCTTCCTTTCTCTTAGAGAGAAACCAAATTCAGAATCAAAGGCTGCCACGAACACCACCTTGGTTGCAGTCTGATGAGGTTTCATTTCAGCTGGAAGGCTTGAGTACAGCATGTTGAACCTCTTAATGAACTCTGGTACTCCCTTGTTGTGTTTTTTCCTGATTGCATTAAATTCAGTGAGGCAGTAACCATGCTATTTCTTTTCCCCCCATTTTTTGAGAAAAGAATTTTCCATCTCTTCCCAAGTAGTGATGGAGCGGTTTCCCAATGTCTTAAACCATTTTCTGGCTTCTCCATCAAGAGATTGAACAAACAGTCTTAAGAATACATCTAGATGTTCCACATTAAAGTTCTTTGCAAAAGAGCAGAAGACTTCAAGATGCTTTTGAGCTTCAATCTCATTTTCCCCGTTGAAATGGGGTAAGAGTTTCAGATAGTCTTGAGGCATATCATTCAAGACTTGAGGTAATGCCAGGGGGGCATATTTGTTCAGAAAGAAACCTCAAACATTAGCCATTGGGGGTGGTGGAGGTAGTGCGAGAATTTGATGTGTAAGAGGAGGAGGTGGAAGCAAAGTGTGTATGACAATGGGAATGTATTGAACAGAGGCTTGAGGTGTTGATGGAAAAGACGAACGATGAATAGCAGATACTTCAGTGACTTCTTTGACTTCTTCAGCCTCAGGAGTGAGATGAAGGGTGTAGTGGGTGGTATCTACTGATTCAGCTTCATCTTTAACTTGGATGTTTCCCAAAGGAGGATTATCTGATAAGTAATCTATATTTCCCACAGTGGAGTCGGGACTTTGCACTTGGGCTACTTGGGAGGAGGAGGATGGAAAGTCTTCTAAAGAGAATTCAGGAATATTTGTGTGAATTTATTGTCTTTCCCTCCAACCCCTCCTATGTAAGATATTCTCTGGGTCAGACACTGAAGGTGTCTTTGGCTAAGATGTATCTGACCTCAGATGTGGCTTTCAAGGAGCGAGGACTGCAAGTAATTTTATCTTATAATTGACTGTGGAGTTGCCAAGATGAGGAATCTACAACTCTCAACTCTTCTTGCACACCTGTTTGAAGAGTGAATAGAGATTTTTTCGAGGCCCAGGGATTTATCTTTTCTCAACTTTGTATCCCTGACAACAGCGCCAGAAAGATGTTGTCATTCCTAGAGACAACCTTGAGCTGTGAAAGACTAGTGCCTAGGACATCTTATATAGCTAGGAGCATATGGTATAACATGGAAAGGTTATCGAAAAAAAGGCTCTCATGCTATCATGTGTAAACAAAAAGGTTTAATTGAGATGGAACCAAAATCCTCAAAACTTCAGCACAAAGAAAGTAATATTGCAGAGGCAAAGTGTGAATTTCTGATAAAAACGTATCAGACAATTCAAAGACAGCTTTCTGTAAAGAGGGTTGGATTCTAAAGTACTTCACAGGGGTGAATAATCAGAGGGTGATTACTGTGTATGAAATATGGAGAGGATACTAGTTGTTACCGAGATGAGATCTAGAAACGAATATCAACATGTACTGGGCTTATAGTAACAAGAATCCATACATGACAATAACTTTAAAGATAATGTTTCATCACGGCTAATATTAGAAGAAATATGGTTGAAGTGAAATATGAAACAACATATCATGCCTAAGCCATATTTAAAGCGCTAGAAAAGTTTTAGCATGAGTATCAACAACGATAAATTCATACCAAGACATGTGAGCAACTCGCATTCCAGAACAAGATATAATAGAAATGGGTGTACACGAAATGAACATTTACACTATAACACATAAGAGAGATTTACAGACTGTGAAGTATTAAGGCCAGAATCCTCAATAAAGATGAAACTCCTCATCAATGAGACCCAACGGGCTCTTCAACTTTTATATCAAAATTTCAACAAAATGCATACAGAGTTCTTTCTTAGCGTATTATTCTGAAAATCTGGAACCCTTTTTTCCATCTCAGTTTGCTGCTTATATAGAATTTACAAGAACATATGTGGGAAGATATTTTTGGGAAAATATCTTCCCCGCGTGCTAGTAAGCAGTTGCAGGTCTTAATCAAAATAACAAAATTTATGATGAGGGAGAACACTTCTCATCATTTACAATTAGGCTCGTGGCCATTTCAAAACCAAACATTAAAACTGTTCTAACAAAAAGTAAATGCAAGAGTGGAATATGAATTCCACTCGGAACTTGAAAGTAGAAAGTAAAAGTAAAACTAGAAGGCCACTAAGGCCGAATCATCAGTTAACAATTTTCACTGGTGCGAAGGAGAGGCCGTTGTTGATGCAGGTGGTGGAACGTTTGCGGAGGAGCTGGCTAACAAGCTGGCATACTTGATGCATCTCTGCCAACTATCTGTTGCAGGTTCGGGCATCGATGTGAAACCTTTTGTTCTGATGTAAGCCTCCGTGAGTTCATCATAGTTCGCCTCGACAGGAATTCTATGCTTCACTTGGTGCAGGAGTGCGAACTCTTTTCCAAGGACTGAGACTATGGTTTTTGGTTTAAGCCTTGCAGATTTCTCAGAGGGGATGTTTGTTTGATTCATTACCCCCTTTAGAATAGCCTCATACACTGGTAATGGCTGCAGGACAGCATGAGCGGGGTCCCAGCACGATGGGAGTCCTGCAAGTGTTATCTCGGCCCAGTCCACATCGAACCGTTCTAAGCTGGTTGCAACTTTTTCTAAAGCATCTACGGCCAACTTCCTAGCAGACTCTTTTTCTACCGCTTTCTGGCATTTTGAGGCTTCCATGAACCTGCTCTCCATACCATGTTTCACCACATCCTCTGGCTTTAGCTCTTTTAGGAAAGAGACATACCTTTTTGCATTTTGGACTTTGCTGGGCGCCTCAGTGCCTTCCTCGTGGAGCTTTCTTCTGAGAAGGGGCATGGCTAACTTCATATCCTTGATAACGTTTAAGAACAGCCAACGCCTTTTAACTTCTGCAATGATGTCAGCCCAGATCAATCACCTGGCTTCCAGGAGGGTGACATTTCCTTTCATACGGCTGTTGAGATCATTGATGGTCTTTTCATATCGTGCATTTTCTTGCTTCCCCTCCTCAATCTCTTTCTACATTGCATTGATCTTTTTGACATTTTCAGCGAGGAGGGCCTCCAGCTCACTGATCCTTTTCCATGCTATCGAAACCTGTTTCTCTAGTGTTTCAGTTGTAGCCAATCCAGTGGTCAGCTGTTCAGACAGTGAACTAGTCTCCGGTAGGATGGGTGGTGAGCATGTATGTGTGTCCCAAGTTGTCTGTAATGCATTCATTCTGTCTTGAAGAGAAGCCATCTCTCCTGCGATCTTTTCTTTTTCCTCCTTCTCTTTTGCAAGAGAATCAACCAAGTTTTCTTTGTCTTTTTCAGCCCGGGCTAGCTCGGTGGTTTGCACATGATGAGAGCCCGGTATATTAATTTTACTTTTCAAGGTTGCGACCTGCTTCTGTAAATCCTCAATAAGATGACCCTGGGGGTTGGATTCACCTTTTTCTTTTCCTTTAATCACCTCCTGGAGAGAGCGTATATCATTCATGAGGGCGTAGGAATTGACCTTTTCCTTTCTGAAATTATCCACTACTTGGCCATGCTTGCTCTGCAACTTTCTCAGAGCGATTGAGAGCCGCATCACTTCATCCTTAAGCATGTCACCGAAGACCTGAAATAAGTTGCATTTATCAATTGTCGGCACTTGTGACATGTCGATTGCAATCTATAATGCCCTGTAGCTGGTAGTACCGGCTTCTGGGTCTAGAACGGCCTCATCCATGGCAATTATTAACTGTTCAGTGTCCAGATTCATTGCAGATGAAAATCTAGTATGGTATTTCTCAACATACCCTTCCAGCTCAGACCGGTACTTATCTCTGATTGCTCTAGTCTTCATCCTGCTTTCGGTTGCAACCTGAGAACTGTCGACTATGATAGCTTGTGAGAATTTTGATAAATCAGAAGAGGTAGTACTATCCCACAGCACCTTGATTCCTGGTTTTCACTTGTCGGGCTTCCCATATGGTATTTCTTCCTCGATCAACTGTTCATCTCCGATAACTTCTGCTTCAATGGTCCCTGTTTTTTGTCTTTTGAAAGGGGGGAGAACGCACTCCTGATGCACCTGCCTCCTCCATATGTTCTTTACTAGCTTCTCTGGTTGAAGCGACATCTGTTTTTTCCCCTGTCGCAGATGAATCGGTCTCCATCTGCGAAAGCAAAGGCCAGTTTTCAAGATTAGCTCGCCATTCTATGAAAGGCCTTGTTTCATGCATATATGGGGTTGATTTGTTCCTCCTCCTTCTGTTAGAGATGATGCCCTTCGGATCATAGGGCAAAGCTTTCCCTTGTCTCAAATCCATATCTTGAAGCAACTTTTCCACCACAGGAAGGGCGTGCCTTGAATTAACAACAAAAGGGCCAATGGTTGTGGGAAGCTTGAGGATAAACCCCTCTTTTGTAGGGAGGAAGTGAAGTTGGTCATATTTTAGGGTTTTCCGGATGTATTCCAAAGCATAAATGCGCCGGACAGGAAAAACGGGCAATTGGTAGGGGGGGACTTCGGCTCCATAAACTCCGATTTCAGTGTAGTTATAAAACAGGTACCAATACCCGGTGCTTTGGGCTTCACTATACTGTAACCAGCTCTTTATTTCAGGAAAAACCGTAGGCAGAGGAGAGTCGTGGACGATAGTGTAGGCAATGGGCATGAAATCGTTTAGGAACCTTGAGTATCCCACCCCATTTGCCAACTGATGCGTTGCGAGACTCCAGTGAAAAATTGGTCTGGGCTGAGAATTTATCTTGTACACCTTATCTAAGCCCAAACCCTCAAATTTATCAGCATGCTGGAAGAGGAAGAGGTAAGAGACCATATAACAAAAGCGGAAGCGACCTGTGTCTGAGAGTTCCTGGAACTGGGTCTGAATGGTGAAGGCCAGGAAACCAGGAATGTCTAGAAAAACCTCGGGTTGAGACATTAACCATAAGAAAACAATACATCCCTTGGAGGCTTTCCCAAAACCTTCCACACCTAGTAAACCCACGATGAGAGCAAGGATAGGCTGGACTTCTTCTTTGAACAGGCTCAGGGGGACTGAGTCTGCGGAGGGGAGGGCTATGAACTGAGAGTTAGTTATGGAGGCGATGAAATCGCTCTGTTGCCTCCATGGTAGCTTTTCAAATTGAGTTGTCAGAGTTATTTCACTAAAACTGACATAGTTTGAACTGGTAGGAAAACGAAGGGCTTTTTTGATGATATCGGGGGAAAGGGTGAATATTTTATTCCCTTGACCTGAGAGGAACATGCCCCGACGTTCGTCGTAAGCGTCCTGGAGCCAACAGATAAATTCGACCACTAGATAAACTAGAGGGGTAATTTGATGATACATACCCGACAAAACAACCCAATACCTATCCTTATTTTCGACATGTCTCCTAAAAATTTCAGGCTTGACACTGCTAATGGGAAATGGGTACTGTGGGTCGCAGATGTCGGCTTGTAAGTCTAAGAAGGGTTCAAGCCCTAGAACAGTTTTGGTCTCACGGACTTGGGGAGTCTCTGGCTCTAACTTCTTGGTTGTGACTTTACCCATGACCAACATGAAATTTTTAAAAAAAAGGAAACCAGATGGAATGAGAGGGATGGAATACTTGTGAAGTAGGAAATTGCTCAGGAAAGCGACGCGGGGGTACTGACAATGACTGGGCGGACCTGGTACTGGGTGCCCACTTTTGTTTATACAATAGTCGAAAACCTGAGTATTTTACCACAGTAAAAGACGAAAGACTTTTATATAGAACTGAGGCAACTCGAGAAAAGATGGTGGGGTGAAACGAATAGGGTAAGCATCGTAAGGACATTGAGAGTGAGACACGCGGCATGTAGGGATTGGGTGTTAGACTTCAGGTAGGTGAACACCGCGTGTCGGGTTAAATACCGGTATGGGCCTCAGTACCGGGTGTCCTAAAAACTTACCTTACCTTTACGTCGTGGTGACATCTCTACTTCCGAACATGGCCCTCGAGGGATGAAAAGTGCATATCATGATAGCTTTAAGGCCCATGCTTTCTTCCCCATAGAACGCTCGCCCCGTGTCAATAAGCTTGACACGTCATCAAGATTTCGGGGGGGTAAGACTCCGCCTCGTCCCTCACCTTCGTGACCCCCCCGGAACCACACTTGCGGACTCATTTTCATGCACGTATAAAGTGTATGCGGGCCTAGTTTTGTATTTGTTTCTTTTGTGCCTTTTATACTTTTTCTCGGCTAAGTTTAAAACCTTTATATATTTCCGCTCTGTTACAAAACACGGTTATCCTTTTCTCGCATGTGACTCATCTTAGTGCTATCTCTCCTTAGACAACTTCGGAACTCTTAGCCATTTTAATGTTATCAGGTGATCTACTCCGTATGACTTTTATTAAAATATTAAGGGTGAACTATATAATCAACACCTATATGCCTAGAAAGATACAAAAAGAGTATAGAGTATAGACGTTGTGATACAAAAATAAGAATCTGCTTCAAACAGAACAACCCCTGAATAGAATGTAATGTTCCTTTCCTGAAATGACTTGGAAAAACCACAAAATTATTGAGTTTATTTAGTCTGGTTCACTGTGAAATTTTTACAAACAATTGGTATGTGGATTGCTGTAGGTGACTTTGAGAATTTATTTCCAAATGAAAAGGTACAAAGAACATATATGCCAATTAAAAAATCAACACCTATATGATATTAATGCTTCTAAACAGTCACATCCACTTGCATTTAAGATAAAAGGCATACATAACATTGATAGAGCATACTCTAGCCAATAAAATGAGTGAGTTGAGAAGTATCAGCGAGCAATTAAGAGAGAAGTATAGTTGTATATGGAGGCCGCTTTCAGAATAGTAATATCAGCAACATAAATAACTTTCAATAGAGAAATAACATAGATGTACTTCACCTCCAAACACACAGCTATGCCTAGAAAGAAACACACGGGTATGCCTAGAAAGATTTATTTTTCTATGTCAAATGTGATGGGAAAACTGGTATAAGCTTCTGAAGAAAAATAGGTTGCAAATTTTGCCTCAATGTATAATTCTTTCCCTGCATCTCAATGTCAATGAATATTATATTCTCTATAATAATGCGGAAAATTTTGCCAAAAGATTGGAATATATTTATTTTTTCCGATTTTCCCATCCCAAGAAATAACCCAAACAAATCGCAAGTTTTTCTGAGTTCTGAAAAAATCACAATTTAAAAAAAAACACTAGAGTATTTAATCAGTTCCAATAAATCTTTCATGGATTTCCCTGCTTGGGTAGATTTCAAGTATGAGTAGGAGTGGCTAGCAGTAGAGGATGTCCTTAACTTGCCACTACAGGATGGAAAACGTCTTGTAATAGACTCAGTACCCACCACTCTGTTTGACTCCAGCCACAGAACCTTCCACTACTAGAGGATGACCCAATATATATGCCCACTAAAGGAGCAGAGGCATTGATAGTAGATACTAGATCATTTGGCATCTTACACCTTTTATATATGTATCTTCTTTTCTTATGGTATGGCAATATGATTATATATTTTTGCTAGTTTATAAATAATTTTAAATGAAAAAATGAAATATTTTGCATTTTTTAATGCTTAGCCATTTTTTGCCAAGTCATTTCCATTGTTTTCCCGAGTTGTTGAATTTCAAAGTTGTTGACCCCCACAAGTTTATTCCCAAGTCCAATTTTTCCATATTACTTAACCATACAACCCTTGACATTAAGGTACATCTCCTTACATATAGTAATAGAATCTTGACTTATTTTTCATCTCCTTCCACACGACCCTTGAGGAACTCAACATTTTGTATGAAAAAAAGTGGACACATATTCTTTCAACATTAAAAAAATTTCTCATTTTCTGATTCTTCATGTGAGCTCTGGAGCTCTTTTTAAAAATCAATAAAGAAGCAATTTGGATATTAACACTTCAACATGGAAAAAACCCCTCCCCCTCTTTCTTATAATATCAATCCAATAGTTACACAACTTTCCACTTAAGTTAAATGTGTACCAATGGCATGAATATATATCAAAATTTCCATCCATGCAATAATCATCGGAAAGACAAAAATGTACAACCAAAATGATATGTATAAGGCATAATGACACAAGGGGGCATCCATTGTTGACCTCAGGAAAAACCATCCCCTATACATACACAGCATAAAAGCCAAGCCCCTAATGCAACTCAATACAATTGTAAATGCCTAGAAATCCCAGATTTATGAAACTCCTTTCCTTGACCCAAGCATAGAAGAATGCAACACTAACTGATTGCATAACCAACATTCACTTCTCTCCAAATCAACTTATTGTTAAAGAATGGTTGCTCTACACCCTAAAACACATGTTTACATAGAAAAATAGGAGAAAAGATGTAAGGAAGCAATGCAGCCACCTAAAATTGCGGGGTAAATCATGATACGTCCATCATAATAGGCACCTTAAGGGGATAGAGCATGCCTGACACCAAACTGTTAATTTACCGTGTTGCTCTGAGCATGTTCTCCTTCTGGTGGTAGAGCACTTGGCCTTTAATGGAAAGAGGGCACACATATGGAAGAGTCTCTCATGTGGACAAGTTGATTTGTAGACAACCTCATCTTATTTCTGGTAGGGTGCATTTATCTAGGCCTGCAAGGCATATTCATTCTGGGAGCTCTACTCTTACTTGTGGCATACTAGCTTGGGTGAGATTCCCGCATGCATGGTAGAGTTACTCTGGGATTTCTACTCTTGCATTCAATAACTAGTTTAGTTTGCATCCTAAAGCTAGAAGAAACACTCAAAAAATAGAATATGAATATGGTATGATGTCCAATTTCATGAGCATGGAGTCATGGACTGTTATCATACCAAAATTTCAAAACATTATTTGCAGCTTTTTATAATTGTTCTTGGTATTAAATCCCCTTGTAAACCAACATGTACGGGACCAACCTAGGTCCTGCATTTTGCATGGAATCCAATCTACAAGCTATTCCCTCATGTCACAACATGATTTGATAAATTTGGCCAGGGTTCAATGCATTAACAAAATTTGACCAAAATTTGTGTTTTATGTAACCTAAATTGTAGGAAATTCAACCACCTGTATTTTAATATATGGAAATGTTTTAGGTAGTGAAACACGTCCAGTATGGCCATGAAATAACCTAAAAATATTCAAATGTTTTCCATCACTAGAAAATTTGGCCCAATTTCCGATGGCCACTTCGTCGCTATTCCGACACATAGTCGTCGCAAGAGCGACAGTTCGAGGACGGGAAAAATGTGGTTTGCCATTACGTCGCAATTTCGACGCACTGAAAAAGTGTCGCACTACCGACACTTTTTCCGTCGCTTCCAAACAAGCGTCGCTCTTCCAACGTTTCCCAAATCGTCGCGCTTTCGACGTTTGTAAACTGTCACAATTCCGACGAAATGTGGTCCGACGTTTTGAACGTCGCTCTTCCGACGTTTGTAAACTGTTGCAATTCCGATGAAATGTGGTCCGACGTTTTGAACGTCGCTCTTCCGACGTTTTTATACTGTCGCTCTTCCGACGTTTTTAAGCTGTCGCAATTCCGACACTGTACAAAACTGTCGCAAGACCGACACATTGCAAAAGTGTCGCAATACCGACGCATTCCAAAAGCGTCGCAATATCGACCCTAGGAAGAACTGTTGCAATATCGACAGACGTCACAAGACCGACGAAAATGGAAATTGTTCAAGACGTCGGAACACCGACGCTTACAAAGCGTCGGTATACCGACAGCGGGTTCAATTTAAAAAAAAAAAATGAAACTTTAAAACATGATAGTAAATCTCCAATATTTGTTATGAATTGTGGGCGTTCCAATGATCGTGAAATATTAATATAATAAACCACCCCGCAGCGCTTTGACTATAAACAATCATATAAACATGGCTTTGTATTTCAAAAAACAGGTTTAAAATAGAAACAGGGCAACATTTTTTTTTTCCAATTGTTATGAACATAATTCGACCGTGAAATATGAATATAATAAACCACCCCGCAGCGCTACAACTATAAACAATCATTTTTTTTTCACAAGAGAAAAAAAGTTGTTTTGAATATATTATATGAAGAAAAACAGTCCATGAAGTCATTACATTTTCACATCTGAATATTGGAAGCCAAATATCCATCCAGAAAAGTGGAAGTCCCACCCCGGACAATAATAGAAAATTACCCCATGTCACATACAGGGACATGATATAAAACCTAGTAACGATCCACATGGAGATTATCGACAATCTGAGAAAGCATCCAAATATGCCTGAGGCATCTATAAGAAAGTGAAATAGCAATATGTAGAATAGTAAAGCAATGTATAGAGTACCGACGTCCATTGTTCCAAATACAAATTAAAGTACCCAAAATCCTTGAATAGAGAAAATGCTAATCATGTGAGGAGTGTGATATGTCCAAAATATAAAAAGACCATCAGACCATATCAATAAACCAGCATCGCTAGTTTCGAAGGCAGAGTGATAACCTGTCAACACATAAAATAGTATCATAAAGCGGATACAGGAAATGTGCAGAGACATGTACTGTTGATATACGCCTCACACAAAAAGCAACCATGATAGAGAAAAAAATATGTATAAACCCAGGGTCGATTGTATGTTCTGGCTCGCTTGTTCCCGGAAATAAAAACCATCTGCAGAAACCCAGGCTCGCTTGTAAGATCAGGCTCGCTTGATTCCAAAATTGGTAACCATCTGTTGCATCCGAGATGTAAGGTTCAGGCTCGCTTGTTTCCATTAGTAGCCCGCTACAGCATCCACCCTATTCATAGCAAAAAGGTTCCTTTAGATATACAGAGAAAGAGTATAATACGTAGACCATATAAACATGGCTCTGTATTTCACAAAACAGGTTTAAAATAGAAACAGGGCAACATTTTTTTTCCAATTGTTATGAACATAATTCGACCATGAAATATTAATATAATAAACCACCCCGCAGCACTTCAACTATAAACAATCATATAAACATGGCTCTGTATTTCAAAAAAAAAGTTTAAAATAGAAACAGGGAAACATTTTTTTTTCCAATTGTTATGAACATAATTCGACCGTGAAATATCAATATAATAAATCACCCCACAGCACTTCGACTATAAACAATCATATAAACATGGCTCTGTATTTCAAAAAACAGGTTTAAAATAGAAACAGGGCAACATTTTTTTTTCCAATTGTTATGAACATAATTCGACCGTGAAATATTAATATAATAAACCACCCCGCAGCGTTTCGACTATAAACAATCATATAAACATGGCTCTGTATTTCAAAAAACAGGTTTAAAATAGAAACAGAGCAACATTTTTTTTCTACGTAAAGTTAATCTATTAATAGTGGGAATAAAATTACAGCATGGCCGAAGTCAAAAACATTGCCCAGACTTATGGCAAATTTGTCATCAAAAAATCAAAAAAGAAGACTGCCCTCATACGAGGAAACCAGTCTTGAACGTTTACATAATTCAAAAACATTACAGAGGTCCAGCACAGTAATATAAGTAAAAAGATGCCCAATTAAGTGGGCCACGAAGCAAGAAAACCAAATTAACCAAAGAGAAGCAGCTACTCCTCCAGTGGTTCTTCGACGATTCGGCACCATCCTTCAGAAGGTCCAGGATCGCCAGGTGCTATCTCCACATTCACGCCACCGCTCCCCTCCTGAAGGCCCGAATGCTGGCCGGATTTTTCTGAGCTCAGACCCGCTGGACGGGTGCATTGTTCCTCCACTTGGGCCTCCTCACGGAAAACCACGGTGATTGAAGCTGTGATTCGTGGGCGATTCAGAGAGAAATTAAAGGAAAAAAGCACAGTGCGCGTCGTGGGAGAAGGTGAATCGGTGGGGAAATGAGGAGCAGGGGAGCCCATACGGTGGCCAGATCCTAGAATCTGACCTCACCCACTTCTAGTGTCTAGATAGCGACTTGCATAATAATCACTGGACTGGGAAGACGACTCAGTTGAGGGGCTGGAGGGAGCATGCAGGGGTTGACCTCTAGTGCTCCCCCTGCGGCAACGCATCCTTTAACGCAGGTGAGGCATGGGTGCAGTCTCAGCAGTGGGCACAAGACGAGACGGAGAAGCAGGATTCCAAGAAACCGAGAAAGACAAACACAGACCAGACCGAGAGAAATGCAGATTTGCACCAAGGTCTAAGCAGCAGTTCAGCTAGCTTCTCCTTCTCGTCATAGTGAGCAGGCAGTGTAACCCAGCAACCGGAGAGCATCTTCAATTCAAAGGTTGCGGCTCGTCTGAAAAACCATAGCGAAACGCCATTTTATCGACCCGACTGCAATGGCATCGAAGAATGCCCATCATAAATCTCTCATTGATGAGAACCGAAGGCCGGAGCATATTGGAGCATGCGGAATCGCTAACAGGAGTGGAGGTCCGATCTTGAAAACCGTTAAAACTTAATGTGATTTGATGTGAAAACCTTGAAACTTAATTATCGGTTGATTGAACAACGTTAAAACTTAATGCGATTGATATGAAATCGCCACATCCATGTCCCATCACCTTAAACGCCATCGAATGCACCCGCATCTGGGAACAGGGCAACTTTTGATTAAGGACACGTGGCATAAATTGATTGGAGCAGATCTTTGTTTGGGCCGCTCGCGCAGTGGAAATCCGGACCCAAAAAAGATTAGGGTAAATTTGATAAGAAATTCGCATCACAACTCTCCCTCCGTACGCCAGCCCAACTTCAGACCCGAAAAATATTAGGGCGGAATTCATTTGGTTATCACGTCACAAAATTGGCCGACGTCAGCAGGCTATTTTGGAATGTGAATTTGGTTTGAATTATGGTTTATTTCCGTTTGAATTCCGGCGGGCTCCACGGCTAAAGGGTTCATTTGAAGTTTTGACAAAGGTTTTGTTATATGTTTTATATAACGCGCGGCGGAATAGTTTTATTGTTTGTTAAGGTCCCACGCAGTGATAAAATTTGAAGGGCAGGTCCGAATTTCAATTAGAAGGGCATATATCTATGTCACCCTTCCATAATGAAAAGCTTTAAAAAAAAAACTTTTCAATTGACCACAATAAATTATTTTTACATTTCATTTTCAGAAAGACAAAACCATCAATCTTTATATTAATAAAATACTGTTACATATACAACAATGAAGAAGGCTCCATCTTTCATTGCTTAAATATCTCATTGGCAATGTTAACATAAGTCTTGAAGACACTATTATAAGAATTTGGATACATACCACCGGGATATAGGAGATTCTTATGTGTCAAATTGTGTAATGCAATTTTGACTTTGTCTCACAAGGAGCAGCAGCATGGAGGTCTGGATTTTTCTTATAGAACTTTTATTATTATTATTTGAAACGTTGTTTATAGATATGAAGACAACAATGAAATTATGAGCATGGTGGACAATTAATCAAGCTCATGATGCCAAACCATGATGATGTAAGTTTGGAATTTAACATTTTTACATGTTAAAGACAAATAGTCAAAATCACTGACAACTTAGTATGCCATAATTAATAATCATTCCCTGTTCACTTTTGTTAATAGGTTTATGTCACAGGATGATCTCTCTTCTCTGGCATTTACTTGTATTGAAGATCACTATTCTAGGAATAAAGAGTTATTTTCTCCAAAAATAACCCTAGCCAAACATTGACAATGCATCAAGGATATATTTCTATGCTTCATAAGTACATATGTTCTACTTCTAAATCATGTCTTGGAAGTGGTTGTTTTGCTGGAAATTATTCACGAGTTGGTTTCATACCAAATTCTTTTTCTCATTTTCAACATCCAATACATGAAAAAGATAATGGTTTAAAACAACATAAATATTTGAAATTTTGCAAGAATTGTTTGGCACACTTTGAATATGAATTTTGAAGTCAACTGCATGATGATGTATAGGATGAAGTGTCATTTTGAATACCAAATGTTTCACAAGAAACTTCTCAACATGCTACCCTGCAGTAAGGATTAAATGACAATATTGCATCAAATATTTCCATAATAAAAGTGCACCTTGGCCATAAGACTAAACAACTACAAATGTTGTAGATCTAACAAGACCACACAATCAAATGTATTCCACAAGGCCAATACTGTATGAAAAATGAAAAGGAGTTTGCAACCAAAAATACCTTAAGCAACTAATTCAATTAGATACACCAAACCATCAGCAAAAAGGAAAACCAGCCTACTCAAAAGGCAAGCGTTTACCTCCTTTGACAAAATTTTGAGTTCCGAAACAAGGGCCTTTATTGTCTTGTCAATACCCCTAGTAATTTGAATGGGGTTTGCACCTGCTGCAACAACCTAAACAAAAAGGTTTCATTTCAAATTATTTTCCACAAATTTAAGATACAACCATTGTCAGTTTTGTATTTCCTAACAAGCTCATAAATTTTGACAAAGAACCAAAAATTTTTAATACCTGATAGCAATTTTTTCACTCAAAAACTATCTTAGACTCAATAAACCCAACCCAAAACTAAAAAACCAAACACCATAAGACCCTACAAAAATGAATAGATGATCTTAATCCAGTACTATCGACAAAAATTTACCTTTACACCCTCACTTATTAAACCCTGTGCAAGAACAACAGATGTTGTGGTTCCATCCCCAGCTAAATCATTTGTCTTTGCCGCAGCTTGCCTTACCAACTTGGCCCCAATATTTTCAACTGGGTCCTCTAATTCAACCAATAAAAAAGCCAAAACCATAGCATTGAGATACATTTCATTACACTGTCAATAACAATAAAATTTGACTTAGCCATAACCCTTTCCTTTTATTGTTGTGAAAAGCTTTATGCATTACTCTAATGTGGCTAGTCCATAGGCCAAGTAGACCACTAGGTAACAAATATGTTTCCTTTCACCTTTGAGTTTTCAAATTATGCATACCAAATCTAAGACATTTAAGAGGGGGAACTAATACAACGTTAAAAAGAAAACCAGAGCACACATCTACAAATTACCTCCTTAGCTACTGTCACACCATCATTAACTATTTTCGGAGAACCATGCTTGATCTCCAAGACAACATTTTTCCCTTCGCCCCAAGGGTGACTCCAACAAGATCAACAAGTTTGTTCACACCGCCTGCAAGACAAATTGACAATGCTTTTAGTAAGTGTGCAATTGAATGCCAGACCATATGCCAAAACAACCCTCCATGACAAATTAAAATAACACATTAAAATTGACTATAAGTGGACAAGGAAAGATCCACCGCAGTGAATTTTCACATGCAGGTGACCTTCCTTTAAACATAATTTTTTCTCTGACCTGCAATTTTTTTGTCACCGAGCCATCCTTGTTGAAGTACAACTCATTTTACATAGCTCTTGTATTAACTACCTTCTCTCTGTCACGTAATCTCAGAGTCCCTCTTCTGCTTGAGCGATTAAAGGAAATGGGTGAAAAAACTGAAAGAGAAGACAATTGTCTGCCATAATTATCAAACATTGCACCCAACTTCTTCCTCTTTCCATTGTTACCCAATGAGGTAGATGTGGCAATTGTTGTCATACTGCCCAAAGCAGAGGCCATCTTCTCTTATGCTGAATATAGAATTACAAGATCTTCATATTAGTATGAACCTTAAAAAACATGACTCCCATTGCTAAAAACCACTTTTAAGTTGTAACATGCAAACTAAACAACTATCGCAACTTTTGGCAACTTCTGGAGCATTAAGAGAGAAAAAACCAAAGAGAAATACAACCACAATCCTCATTTTAATGAGACTGGACTATATATTTTCATTAAGATAATAGAAAGAAATCACGACTATATTAAGGCCAACACAAAACAATCTTTAACCAGTGTCTCTCGCGGCCTTTAGGTTGCCATGCTAGAGGTTGCATATTTTTAATTTAAATTCTTGACCTCTCATGCCCATTTATGAATGCATCCAATGGGATATCTACATCAAATGCTCCTTTATATCCCCAAAAACAAATTCCCTACTACAAGAGCACCAGTATTGATGGATCACCCCACACCATCCCACCCACTAGAAATGGTGAAAAAGGAAACCCGAGAAAACTTCTGAAATATCTCAAGATGACTATATGGGTGGTTCTTATGAATCAACCAACCATTCATAGCATGTTCATCATTCCAAACCATGAGTATTATGTGACGATATTCAAGCAGGCAATGAATCAGATTTCTGAAGCTATGTTAGAGAAACCCTAAACTCTCACTGAAAAAATAAAAATATACTCAGCAACAAAGATGATCACACTCTGGGTAGCCCTGGAGGCTATTTGGGGGTGATGAGTCCAATAGGTCTCAATGAACTGTTGCCTTCGCCAGGGAATACTATTACAGTGGAATTTGATACTATTATGGAGGTTGAATTCCACGATCCTAATCGAAACCAATACCTTCAGCTCCAGTACCTGTTCACAAAAGAGGGTACCATAGTCATTCATGCGTGCAGAGAGGGTGAATTACAGGCATTGCAACAGGAGGTGTTGTTGTTGTTGCATTGGCCACTAGATTGTTTGTCTGGTTCCATTACAAGTGCAGAGTATTGAAAAGGACAGAAAAATTTAGTTCAGATATTGTGAAATTGCATCGGAAATTCACCTATAAAGAGCTCAGCAATGCTACGAAAGACTTTTTTTGAATGTGATTGATAATCGATAATTGCAAGCAAGGGTAATCCCCTTGTGAAACCCAAATTTCTGAACATTTTCTAAAACCTGAAGACAGGGTCATTGTAATGAACAAGCACCTAGGTCCATATTACGTCCAAATCTACCAAGCACCAAGATCTATAAAAAAAATCCACAGTATCTATGAAATAAGAAGAAGAGGCAGAAAATGTATTCTGCTTACCTGTTTGAATAGTGGTTGGGGTTTACGTCACGGCAAAAATTTGACAGAGCCCGTGTAGCATTTCTTATCATTGAAATTCTGGCAGTATCATTCAACTGGGCAAGCACCTACCTCAGAGCTCCATGACTGAGGGCAAGATCCCTAAATGTTGCAGAGTCTCCAGCAATATTTCCCAAAGCCCAAACAACCTTACACGAACACCATTTGAACTCAAAGTTGGGTACTAGTTTTTTAAATCAAATTCCAAAATTACAGACATATAAAGATAGTTGGGAAGAATAATTTTATGCCTCTAAAATAAACGTGCTACATGTTCTCGAACATTATCATTCCCAGAGGTAAGAAGTTACACAAATATAGGCAGTGCCCCGTAAACAATCACAACCTTTGTATTCTCAGAGGTTCCTGAGACTATATTAGTCAAAGCCAAAGCTGCTTCAAACTGCATTATCAATCACAAGGTATCACCATCAAAGCTATAATTTTAAGATAACAATTTATCTACCATTGAAACTATAATTTTAAAATAGATACACCTAATGATATAGACACCTAGTGAGAGTAGAGGTTAGGAAATTATAATAAGAATTATTACAAGATATCACTCATAGTGCAGTTGATTGTTCATTGTCTGTTGTAACTATAATTTTAAAGAAGACACACTTAGTGATATAGACACCACCAAGTGAGAGCAAAGGTTATGAATTCATAATGAGAATTATTTCAAGATATCATATTACTCATAGTACAGTTAATTGTTTATTGTTTGGTGTAATAATTTTTTATTATTTATAAACACAATCAAACATATTATGAGGGACGGTGATGAAATTGACAATGGTCTCATAACAAACCATAACGGGCACATCCCCTGGCAAGATAGACTCTGAATAAGAAAGAAAGCAAAACAAAGTGATTACTTACAGGATCATAGGCTTCCTGAAGAACAAGATCCAGAGCAGCATTTGTAACCCCTAAAGCAACACCTCTCTCTGCAAGATGAATCACTACATCTTTCATATGTATTCTAGCAAATTTTCTGAGCTCATCACGAGAAAGAGGATCAAATACAACTATCTCATCAAGTCTATTCAATAGCTCTGGCCTGAAATGTCTTCTAACCTGCAAAAATATTCAAAGGCATGTCAAAGCACTATAGCCAACTTCGTGATAAAATTATATGAAAAATATGCATACACAGAGTCCAGGAGAATGAAACGGCAGGTGTATTGGCAGTTGCCGAAATGCAGCAACTAAAACGGCAGGTGTATTGGCAGTTGCGGAAATGCAGCTACTAAAACAGCAGGTCTGTCGATGGTTGCAGGTGTGTGGATTGTTGCTGGTATTTTCAGACCGATTCCATGGAAATATACCAGAAACCAGTGGTATGTCAAACCTAGAAGGTAACCCGAGAGACTGTGACCATCAGATTAAACAAGTAACAGGTGTCGTGCCTAGATAAGAAGTGTTGACGAAAAAAATTGATCTCTTTCATAACAGAAGGCCTATCGGCCTAAATATCTAGGACATGTGGCATTCCATGATAAAGACACATGGTGTGTGGATTTGAGTTTTTCAGGTGGTCAAGTGGGTCGAAAATAGGTGAAATGTGGCACCACTCAGAGATTGACATGTGCCAATTGGTACAAGTGGTAGACAATTGGCATGCTCAAACAACGAGGTGATGCATGAATGACATGAGGGAGAAAATATCAGAAAAGCCCCAAATCTGGAGAACTAAAGCTCATCACCAACCTGAGATTGACAACTTTACATGATGTAACCTAAGAAATCGTAAATGGAGAAATCATAGTAACAATAAAGTAACCTATGTAACAATAAAGTCGGATTCATCCTGGGAGTGGTAATGGGAGAAATCATAGTGAACAACAGGAAACATGCAGAGTTGATTACAATCAAATAGATGAAAAAACACATACAAAAAACCTAGATAATAATCATGAACAAGCTTAATATTGAATTATGAACTGTAAAGGAACTTACAAAATGTGACATTACGAACTTGGTCAAGCACACGAGCAAAAATATCCTGGACATGACCCTGGTTGACAAGTTGTATTGCTCATTATGCAAGAGGATTTGTACCTGCACTGCCAAGTCAATCAAAATCCATCATTATCTATACAATAAATACAAGTAATTGATGTAGTATTTTTTACTCTAAGATGAATTCTTATGATAATGTTAGAACATATGTTGAAAATGTCAAAACATACCCGAATAAGCTCCTCTTCATTTCAAGAACAATTTATTGGAGTCGCATGAACTTGGAACAAGCCTCCCACGATCTGAAAGAGTAGCAACTAAGTCAACAGTGACTTTTTTGTTGCTACGCTGGATCAAGGGAGGTTTGCTCCAAGATTAAATCGCTCCGATAAATTATTCTCTACTAAACAGGGCCAACCACATGAAGGTGGAAGCTCTTATGGCCCCTCCCCCCCCCCCCTCACATCACTCTCAATTCCCCAATACCCAATCTATATTTCATTTTTTACTTTCATGAGCATAAAAAAAAAATTCAATAATAATAAAAAAACAATTCAACAAAAATTATGCAAGGAAACATTGAAATTAATGCTTGACATAAAAATAGTATGATAAATGAGTTTTTTATATAATGCAAAAAACGTTCCCAGTATGGTAACGTTTGTCTTATAATAATACAATATTTTACATTATCAAATTTTCTTTTTCTTCTTCGTATTTCTAAAGCTCCTAATTACATCATCAATATCATCGTGCTCTTCTCCTGTTTCGTGCCTTTCGACCCGCACTGCTGACCTAGTTGCGTAGTCACGATGTCTGGTCTCATCCAGTGACGGGGCATCGCCTACAAAAACATATAATATTAAATTTTAATTGTCAGTTTTTAAATATCATTGAACTAGTTCGGTAATATTAATAAAAAAAATTGCAATGAGATTATTTACCCGGTGCACCAGTTGTCGCCGTTGGGACTGTTGCCCTGTCTTCCTCTCTGGTGGTAAGATCCTCAAGGGAAACATTCTCTGTCATTTAAACAAAAAAAGTTATAAGGAAAACCATCAAGGTATAATTAGAAAAAATTATAAGTGGAAATTAATTACCGTCACGGCCCTCACTGATAGTAGCATTGTCAGCCTGGTCCCCACTACAATGATCAGGTTGCACATGAGGATCATCTACATATGGCTCTAAAACTGGGTTATTTGCCTCATCGGTAGTGCTGATCCCCTAATTTAAACAAATTTGTTAGACATTAGATTTATGGACGAAAACAAACATATTGAAAGGTTAATGTTTTACCTCATCAGGCATTTTGGATCTTGGGACCTACCCCAAGCTTCTGCGACGTTCAAATACGGCTTGATAGCCAAAATGGAAAGCGATATTTTTATCTTCCTCTATAGTTTCTGTTCCGAAGTCATCACCCTACATTACATATGATTGTGTATTTTTAATCATATTTGATAGGATTACAAAAATGTTGGAAGGCAATACAATTAATTATAAGATGTTTAGCTACTTAATTACAATTCTTGCAGCTAATTTCAAGTAGCCGCCCTGGCCTAGCTTGTGATGGCCCTTTTTTTCAATTCTAGCTTTGGTTGCCTTTGAGGTGTCAGGAAACCTAGCATCAAAAGATTGAAGTCAGATATGACGTAGCACACTTTTATTTTAGACATAGAGAAAATTAAAGCTATTGAATTAAAGTTGTAATTTACCTTGCGGGTCCGGTTGGCATTTTTCCTTCTTTCTTTGCCCTTTTCTCTTTTCCGTCATGGATGAGTGCTCTCCACTCACTCTCTGGAACTGTGAGAGGACGCTCATATCTAGGGTTAAATTGCAATTGCATCCTATAGGTGTCCCTGGTATATTTCAAATATTTGTCGACTACCCGAGCCACCGTTGTTCTGTCAAATGTGCCGACCCAAAAAAGGGCTTCTAGATAATCTAGAAGTTCTTTTTTCAGGTTGGAATTCTGGGAATTCCACCCTGTGCGTATGGTTGGGCCAAAAATTACCAACGCATGGATCTCCAAAAACCTGTAGAACTCAATGTTTCCTACATAGAAAAAAAAAAATATTATCATTAATTTAAAAATAAAAATCATGATAAATATGTTTTAGATAAAGTACATGAAATAGTTAAAATATTAAAATTTACCTCGGAGTTGTACATGCTTTATAGGGACACCTTCATCGTTCACCAACAATGTGCCATTAATGGTCCCTGTGGAGTTGACACGTGTAGCTCCAGGAAACGCAATAATGTAGTTGGCAATATCAGCCTCATCACTGCCAACGCATTCAGCAGTTGGATGGGTGTCTGCTTGGGCAGGGTGTGTTTCTTGGCTGGCACCTAAAGGAGTAGAAGGTGTACGAGAGGGTTGCTGGGCAATCTCTTACCCTTGTGTCCCACTACAACCAACATCGGGTTCAGCGAGTGCCAGAAAACGCTACATACAAAAGAAATTTTCGTTAGTTTAGTCAATGTAAAAATTAAAAATCAAACTATCACAATTCATCTCATGCAGAACAAAAAAAATATCCTTTTGACTTTTTATTATTACCTGATATGTTTCTAGTTGGCTCATAAGTTGTTTTATCCTCTCTTCTATTTCAGGTGTTTGAGGCACGTCTATCAAAGTATTAAATTCCGACCTTGCATCTCGTGCCTTTTTTCGCAACAAGAGCGCTGGAGATAGGGATGAAGAAAGCTCTTCCTCATAGAGGGAATCATCAGGCGTACCATGGCTAGGTGTCTGCATATTTGAACAAAATTAATATTATTTCAATTATGTAAATAACTAAAATACCCGAAGATAGAGCAATGCTGGCACTTTACATGTTCTTCCACTGGCCTCTTTCCGCGATCATCCCGTCTCGGGGTTGTTCCTGTACTGCCCTGATCAGTCTGCCACATTGCAATAAAATTATAAATGTAAAAACTTGAAAACAATATCTAACTTGAAAACACAAAATGAAAACTTAAATAATTTCTAATAAGACACCGGAAGACAGAGTTAGAGTTTCAAATATGCCTTGCATTGAATTCAGTGCTGGAAACATGTCATTGCACATTAAGGCACCCAAACAAGAGACGAGTTGACAATGAAGACCTTATTGAATATATTGTTGGAGAAACTTCTAGTAAACTTGTTGTGAAAACCTTGAGGACATTTTTGGAGCAACATTGTTGAAGCTGATGGTATAGCATTGTTGGAGACGATCTTGAAGGGCCTTGAAGTGAAGCTTTTGGAGCAACTATTGAAAAATCTTTAGAGCATTTAAGTAAGGCACTTTCTATCTTCCATCACCTTTTTCCTTTCAATATCCTTTAAACGATTTTGTTGATATTTAATGTTTTAAATCATGTTATAATTCCTTGATTATATGTGTTTGGGGACTTTCCCTTTGAAATTACCCAAAAAATACCCTGGCAATTTTATCTTCAGGATGCATGTCTGACCCTATTGTTCAATATTTTGATTGATAGTAGTAAACATAGAGAGTTAGGGGGCTCTTGAATTGGTTTGGTTGGGCCATTAGATCCCTAACATCTACTAGGGAGAACCCCCCCTGAGTTGGAGGAGAGCTAGCCCGAAGTGAAAAGAGGTTGGTGAGGTGACAATGGGGCTATTGAATTACACATGGTATCACACTTTAGCTTTAGGACTTTATCTTGAGAAGTGCGAGATTGTGCTATATCAATTCTCAAATTGTTTACAACACTATTGTTAAGAACTAATAAGAAGTGATGTTGAGGGGTTTTTGGGTATAAGAAATAATACCATTTAAAAACTATGGTTCTCAGTCCTTGGCATTCCTTCACCTGGGCCTAGGGGCACACAAGAATAATTTCACAATAAACCATGCAAACTTAAAAGTAACTTAACAGATCCATAAAGTAATAATAATCATAATTCCTAATTTCCTATTGTACGATATAATGCAAATTATTCAAACATGAAGCAATGAAGACATGCAATGTCTAAATTTCAAGATCGATGAACCAATACAAGAAGTTAGAAACTACAACTTTGATTCAATACTCTGTGTCCTAACTCCAGGAAGGAATCTAGTTTGTAGTACAGAACATGCATCGTGTATTATCAATTCTTAATTGACAACAACTAAAGGTGATCTACCTCATCAATTCCTTCCCATTTTGTGTTTTATGTTATATTCCTTATAAAAGTGTCAAATTTCTCTCAAAGTAAGCAACCACTGAATAGAATAAAAAATAGTTGAGATATGATTGAGAAATGGTCATTTATTTCTTGAAAGGATCTTCACAATTTCTTTGGTTGTTTTTCATCTCAAGAAAGAAGAAATGACCTAAGAAACTATCGTGATGTAATATAAGAAACAACACGGTGCAATGGCCATTTTCAAAGCCAAATGATGTCCATTGAGGACATGGCCTTTATTTGGTTCCTGTTTCATAGGAGTTTCGGGTAGAAATGGAACTTTGTTGTACAATTTCCAATAGTAAAAAGGGAAAACCTTCTTTTTCCATGGGAAATAATTTACCTTCCCTTTTTCAAGATAATCTAAATCACAAAAAATATGAACTATACTGCACACATTCTTGGATAATGTGAAAGTGGAAAAGGAATACCCTACACAAGTGATGCACACATGTACATTTGAACACTAATAGATTTTTGTAGTTCAAATGCAATGCTTGTTTTCATTTAAATGTAGGGTTTTTAAAGCAGGGAGAAATAATGGCTGCCAAATTAATAAGCGTTTCTTTGGGAAAAATTTAAATCTTGTATTGGGTGATGAAGATAATAGAGGGTATTGAATCTTGATTCTTGACATTGTGTTTAACTTGAATAACTCAAATGATTATAAATATCAATGGATGAGTTCTTTTTTCAAGTATGTCACTCAAAACTCTTATGCAAAGCATTGTATGATGGCTAGCATTTACTTGTTTCCCTTTCTTCAGTTCAATGTAAAAAGTATATTAATATATTGGAGCACGAATGATAACTACAATTGTTTACTCTGCAGTATATCCAGCCCCAAGATTATGAAATTTTTTCTCAAGTGGAGCTATTGGTTATTGATGAAGCAGCTGCAATTCCATTGCTTGTTGTAAAGGCTCTACTCGGGCCATATTTAGTGTTTTTGTGCTCTACTGTAAATGGGTAATAATTATAAATGAGCCAACCACAATCACAGATTTTGTAACCATTCGGTTTCCATGCATAGTGATGATGATATTAACCCTATATATCAGTGACCTATATCTATATGAGAATGATCTCAACATTGACCTTGATATGGTTGTATGGATGTGACCTTTGGTATGTCATCAGAAAATCCCCAAATCTGGAGAACTAAAGCTCATCACTTTCGATCTGGAGTACTACCCTTGTGATAAAGTTGATGACTTTCGACCTCCCATTCTCTACCACTTTGCACTTCACCTTCAATATAGATCAGACCAAGGGAAATTCGTTACTGGGTGTTGAGATGGATGAGTTTGTCAAAATAAAATCCATAGCTTAAACTTCATGAAACTGGTGGAGTCAAATTCATGCAAGCACAAACACATCTTACACATCCTCTTTGAAACTCATCCGAAAGAACATTGGAAGACATCTAGAAAGAACCCTATAGCCTAACACAATCCAATGGAATTGACCCAAAAAACCCAAATAGAGTCAACCCTACTATAGGAGGAAGGGCCTGTAGTAAGAACTTACCATTTTGCAAGAGCTGAGGGCGAATGCTGAGGGCGAATGTTGTTATGCAAGAGCTGAGGGGGAACGCTGAGGGCGAATGCAGGGCGAATGCTATTCTGCAAGAGCTGAGGGTGAATGCTATTCTGCAAGAGTTGAGGGCGAATGTTGTTCTGCAAGAGCTGAGGGCGAATGCACGCGTATATCAGATGTTAATGTAGATTTTAATAAAATCATTTTTATGTAGCGCGCATATAAGTGTCGTTATACCGACGACGACCAAAGCATCGCTATTGCGACGGATGCCTCCAAACGTCGCAATTGTGACACTTAGACATTGTGTCGCACTTGCGACGTTTGGAGGCAGCCGTCGCAATAGCGACGCTTTGGGGCATAGTGTCGCAATTGCAACGTCTTCCTCCAAACGTCGCAATTGCGACACTTTGTCTAAGTGTCGGTATTGCGACACTTTTCTCTAAACGTCGGTATAGCGATGGTTTCAGGTGGGATTGAAAAAATTTGGGGAAATTTCCGACATTTGGTCAAAAGCATCAGAACCAAGTGTCAGAATTTCCCCCAAATGTACTAGTGCATGATTTGTAAACACAGGGGTGCCATGTAAAGTTTCAGGCCCAAAAAAGCACATTTGGGATCCTATAAACCAAAATTAGTTATTGTATCAAACATTTAAAACTCCTAATTAACACTTAGTGTTTGTTATTTAACCAACTTCCATTGAAATAACAGTCATGGGATGTTACCAAAGAGTTAACCAACAGATAAATGCACACCACAAATCATACATTCACTGGAACTTCCCCTCCCATGCATGACCATCTAAGGGAAAGGGGAAAAAAATAAGAAAAAAAGTCAGCGAATCATCACAATCAGCCAATGATTCTTAGTGTCAAATCATTGGAGACTGCAAATCAAGTGCAAATTTAACCCATGATCCATGGGTTGACAAAAAGAGTTTATAGCAACCATAAGCTAATCACTCTACGAGTCTACCCAAATCTGACACAAACTCCTAGAACTTGTTGATTAGAAATTCCCCAAGAAATTTCACTTGGTTCATGAGAGAATGAAAGACGAGTGCAAATAAACTTGCTATGATTTAATAGCGCTAGGTTTGTGAGTTAGTTCCAACTTCCTTGTATCATATGCAAATGCCTCAATTGTGCATTAAGATTCTCTTTTTGAACTTATTAACATTAGAGCAGCAACAGACATTGCTGAGAAGATTATAAATGACCAAACCCATATTGTAAAATTTCATGTTACTCTACAACCTATAGCACCTTTACTCCATGGTACACCTTTTCTATCATCCGGAAGGGAAGTTATCATGAATGAATGGTGAATGCTTAAGAACACACAAGAAGTTTCAGTGGTGAAGGGCTGACATCATCAACCTTAATCCTATACAAGGCTTCAACTTAGGGCTTATTTGAAGGCTTGCCATCACCTTTTTTCGATTTCATCACTAAGAAAACCTTTTCTTTATGCTTACATGCCTAGTTACTCCTTATATAAGCTACATCTTGAAACCCTAGGCAATCAAGCATCTTTCAAGGCTTTGTTTATGGTACGTTGTTCCTTTTACATAGAGAATTGTGCCTTTATCCATATAAGTATCTTGCTTAGCCTTTCACTTATATCACCTTGAGCCAATTGACATATACTCTTTAGGCGAGAAGTTGGGAAGCCTCTCACGTGATGAAATTCCACTAAAGAGCAGAAGGTGGAGTATTGAAGTGATAGTGGCAATCCACCTCATTTTTGCACCTTGGTTTGGCTCTTGCCTTGTGAGGTCTTTCACAAGGCCTGTTAGATTTTGAGGCAACAGGGACCTTGTGTTTTGGGGAAAATCCAAATAATGAAATGCATGGGGTTACAATTTTCTTTGTAAATAAAGATGAACCATATCGATGTAAAGTCTCTGAAGTTGCTATCCTATCCTCACAAGAGAGAAACTGATTACAGTAACATTCACAAGCTGAATTCCTTGGTAGACAATCCCAAAGCTAATATTTGACTCCTGCACTAAAACGTTATGCAACAAGAGAGTTCTAAAATATTTTGTACAATAGTCTGATTGAAAAAGTCAGAAATTGGATTGCAATGTAGATGTTGACACTGGTTTGTTTACTAAGAATATTAATCTTCTTTTGACTATATCCTGAGAACCAGACACACTGACCTTCTAAAATAAACTGGTTGGACAAGTTTTTAGTATCAACTTGAAATTGTATTGACTATAATATTTGCGTAAACTCTTCCTAGACCTATGAAATACCTCAATGGTGCCCTGTTATTGAATGATAAAGATTTTCCTTTTTTGCACATTGGTGTTTTTCACATGCACCGTTAGTTTAAGTTTTTATCAAGTGCTAGTTTCCTATATTACAACTTAATACTAGCATAGTATATTCAGGTAACTCTTCGTAAAATATCATACATGCACTTCAAAGAAATGATCTCAAAATGCTAAGTCCCAGTTAATAGAATCTACACGTGGAATTGTTAAAAAAGAGAAGCCAAAGAAGCTACCAACTCCAAACGCTGCATCAAAATTCAATGCCATAGAGTTTCAGATTGACACCATTTCAAATCGACAATGAAAAACTAGAACAACACCAAAGATATCGTGACAGGTGATCAAAATATCATGATGTCATGCATGCTTCCACCAAATAAGCTGACCATTAAAGTATCTACATCTCACTTGCATGCAATGCTCTCGCTACACTTATATGCTAATTTTTAAAAGCCATAAAAAATGTAACCAAGCTAAATGATAAATTCTACCATTATTTTTTTAGATAAAAATTTAAATTAACAAATCCCATGAATGATTCCAGAGGATGATAACTCCGTACTGGTTAAGGAAATAAATCTGACAACTTTAAATGATATGCATAATGATAAATTAAAATTTGTATGCACCACAACAGCACATGCTCATTACAGTCACACTCGTAGGGCATCTGAAAGATTAAATAGCACTCAAAATAACCTTAATAAAGAAACTAAAAAACCAATGGCATTCCACAAGATCTACATCATAAATATAAGAAGGTAAGACAAATTAGAAAAACCCATCTCAGAGTTTTGTCAAGATTTACCAGCAGTCTTTAAATTAACAGACGTTAAATTGCTAGCTGAGAAAGAAATAGGGGTCAGAGATGGTGAAGAAACTTCTTCAGTAATTTCTATCCCTTGCAGCTGGTCTTTCTGCCACAAAGTATTCCTTGAAAGTATGCCAAAAATAGGTATCAGAGAAGGTGTTTGTATCTAACTACATAGTTCGAAATAAGGCTCAACTAAATAGGTTTGAATTAATTCATTCAAGTTTACAGACCAATGCACAAGAAAACCTTTGAAAGATTCACATAATCAATAAATATGGCTCAAACTTGTCCAGACACAGAGGGCTGAAGCCTGAAATTATATAGGAAACCACAACATATTAACGAAGTGAACATTAGGGCAAAAATTATGCCTCAGGAGTTGCACCTTTGTCGCAAAATAATTTCCTTAGAGAGGGCTAAAATTTTACCTATGAGGACTCCTCACTGAACTTTGAAGCAATCACCAGCATTCACCAGCGGCCTAGCACATTCGGACTAGAAAAAATAATAATGAGTCATGACAGAGCGCTGTTAGACTGGCCAAAACAATCACAGCACACTTGAAGCATTCGAATTTCGGACTCAGCAAATTTATAGAAAAAATATAATTACAGTTGCAACCCAAGGGCCAACACCACTACCCAAACTCCTCCTCGCTCCATGGCACCGAGGAAATGGGCTATCTTGAACCTTGGAACTCTAAATCCAACTACTGTGGTCTGTCTCCCAGAACTAGTTTCCCTCGTCAATGCATGCATCTGTAGCCTGTCATTGGTCAATGCGTCCAGACTCCAGATATTGTAAGTTTCCACCTCCATCCATCGATCTGGTTTGCACATCCAACATTCAACTTCCACGCCCCAAACCATCCAACATTCAACTTCCACGCCCCTTCCAAGCCCCAACCACCTCTCCGACCCAGTAAATTCCGACAAACCAGTGAAAAAAAAGGACGAATCACTCCAACCCCTCCCTCCAACCCAGTAAATCCAAGCGAATGCCATTGAAATCTGCTCCAAACAAAGAAAATCGAGAGCGAATTCCATTTTTTCAGTTTGATGGGCATTTATTTTGGTGGGATAATATTTAATAATTAATTATTTTTAAAATAATTATTGGGCTAACTTTATAAAACTATAGAAAATGGGTTTTATATAAAAAATTCTCCCTATTAAAATTTAAAATCCCTTAAAATTCGCCTTTGGGCTAAAATTCGCCCCTAAAATCTTCCCTGTTTCCAACTACAACCTTCACCTCTCGCATATATCTCGACCAAAGTGAAACGCTTTCATAGCGAAGAAAATGCGGCCTCCCAAGTATATATATATATATATATATATATATATATATATATATATATATATATATATATATATATATATATATATATATATATATATATTATTGGTGGTTGGACTTGAGTAAAATGAAAATTAGCTTTAGAGAACATAAGTGTAACATATTTAATTTGAAAAAGGTCTAAAGCGTTTGCAAATGCATGTCTCTATAGCAGTTTTCTTTCTCTTATATCATGCTTGATAATTATGTTAAAGGGCATTCATTTTTAACAATTTCTACAAGTTTTTGCAGATGTGCTACAAAACATTTGACTATACTTTCATGCATTTTGTAAAGAGTTACAATTATATTTTAGAAAAGGAAAGTGATTGAATAATAATTTATCCAAACATTTAATACACAATTTGCATCCCTATAATCTTAATTGTTTTCGCAATGTTTGAATTTCAAAGTGAATAACTCATAGACACATATGTAAAAGATAAAATGACTACAAATACAAAAAGAAAAAAAGAAAAAATCACAAGAACGAATCCTTTCACATATTTACATTTATTAGTTTGTTCACATGGAGGGTTTGCTTACTCTAATGTTATTGCTAAAAAAACCTATAGTTCAATAACTAAAAATTCAGATCAAATCCATAATACAAAATACATAATTTGAATTAAAAATTTAACACATTAAAATTCAAATTCAAATTTAATTTAAATTTAAATTTAATACCACTTGAAAAATAATCATATTATCAAATCATTAATATCCATTGTCCAAAACACATTAATATCCATTTGGAGAATCCAAAGTACATAGCTAAATTCGTGATCCCTAAAGTATGCCTAAAATACCTATGGCGTTCCGTTGAAATATCTTAGGTAAGTCCAAAATCCTTAACAAAGTCCTTGCCTTGCCATTGTGGAGACATTTTCTAAAAATATCTTAATCACCACAATGTATCGTTATAACGGTACGAAAGGTAAAAGATAAAATAACAAACGGATGTTTTCCCCATCAATTCATACATTCATTCAGTTATTCAGTTTCAACTGCTTCAGAAATGGTAGATCTGAGAATTGCCAGATCGATCAACCAACTACAACCAAATGAAAGCATTAGAACATATTTACCCTTCACATTATGATGTAGAAACCCTCAATAACATTGACAGTGTACGTTGCGTGAAGAATGTTAAAATATATAATTACTTCCTCATGCAGAAGTTAGACAGATAGTTAGGTGAATGAGTTGAGTTGAGTTACAATTATATTTGGTGAGCGAGTTAGACAGTGAGTTAAGCGAGTTGATTAAGTTCAGTTATGTGTGAGAGTGTGTGCATGTCAATTAGATTAAATACCCTTCACGGGTTCATTGTTTTCAAGAGAGCTTTATGATTCAGAGTTTTGTGATTAATTGAAGAGCAGCAGCTCATTGTTCGTGTGTGAAATATTCGCGTTATTTGTGTGATTGAATCCTCTGCCTTTCCAACAGATTGGTATCAGAGCTGAGGAAGGATCAGAGATCCATGGGCGAGCAAAACCCATACAAAGGCCAAAAGCAAAAGGCCGTAATTTTTTTTACACAATTTTTTTTTTTTTACCCACAGAGAAGTTCGCACGTATTTAGTGCATCACCTGCGGACCCGTCCGCCACTTCTCTCAAAAGGAACTGCGGAATTTCGGCAAACTTACGAATTTCGCAAAATTCCAGTTTAGAACGTAGTTTACCAGTGTCGGGGGTGCGGAACTAGAACGCAGTTTCCCTTCATCGGGGGTGCGGAACACAAGTGAATAAAAATTCAACGGGCGGCGGCAGTGCACAAGAGACAAAACCGGCCCGTGAGCGTTTTCAGAAGGTACATACGTGTGAGTTTTTTTCAAAAAGTACATCGACTCAATTGTTTTGAAAAATCACGTGCGTACTATCCAAAAAGAGTATTTTAATAGTTTTCCAAAGTTCGCTTTCATCATCGTTCTTTTAAAAGGAGTTTATTAACCAAACGCTGTTTATGATCTTTTAAAACAAAAGGTTTTTCACATAAAGATTTTTAAAGAGAGGGTTTTAAAAAAGAATTTTTATATATATAAATTTTTTTTATATAATAGATTTATTATATTAAAAAAAAGGGGAAGAAGAAGGATTTAGTGTTTTATTGCAAGATTTTTTTTTAAAAGAAGGTTAGCAAAGCCTTTACAAAAAAAAAAAGGAGGAAGAAAAATTTAGGGTTTTTGTTAGAGACAATTTTTTTTTAGGCAAGATGGCCACATCAAGTTTTCAGCCACAACTTCCATCTTTCAATGGGAAAGATTACGATATGTGGGCCATTAAGATGGAGATCATGCTAAAAGCGCATGATGTCTGGGATCATGTCAAGTATGGGTTTGTAGAACCTAAAAATGATGCAGAAGAACGAGGCCTCAGTAACGCAAAGAGGGAACAGTGGAAGAAAGATAAGCGAAAGAATGCACAAGCATTGCTTCTTATCCAGCAGGGAGTTGATCGCACCGTGTTCCAGAAGATCATGATAACCTCGTCAGCAAAGGAGGCATGGGACACATTGGCGACAAGCTATCAAGGTATGGCGAAATTTAACATTGTTAAACTGCAGAACACCAGGAGAGACTTTGAAAGTCTGCAGATGAAGGAGACAGAGGACATTGATTCCTTCATGAATAGGGTCATGTTTGTCGTCAATCAGTTAAAAATATATGGAGAAGATGTTAAAGATCGAACAGTGACTGAGAAGGTTATTCGATCCCTGTATACCAAATTTGATGTTGTGGTAGCAGCCATAGAAGAAGCAAAGGACTTGGAAAAACTCACAATTGATGAGTTGATGGGATCTCTTCTATCACATGAAGCAAGGATAGACAGAAATAAGGATTCCATTTTGGAAACTGCCTTCCAAAGTCAAGTCAATATTTCAAGAGGTCGAGGCAGAGGTCGATCGAGAGGTAGAGGACGAGGCAACAACTATGACAGTCACAGAGATGGCCGAGATGATCATGAGCATTAACGTGGAAGCACCAACAGTAGAAGCTTTCATAATAATCAAAGGTCTGACAAATCAAAGGTAAAGTGCTATTACTGTAGTAGATTTGGTCATTATGCTCGTGATTGTAGAAAGAAGATTGCAGATCAAGGCAATCAGAGAGCTAATGTTAGTACAGAAAATACTGACTCTATGTTTCTAGCATGCAACACCATGCATGCACCGTCTGATAAGGTCTGGCTATTAGACAGTGGTTGCAGTAACCACATGACAGGCAACAAGGATTTGGTTGCTAATTTGGATGTCACAATGCAGATAGAGGTGAAGTTGGGTACTGACAAGACTGTGGCTGTAGATGGCAAAGGAGTGGTCAACATTGTGACCAAGCAGGGGGAGCCAAAGACCATATCAGAGGTATACTATGTCCTTGGAATCAAACACAATTTGATTAGTGTTGGCCAACTGATGCAGAAAGGATACAAAGTTATCTTTCAGGGGCAACAATGTGTTATTTATGACAAATCCCCAAGCAAGCAGCTGATTGCAAAGGTGCAGATGACGAGGAACAGACTCTTTCCTCTCATCATGAACTACAATGATCAGGTTAGTTCTTTTACAACTGCATGTTCTGATGCATACTGGTTATGGCACTTTCGGTTTGGACACTTGCATTTTTCCGGTTAAAAATTATTGCAGCAGAAACAGATGGTGAGAGGTCTACCTCCCATCAAAGAACCTGCTAGCACGTGTGAGTGTTGCATCTTAGGCAAGCAACACCGTGAAAGTTTTCCGAAAGGTGTCTCTTACAGAGCAAAGAAACCACTTGAATTGGTGCATACCGACTTGTGTGGACCTATGAGGACACAGTCGATTGGTGGAAGTTGTTACTTCCTCACCTTTATTGACGATTATAGTAGGAAGACTTGGGTTTACTTTTTGAAGCAGAAGTATAAAACTTTTGCAAAGTTCAAAGAGTTCAAAGCTTTGGTGGAGAACCAAAGTGATCAACAGATCAAGGTATTGAGATCGGATCGTGGTGGAGAATATGATTCGAAGGCATTCCATGAGTACTGCAAACAACATGGAATTAGAAGACAGTTTACGACTAGATACACACCACAGCAAAATGGTGTAGCAGAGAGGAAGAATCGAACAATCATGAACATGACAAGGAGCATGTTGAAAGCAAGACACTTGTCTAATGAGTATTGGACAGAAGCAGTTGCATGTGATGTTTATGTGATAAACAGATCTCCTACAAAGAGCGTGATGAACAGAGTTCTAGAAGCAGCATGGTCAGGTATGTCTTGCAGTGTATCTCATTTCAGAGTTTTTGGATGTGTAGCCTATGCACATGTGCCTAAGAAAATAAGAGGAAAACTAGATGATCAAAGTGAAAAATGTATATTTACTGGTTATAGTGAGCAGTCAAAAGCTTACAAACTGTATAACCCTGTCACAAAGAAGACAATCATTAGCAGAGATGTTGTGTTCAAAGAACAAGAGTCATGGAATGGGACTGTAGACACACTAACCGATGCTCAAACACCATTGATGGAGGATGATCTTGTAGAAGAAGAGGAGCAGCATCGATCTTCAAGCAGATCCACAGATCAGAATTCTCCAAGCAGCAAATCAGGTAAGAAAAAGATGAGAAGTCTGAAAGATATTTATGATGATTTGGATGTTAGTTCAAATTTTGCATTGTTGGCATTCCAACCTTCTTCCTTTGAAGAAGCAATCAGAGATGAAAATTAGGTGCAAGCCATGGATGAAGAGATGAATTCCATTTAAAAGAATGATACATGGGATTTGGTTGATTTACCAAACGATAAAAATCTCATTGGTGTGAAGTGGGTGTACAAGACTAAAGTGAATGAGAAAGGTGAGATTGACAGATTTAAAGCAAGACTTGTAGCCAAAGGATTCTCGCAGCAACCGGGAATAGACTTTGGGGAAACATTTTCTCCGGTAGCCAGATTGGATACTGTAAGAGCAGTCCTAGCGACAGCAGCTCAGAACAAGTGGAAAGTGTATCAGATGGATGTCAAATCAGCCTTCTTGAATGGAATTTTAGAAGAAGAAATTTATGTGTAGCAGCCTCCAGGTTATGAAGTTGAAGGACAAGAAGATAAAGTTTACAGATTAAAGAAAGCGCTCTATGGACTGAAGCAAGCACCTAGAGCATGGTATAGAAGAATCGACAGTTATATGATCAAGAATGGATTTTGCAGAAGCAACATTGAGCCTACCTTATACACAAAGGTAAATGAGCATGGACAGATTTTGATAGTTTGCTTATATGTTGATGATATGATTTTTACAGGTGATCTTGAAATAGATGAATTTAAAGTAGCCATGATGAAAGAATTTGAGATGACAGATCTAGGTCTCATGAAATATTTTCTTGGCATTGAAGTTAAGCAATTTGAAAAAGGCATTTTTATTTGTCAAAATAAGTATGCAACAGTTTTATTGAAAAGATTCAGGATGGATAATTCCAAACCTGTACCTACACCAGTAGCAACAGGTACAAAGTTAAGTAAGGATGATGAAGGGGCAGATGTCAATCCAACTCTATTAAAAATATTGGTTGGCAGCCTCATGTATCTCACAGCTACAAGACCAAATATTATGCAGGGAGTGAGTCTAATTTCCAGATTCATGGAAACTCCAAAAGACACACATTGGAGTGTTGGAAAAAGAATTCTGAGATACATAGCAGGAACCAGAGATTATGGCATAATGTATGCAAGTACAGAAAAGAAAGAATTGATTGGATATACAGATAGTGATTTTGCAGGAAGTTTGGATGATCAGAAGAGCACATCCGGTTATGTGTTCCATCTCGATTCAGGTGTGATAGCATGGGCATCTAAGAAGCAGCCTATTGTGACACTATCATCAGCAGAAGCAGAATATGTAGCAGCAACTTCAGCAGCATGTCAAGCAGTATGGTTAAGAAGAGTGTTGGATGGACTCAAGCAGAAACAACAAGGATCAACAGCAATATACTGTGACAACACATCAGCGATTGCACTATCCAAGAATAGTGTGTTTCATCAAAAGAGCAAGCACATTGATACTAGATATCATTTTATTCGAGAACTTGTGAGCAATGGAGAAGTTCACTTGAAGCCTTATAGAACGAGTGATCAATTGGCTGATATCTTTACAAAGCCATTAGCAGTAGATTTGTTTGAGTTTCACAAAAGAAACTTGGGTGTTGTAAGCCTAGCTGAGACATAGACCAGCAGGCATGTTTGAGTTGTCATGAGTTATGTTTAGAGGTCGTAATTAAGGGGGAGTGTTAAAATATATAATTACTTCCTCATGCAGAAGTTAGACAGATAGTTAGGTGAATGAGTTGAGTTGAGTTACAATTATATTTGGTGAGCAAGTTAGACAGTGAGTTAAGCAAGTTGATTAAGTTCAGTTATGTGTGAGAGTGTGTGCATGTCAATTAGATTAAATACCCTTCACGGGTTCATTGTTTTCAAGAGAGTTTTATGATTCAGAGTTTTGTGATTAATTGAAGAGAAGTAGCTCATTGTTCGTGTGTGAAATATTCGTGTTATTTGTGTGATTGAATCCTCGGCCTTTCCAACAAAGAAAATTAGAGACTGAGAATGAGTATTTTGGGTATACTTCACTGGATTTTCGAAGTGAGTTGCATCCACCATATTCCCAAGGTTTTCGTTGTTCAACAATGAACAATGCTCTGTTCTGTTCATGGTTGTTTTGAAATAGACTGCCACATTTTTTCATTGAAGGCTTGTCGTCCTATTTAATATGCAATGATGCAGTGGTTGAGGCCTAGACACAACAGAGCAAGTTTCCACCAAGTTTTCGACCGATGAATTCTCTGCTACTACTACTGTTTGGTCGTAGTAGCATTTCTTATTTGGACCGAGCACATGACTGCTTTAACACCAGATGGGATATAATTGCTTAAGTTCAAAGCACATCTAAACGACACCAAAAATTTCTTAAGCCACTGGAATGAATCAAATGCTAATCAATGTGAGTGGACGTGAATAATCTATGACCATGTTGGCAGACAAGTTATCGCCGTTAATTTGCCTTATATGCACCTTGGTGGCACAATATCCTCCAGCGTTGGGGAGCTAAATTTTTTGCAGAGCCTGGTTCTTCACGACAACAACTTGCACGGTTTTATCCCACCAGAAATTGCTAACTATATTGAGTTGCGAACATTGTATCTCCGGGACAACTACCTGGAGGGTGAAATTCCTCCAGGCCTAGGAAAACTCTCCAATCTGATGATACTGTATCTTTCCAGCAATTCATTGAAAGGTCCAATCCCTCCCTCTATTGGCCATATAAGCAGATTAAATTTTTTGAACCTATCGACCAATTTTATGGCCGGGAAAATCCCCAAAATCAAAGTTTTACAAGGTTTTGGGAATCACTCGTTCGTCGGTAGCTTGGATTTATGTGGTCAACAATTGGACACACTTTGCAAGAATTCATTGGGATTTCCCGCTGTAATACAAGACTCAGATTGTGACGCAGATCCAACATCAACTAAGCCATCATGGCGAGTTTCAAATGGAATCCTTATTGGAGCAATGGTGACAATGGGCGTGACTCTAGTTGTGCTTTTGTTCTTCTTATGGTACTGCTTTTTGTGCAAGAATGACAGGGTCAAGCAACCCTACAAAAAAATGGAGCAGCAACTCATGTAGGAAACATATGATAATTTGATGATGTTTCATAGAGATCTACCATATACATCCAAGGATATAATATCAGCTCGATATCTACCCTTGGCATGTACCCCATTGAAGCAAAACCAGTAGCCCTAGTCTCAACTACAGAATTGAAACACTTGATGATATTGAAATAATTTGGTCTGGAGGCTTTGGTACCGTGTACAAATTGGTGATGGATGACAATAGTGTGTTTGCAGTGAAGAAAATTTTGAACAACGGGGTAAGATCAGATCACCTGTTTGAAAGATAGCCTGATATTTTGGGAAGCATCAAGCATAGAAACCTTGTGAATTTGCGAAGTTATTGCAAAGGCTCCATGATCCAAAATTCTTGTCTATGACTACTTGCCTCTAGGAAGCTTAGACGAGTTACTACATGAAAATAGAGAAACAAATTCAACTCTAGAATGGAGTGCTCGATTATGTAATATCCCCAACCGTTTAACCGGTTGGACCAAGTCTTAATGGTAGAAGACCAATAAATAAATAAGCAGCTCTGGCCCATGGTTTTTCTTTTTTTTAGATTGTTTTGACCCCAGGTATTTGCTCCTGGTTTTTCCTTTGGTTGTTTTTCCCCAGGTAATTGCCCATGGTTTTTCCAAGTAGCCATCTATAAAAGAGAAGGAGGAACGAAAGCAAGATATGGAATTTGATCTTCTCTTCTTTGATATTTTTGAGAGCTCGAGCGAGTTTTCAAGTCGTGGGTTTCAGGTGAGACCCTCAGCACTCTTCGGTGAAACTCGATTTCACCCTAGTGGGTAAACCCAATTTCGATGGTCTTCCCGATCACCCTAGTTGGTTTAGTTATTTTATTTTAAGTTGAAAGGGGTTTTCTTCTTTTCTCGGCTAGATTGAAGGGTCTGCGATTTTCTCTGCAAAGATTTCACTATAGCTTGTCGATGATGTCAGGTTTCACGCACATGGATGGAGATCCTAGTCGAAAGGGGTGAATAATCGCTGTGATCTATCTACATGGCTCCTTGTCTCACTGAAGAAAGGACTGCTACACGAATTCGCTGGTAATAGCAGACCCACCGTCCAACCATAATAGAGGTAGCAATCCGCGACAGCCGAAAGCACGGCCTTTGGTGGCAGTAGGTGACGCATTTCTCTGAAGATGCCATTCCACCCAGCAAGAGGACGAATCCTACCCAGGCGATCTGCGAGTGCATTGTGAGAAGTTCAGGGTTTTACATGAAGCACGATCTGGCAAGAGCACTGTTCAGTCTGCTATATGACGTGCAGGGCGAACTACCCGTAATCGGAAGCACGAGGAATTTGCCAATACACATCGATTGAACGTCTTGATTATTGGCTTTAACACCTCCCCATTGTACAGTTGTAATGACCGTGTGAACCCGGCCAACAAACCGAGCAATCTCTGTATACGTTGAGTGCTGGAGTAGGCAGATCTGCCCAAGCAACGCTTCAGGCACACTTTCGCACACTGTCACGCTGTCCCCAAGTGATTTCTAGCTGGCCACATGAACAATGAAGTCTGCAGCGCCAACGATCCGCCCAAGTAGCATTACAGAGCCGTGGCACTCTGCGCACAGCTCCTAAGTAGTTTCTGTCTGCGTAGACAGATCTGGCATTACAGTTTGATCTTTTCAAATGTTAGTACGCCGCTGCTAATTATTCATATTTGTTAACATCAGTGAGCTGTTTCTAAAACTGGATGTTGAGAGTCATTGTTATGGGCCACTCCCATGGAATTGTTTATGAAGCAATATGGGAAAATTTTAATAAAATTCTGAGTTGATTCTCGTTGGAAGGGTTCATGTTTATTTCTGCATTCTGAATTTACAGTAGATTTAATAAATATTCGGTAAAGAATATTACAGTGGTATCAAAGCCATATCTTGGCCAGCTGTGGGATGCCAAGAAAAGAAAAGGGTATTACTGTTAATTGGGAAGGAAAAAGGGCTAGGAGTCAAGGAAAACCCGAAGGGGAAGAAAGACCCATGGGTGATCACGAGAATACCAAACTTGAAGATGTTTTACAAAAGATCACTGAGGCTCAAGACACCATCATAAAACTCCTTAGAACACATAATGGGCAACCTAATGTGCAAAGCAATAATGGGGAAGGAGGCTCTCATTCAGGTGGGGATGGTCCACCGCAGGAGTACATCAATGTTCATAGCAACGATCCATTACACACTCGGAGCAGCCCTTTTAGTCGGCCAACTATGCCTCCATTTTTGGATGACTCCTCCAGGGAACAAGACTGCCATTCACCTATTGCAGAGACAGTTACTGCCTGGATGAAAGAATACAATACGTTGCCTCCCAACGTAAAGGCAACCCTGAACCTTAATGACTTTTACTATATGAAGAGAAAACAACAAAGGAGGGCAACCAAATACGGGGGCCATCAGTCAAACGGAGATTTGTAGAAAGTTGTGGGGAAGGTAACTCTTCCTTATTTTGATGGATCGTCGAAATGTTTAGCACGGTCATGGGTACAGAAACTGGATACATATTTCCAACTCAATCCCATGCGGGAAAGGGATGCCATCAAGTATGCCACACTTCATCTGGATGGAGAAGCGCATGAATGGTGGCAACATGGTATGACCACTCTGGGACATGCCAGCATCATCTCTTATACATAATTCACACGGAGGTTAATAGAAATATTTGATAGAAAGGATCCTGAGATATAATTTCGTGAGCTAACCCAGCTTCGACAAACAGGGAACCTTGAATCTTATGTTGAAGAATTCCAGAGGCTTGCAGTTATGGTCAACGACCTCTCCATGACTAGGTTGGTCATGTTATTTATAAAAGGGTTGTCAGAACCCCTACAAGGTTGGGTTAGGGCCTACCAACCCGCCACCTTGCAAGATGCAATCAACCGTGCAAGGGATATGCAGGATGCAGTACCCAAGAATAGATTCCCACCTAAATTTTCTTTTCCTCAAAAAGGGAAGGAAATCAAACATCAGCAACAGGAGCCAGTTGGTAAGGGGAAGCTGGATGATGAGACCAGAAAAGATCTCAGAAGGAGAAGGCTATGCTTTTCTTGTCAAGAACCTTGGGCACCGGGACATCGGTGTACGAAAGGGAAGGCACACTATATTGAAGTATTTTCTGAAAGCGAAGATGAGGAAGAGAATCTAGAGTTCGATCAAGGGGAATCGCAAGGCATGGGAGCAATACAGGAAGAAGTCCAGGAAGGAGTCATTGCCTCTCTCACAGGGGTCCCAAGATATCACACCCTCCGAGTTAGGGGCACCATACAAGGCCAAAAGGTCACTGTGCTAATTGATGGTGGGGCCTCCCACAACTTCATTGATGCAGAGTTTGTAGCCAGAAGGGGACTAGACACTGAAGAATTTGAAGGCTTCACAGTGTTGATTCCTGGAAAGAAAGAGCACAACCGCATGTCCTGCACTAAGATAGTTCCTAACATGAGCCTAGCAATGGGGAACTACAAAGTTACAGATAACTTCTTTGTCGTAGACTGCCCAGACTCTCATGTAGTATTGGGGGTACAATGGCTATATTCCATCGGAACTCATACAGTAAACTACCAAGACTTGGAACTTGCATTCACGGGACCAGATGGTAAAAATGTGAAGTTGAGGGGAATGCATGCATATCCTCCCAAGGTGGTGACATCCAATCGGATGGAGGCAGATCTCCGACATGGGGATATTATATGGGCAATAGAGTGCCGAATCATGGAGAAGAAACAAGTAGAGCAACACAAGGAGTACTCACCTGATATTATGGAACTATTGCAGAAATACCAGAAGGTCTTTGGAGATATTCCCCCAGGACGTCCACCTAATAGGGGATTTGAGCACATCATCGAACTAGAAGAAGGGGTCCAAGCTGTCATCACTACCCCTTATCGGCACCCCAAGGTGTACAAGGATGAGATAGAAAAGGCAATAAAAGAATTGTTGGCACTAGGACACATTCGGCCGAGTTCGAGCCCCTTTGCTTCATCAGTAGTCTTGGTCAAGAAAAAGGATGGGTCCCTGAGGATGTGTATAGATTATCGAGCATTGAATAAAAAGACCATCAAAAATCGATATCCTATCCCCAGGATCGACGAATTGATGGATGAGTTAAAGGGAGCCAAATACTTCTCAAAAATTGACCTTCGCTCAGGGTACCACCAGATCAGAGTTCGGGATCAAGACATTCCAAAAACAGCTTTTCGATGCCACTATGGACATTATGAGTTCCTAGTGATGCCTTTCGGGTTGACCAACACCCCTGCAACATTTCAATCATGCATGAACCATATATTCAACAAGCAGATGCGTAAATTTGTTTTGGTCTTCTTCGACGACATCCTGATCTTCAGTAAAACATGGGAAGAGCACCTGCAGCACCTGGATAAGGTCCTGGGAATATTGGAGGCACAAAAATTTTATGCCAAAATCTCTAAATGTGAGTTTGGAATGACAAAAATGCTATATCTGGGTCACATCATCGGAAGTCAAGGTGTTAAGGTCCACCAAGAGAAGATTGAGGCCATTCTCAATTGGCCAACTCCCAAAAATGTAACAGAGTTAAGAAGTTTCTTGGGTATTTGCACTTATTACAGGAGATTTGTAAAGGGATATTCACAACTAGCAGCTCCTCTTACGGACTTGACAAAAAGAGGAGCCTTTTTATGGACAGAAACAACCCAGGAAACTTTTGAGCAGATGAAGAAAGTCATGAGTTCGTGTCCAGTTCTAGCCTTGCCAGACTTCTCTTAGCCCTTTGTATTGGAGTGTGATGCTTCCGGGGAAGGAATTAGGGCTGTTCTAACATAGAACCATCATCCCATTGCTTTTGAGAGTAGGAAGTTGCATAATTATGAACACTCTTACTCCATTTATGATAAAGAAATGTTGGCTATTATGCATGCATTGGCCAAGTTTCGTCCATATCTAGTGGGGAATCGGTTCAAAGTCAAGACTGATCACAATAGTCTCAAATACTTCCTTGATCAGAAGGGATTAAATGAGAGGCAGCAAAAATGGGTCAGCAAGATCCAAGCCTATGATTTTGAGATTGAATATGTCAAAGGTAAAAACAATGTAGTTGCAGATGCCTTGTCAAGAAGGCCAACTACCTTCTCTCTCATAGACATTATAGATGACTGGAAGTCCCATCTTTTGGTGGAATACTCAAAAAATCATTCAGCTTGTGAGATCCTTGACGGACAGTCATCAGACATCCGTTATAGAGTTGTCAATAATATTATCTATTATAAGGATCGAATCTATTTAGTACCTGACTCTCAAATTAAGATGAAAATTTTACAAGCAGCCCATGACTCCCCTTTAGCCGGGCATCCAGGCTTTCTGAAAACTTATAGGACCATCAGGGAAAGGTTCACATGGAAGGGACTCAAGAAGGACATTATCAAATATGTTCAAGAATGTGGTACTTGTCAAAGTAACAAAGTTGAACATACACACCCGGCAGGTTTATTACAACCACTACCTATTCTGGAACAAAAATGGGAGAGTATATCCATGGATTTCATTACAGGGCTACCTTTTTCACAAGGTAAAGATTGTATTTTTGTGGTGGTGGATCGTCTCACCAAGTACGCTCACTTCTTTGCAATTCCCTTCAAAAGTTCTGCATCTCAAATAGCTGAAATATTTTTCCAAGGGGTATTTCGTCTACATGGTTTGCCCAAAACCATTGTGAGTGACCGTGACAGTAGATTTATGGGAGCATTTTGGCAAGAATTATTCAGGTTGGCTTGAACATAACTCACTCCTAGTACCAGTTATCACCCGCAGATAGATGGACAGACAAAAGCAGTGAATAAATGGGTGGAAGGTTACCTACGAGATTATGTCACAGGACATCAGCGAGCATGGACCAAGTGGTTGTACTTAGGAGAATATTGCTATAACACCACTTATCACATGTCCATAGGGATGTCACCTTTCCGAGCCCTATATGGGTACGAGGCACTATCTTTTGCAGATACAATGTTTGGAGATAATAGAGCACCTTTGGCAAAGGATTGGATCCAGGGGTGCTAGGTTATTCTGAGAGCCCTCAAAGACAATTTGCAGACGGCACAGAATCGACAAAAGTTATATGTAGATCGTCAAAGGATAGAGAGGAATTTCGAAGTAGGAGATGTGGTTTATCTCCGGCTCCAGCCATACAGGCAGCCTACTTTGAAGCAGAAGGGGGCAGAAAAATTAAAGCCACGATTTTATGGGCCCTATCGAATTGTCCGGAAAATAGGAGAAGTGGCATATGAGTTAGAACTTCCCGCAGAAAGCAGAATTCATAACATCTTTCATGTCTCCTGTTTGAAGAAAGCATTAGGATCAAACATAAGATCATCACCATAATTACCGCCACTAGATGAGGAGGGCCATCTTCAACTAGTTCCTGAGGAGGTGTTGGAGGTGCGGGAAAGGAAGCTTCGAAACAGAAGCATCCGCGAATATTTGGTACGATGGAAAGATCTACCCGTTGAAGATGCCACTTGGGAAGGAGAGCATATATTGCAACATCCAACATTGAAATTGCTTGAGGGAAAGCAATTTTGGGCAGGGGGAACTGTAATATCCCCAACCGTTTAACTGGTTGGACCAAGTCTTAATGGTAGAAGACCAATAAATAAATAAGCGGCTCTGGCCCATGGTTTTTCTTTTTTTTTAGATTGTTTTGACCCCAGGTATTTGCTCCTGGTTTTTCCTTTGGTTGTTTTGCCCCCAGGTAATTGCCCATGGTTTTTCCAAGTAGCCATCTATAAAAGAGAAGGAGGAACGAAAGCAAGATATGGAATTTGATCTTCTCTTCTTTGATATTTTTGAGAGCTCGAGCGAGTTTTCAAGTCATGGGTTTCAGGTGAGACCCTCGGCACTCTTCGGTGAAACTCGATTTCACCCTAGTGGGCAAACCCAATTTCGGTGGTCTTCCCGATCACCCTAGTTGGTTTAGTTATTTTATTTTAAGTTGAAAGGGGTTTTCTTCTTTTCTCGGCTAGATTGAAGGGTCTGCGATTTTCTTTGCAGAGATTTCACTATAGCTTGTCGATGATGTCAGGTTTCACGCACATGGATGGAGATCTTAGTCGAAAGGGGTGAATAATCGTTGTGATCTATCTACGTGGCTCCTTGTCTCACTGAAGAAAGGACTGCTACACGAATTCGCTGGTAATAGCAGACCCACCGTCCAACCATAATAGAGGTAGCAATCCGCGACAGCCGAAAGCACGACCTTTGGTGGCAGTAGGTGACGCATTTCTCTGAAGACGCCATTCCACCCAGCAAGAGGACGAATCCTGCCCAGGCGATCTGCGAGTGCATTGTGAGAAGTTCAGGGTTTTACATGAAGCACGATCTGGCAAGAGCACAATTCAGTCTGCTATATGACGTGCAGGGCAAACTACCCGTAATCGGAAGCACGAGGAATTTGCCAATACGCATCGATTAAACGTCTTGATTATTGGCTTTAACACCTCCCCATTGTACAGCTGTAATGACCGTGTGAACCCGGCCAACAAACCGAGCGATCTCTGTATACGTTGAGTGCTGGAGTAGGCGGATCTGCCCAAGCAACGCTTCAGGCACACTTCCGCACACTATCATGTTGTCCCCAAGCGATTTCTAGCTGGCCACACGAACGCTGAAGTCTGCAGCGCCAACGATCCGCCCAAGTAGCATTACAGAGCCGTGGCACTCTTCGCACAACTCCTAAGTAGTTTCTGTCTGCGCAGACAGATCTGGCATTACAGTTTGATCTTTTCAAATGTTAGTACACCAATGCTAATTATTCATATTTGTTAACATCAGTGAGCTGTTTCTAAAACTGGATGTTGAGAGTCATTGTTATGGGCCACTCCCATGGAATTGTTTATGAAGCGATATGGGCAAATTTTAATAAAATTCTGAGTTGATTCTCGTTGGAAGGGTTCATGTTTATTTCTGCATTCTGAATTTACAGTAGATTTAATAAATATTCGGTAAAGAATATTACAGATTAAAAGTAGCAATTGGAGCAGCTCGAGGTCTGGCTTATCTGCACCATGATTGCTATCCTCGCATTGTACATCGCGATATAAAGTCTAGCAATATATTAATGGGTGAAAATTTGGAGTCACATGTATCAGATTTCGGTGTTGCAAAACTCTGGGAAGACGATGAGACACATGTGACCACCATTGTAGCTAGCACATTTGGCTACTTGGCACTAGAGTATCTACAAAGTAGGCGAGCAATAGAGAAATTTGATGTATACAACTTTGGAGTTGTTCTTCTAGAGTTTCTTAGCGGCAAACGGCCAACAGACCAATCATTTGTAATCAAAGGTTTTAATGTTGTTGGATGGGTGAACACACTATTGAGGGAAAATAGGTTGGAAAAAATTGTTGATACACGTTGTGATTGCACTTGCAAAGAAATCATGGAGGTTGTTCTGCAAATCATTGTGAGTTGCATAGCTTCCAATCCTGAAGAGCATCCAACAATGAACCAATTTGTTCAGATTCTAGAATTAAAGACTATGTATCCATGCCCTAATGACTTCTATGTATCTAATTCAGAGTGACGTGATGAATTAAATCCCAGGCTTTCCATACCCATTTTGGCAACTAACTTCTCATTTCCGGGCTATTGGCCATAAACTCTTTACGCCCTCAGTTGTTTCGTTCTGATCTGCTTACATATATTACTCATTTTGGCAACTAAATTCTTTTCTCGGGGCTATTGGCCATAAAAGGTTTACATCATCTATTGTTATGTTTTGGTATGCTTGTATATATTTGGGAGCCGATGGTTCCCTACAGATAAAACACTCAGTACTCTTATAATGCAAAGCCTTTCCATCACTTTAAATTAATGGCGAGAGAAGGAAAAAGAGGTCGAATACGTGGTTAACGAGAGGAGCTGAGCGCAAGCAAGGGAATTGTGAACCAGGTGTGACCGAAGCAGGAAGGTGTGACTGAAGCAAGCGGTGAGTAGGGATAAACGTTGGTGTTGGGAGGCGGAGGGCACTCATTCTTTGCAGGGCTGGTGGAGGAGGCAAAGGGCAGACGTTCTAGGCTACAGCTGGCGGAGGAGGCGATGCGACCGGCGGAGGAAACGATGCAGCTGGCGGAGGAGGTGATGCGACCGACGGAGGAAGGGATGTAGCTGCCGGAAGAGGTGAAACATGTTAAATTGGGTGAAGTAAACAGTGTTTGCCCACCCAATCTCATAAAGAAAACTTCTTTGGGCGTAATTAAATTCATATTAAATTATTCCATATGGTTTATATAAAATAAATTCAATATAAATTAATATGATAAGATGGTTATGTTGCTTAATATAAGTTCAATATAAATATAAATTAATAAGGTTTATATGATTATTCAATATATAAATTAATTTATATTGAATTAATTAAATTTACATGGTTATTCAATATAAGTGGTTATTCTGTGCTGGAATTAATTTATATAAATTTACATGTGGTTAATTTGTATTGAATTAATTAAATTTACATGGTTATTCATAAATTTATGTGATTATTCTCGGTTTGTTTATTTATATTGGATTAATTAATTTTACATGGTTATTCCAAAATAAGGCTTCAGGTTCAGTTCCTATTGTATACACCAGCCTAGATCCATCTTAACTCCGGATCTATCAAGCGCCGAGAGGGATCAAATCTCTCGAGGTGAAAACCTCTTTTTTGAGTGCAAAACTTGAGGAAAGGTTTTCACCTCGAGAAATTTGATCCCTCTCGGCGCTTGATAGATCCCGAGTTAAGATGGATCTAGGCTAGTTTCAGTCATGTGCGACCAAGGAAAATCTATCAATAATATCAGGGACATATGCTTAATTTTATCAATAATATGTAAATACATCTAATATTAACATAACCATTTTAAATATGTTAAATATGTCTGAGATTTATTGAGTCATTTTAATTTTAAATTTGATTAGTTACTTCAGTTTATTGAGATGATAAATATTGTAAAATAACTTTAATGATGAAATAAAATTTTGAATGCAAAGTGACAATGTAATAATATTTCCTTTTCTGATGTTCCTTGTATCCTCGATGGATCTCGGAGTTATTCAGTTTTCTGATCTCTCGAATTCTGCTGCTTCGGGTATATGCAAGGTCCAGGTGGCTGATGTGTACACTATTAGTAGGACATATTATATCCTTTCGACCCCGGATTTGTAGGGCACGCCGGTTTTGGTTGAATGCAGTAAGGTGGCGTTGATCGGGTGCTTTTTTGTTTTCAGGACAGTTCATCAAACGAGCCTGTTTTGGTGTGCAAGGGTTTTGGTTTTGTCCAGGGCTGCTTTCTTCTCCAAGTCAAGTCACTCGGATTCCATATGTCATGCGCGCATGATCTATTTCAAGCGAGCCTGATTTGGTGCTTGCCTAGCAAAACTGCCTTTTATCAGTCTTGGAGACATTATGGAACTCACCTTTTTGTTTTTCTTCTTTCATTTCAGTTATCTTTTATTTCCTTATTATCATGAATATGATGATGTATATTTTCTCTGCTGGTTCTTTTCAATGTATACAGGGATGATCGTGGGTATGTTTTATACTACCCGTAATGTTGTTGGCCATGAACATCGAATAACTTCTCTTCAGAAGTGTATTTTGGATGTATTTGGTATATGGGGTTTTCTCGCTGTTTTAAATAACAGTTTGAGAATGTATTGATGATCATGCACTGTCATATATTTCTTTTAATATATACAGCGTTTTTTTCTTTTACGAAAATATATATATATATATATATATATATATATATATATATATTTAATAAAAAATTAAAATCTTATTATTTTATTATAAACAAGGTAATTTTATTGATATAAATTTAAAATCTTACAATTTTATTATAAAACAATTTAATTTTATTGATATAAATTTAGACAAAACAATGATTTCGGCCTATGTTTGACGCTGAAATAAATATTAAAAGTTCACTTTAAATGACTAATTATTCAAAAATATTTATTTGTCACATTAAAACACAGAAAATGATTTTATTAGATTTATTTTTTTATAACTTCAAAATGATTCATTTACTTTTTACTTTACAATGTTCTTAAGATGATAATTCCTGGTAGCCTACCTTCAGTGAATTAGTCACATGAAATAAAGCCACACAATCATTTCATGTTAACGGTGATTATTTTTTAAAGCAGTGACACAAAGTTGATAACGACGGCAATAAAGGGACACGCAAGCAAAGCAATATGTCCAATCATTAGATTATCGCATCGAAAGAGATGAGACGCCCACAAAGAGGTTTTTGGATGTGTTTAATAGTGGTCACTGCAGGCAAGCCATATTTCCAAGTCTATACGCCATTTAAAACATCTTAAGAGTCAACTTGACAGTACCGTGACATACTTGATAGGGACAAGGAACATGAATGGGCAACATAGTCATGGTAGGCAAGCCATATTTCCAACGCCGTAGTCTTCCCAGGCAACGTTTTGGTCCAGACTCTGGCAAAGATTTTTAAAAAATTCGGCAAAGATTTCATCAGAATCATGTTTACAGTGGTTAAATTTTAGTATTTTGAGTGCCCGAAGGGTTTTTGGTAGTGCTGAAATCCATTTCCAACCTCCAAAATGGATTTCAAACATTGCAAGTCGATTTCTGTAATTTTTAGTGCCAGATTCCGTCCTTTGTAGTCAGGGCTATTTCATTGCCTGGGTAGACAACTCCTATTTCCAAGTCTATACGCCATTTAAGATACTTAATAGTCAGCCTGACAGTACCGTGACATGCCTGATAGAAACAAGGAACATGAATAGGCAACATAGTCATGGTATGCCGACAGAGAGATTTCAGATTACGGTGGAACGGTAAGTGATTGGCGTAGTCCCCGACTCCCGTGCGTCCAACTGCAGGCGATGGCCATTAATTCCACACCACCACCGTTCAGACCAGCTCCCGCATTGAAAGCAACGCTCCCAAATTCAAATTTTGAATCCATCTCCCTCGTCGAAAGAAACACTTCCAAATTCAAATTTTGGATCAACTCCTGCATCAAAGGCGATATTCCCAAATTCAAATTTTCACCTAAGAAGGAAATCAACTGATGGTAAGGAAATCTACAGCCCGGGTGAAACCGAACTCCGTGGTTGCCAAGGATGGGAGTGGAAATAGAAAAACCATTCAAGAGGCCGTGAATGTCGCTTCAGAGAAGAGCAATGCGAGATAAGTAATTCATATAAAAGTAGGAGTTTATGCAGAGAATGTGGAATTGCACTGCACAAGAAGAAGATGAATCTCATGTTTTTTTGAGATGGTATGGATGTCACTATGATTACATTAAACCGAAATGTGAAAGATAATTTCACAACGTTTCGCTCTGTTTGCTTTCAACAAACAAACAGTTGCACAATTGCTACATCCCTGCCTACTTTTCTATTTATTTCTCTTCTTTTCTCAACTCTTCCACTGTACAAGCTTGAAATTTAGGGTTCCTTCTTAATTTTACTGACCAGCTTGCTTTCTTTTTTTTTGATATCTGAATCTTATTAGCAAGGATTTCAGTCACATGCAGAGAGTAATTTCGAAAAATCCGCTACTGCACGTTTTCTAACCATTGGGTATTCACTCCGTCAGATTTTACTGAATCTGTCCATGCTTGGCCGTGACCTATTAACATGCCTTGGCTAGAAGACCATTGGAAAATATTTACAGTGCAGGTATATTTCTGAACCTGCTCCTCAATTGAAAGTTCATTTTTCTTTCCTTTCCATCACAATGATATCTTGCTCTTGGTGTTGCTTTCTAGTGCCTTCGACCTTTGCTTAAGAAGGCCAAAAACCAAACCTCCCTGGTCGAATCCTGCTGTTAATCATTAATTGATTTGCAAAATCTGGTGTGTTACATAGAAGATGAACATAAATAGCTAATTATAGTGGAGCATTGCTCTTGCTATTAATCGGTTAATTGATTTTCAAAATCCCCTGTGTTACACAGAAGTTGAACATAAATAGTTAATTATAGTGGAACATTGCTACACATAGGAAAATCTGCTGGCACCTTTCCCACTCCTAAAGAAAAGCTCTCCACTCTCTACAAAGTGCAGGAACTGTGGTTTCATGTTCTAATCATCTCCGGCAGATAATGCATTTTTTAATTGAAGTTAATGATTTTGGAGAGTTCTTTCCATTACCAGTTTTGAGGGCATAAGAGTCTTATTTTCCTCAATATGTCAATGGGGAGAAGGGACATGTGTTTTTTTTAAGTTACACTCAATAATATCTATTATTGATCTTTCTTTCCTCCTCAAATTAATCCTCTGTCTGCTAGGCCATATTATTTATTGTGAATAGACCATAAGTTTCACATGAATCAATTGTTCTAAAAAAACATATTCATAATAAATTCATTCTTTTTTTAATGATAAATTTTATATCTATTTTATTATATACCATTCAATCTAAATTGTAATTAAATTTTAAATTTTTATTTTAATTAAAAAATAAAAATATGTGTTTTTTTAATAAATTTTATAGATATTACAAAATTTAATCAAAATAGTAGTGCTAATTTTATTGAAGAAAAGATAAATATGGATTTATTTGTTTATTTGTTGTATGTATATTTATAATAATTCAGATAAATGTTGTTCATTAAACATAGAATATCATTTTTTTTATGTGATAAAAGATATTTTATTACCAGTTTAGATTCATATTTGGATTTAGGATCAAATTCCATGATCTATTTTGGCACTTGGTTCTTGGTAAGTCCAGAAGTTAGGAAAGATGTTAGATGATCAAATATAATAATGTAAAGTTAGGATAAAAATATTTATTAAATTAGAATATTTAATAAATATTAGAGACACTTATAAATAGAATATTGTTAGCAAAGGTAGGACTCTAGAATAGAGTCGTATCTTAGGCTCTAAAATAGGAATAAAGTTAGTAGATTGGATAGAAGATAATTTATTGTAAATGGACACTTGTTTTTTCAAGTGGTCCATAACTAAATTAAGTTAGGACATATAGCTTATAAATAGGTTAGTCTCCTAATTGCAAATTAGTGGAAGTTTACGTTTATAAACTCCTGCAATTTTTTTATGTAATTTCTTTCCAAATATCAATAAAATTACGTGTCTGAGGACACTTCTGTATTAATGTGGTATCAGAGCTACACTAATGCAAATGATGTGAAGGTGGAGATTTCAGCTATGTAGGCTTTGAAAATTCTGTTAAGGAATTAATTGTAATCTACATCCCTTGGAACTTTGGCCAAGCAATCAAAACAGATTGATGTTCGATGACTCTCCATCGCTATCCTTGAATTCTTCTTGAGCTCTTGTTCTCTGCCTCCTGTTGCACATTCACAAGACAACTTAATCCATTGCCATCAAGGATCAGGTGATAATGCAATAGTAGCTTCAAATACTATACGACCTACTGATCCAGTCGAAAAGTATATCCACTATGTTCTAATCACGAAATTTTGTACAATCTGTACTTGCAGTGTCATTTTTTTTTCTTGGTGATATTTTTAATGGTGTTGAAGATTTTTGCATAGTTCAAAGCGTTGGAATAATTTAATGGAAATTCCCAATTGAACCGTGATAAACAACATCATCCTTTTCCTCTACTGTTGGGATTTGAACCATGGATCCAAATAGTTATAAAAGTTGTTTATTTACAGCTTTTTCGCCTTGAGCATAAATAAATGTGGCTTCTGTAATAATTATATTTAACCATAAAATATCAGTGAGGTCCATGGAGGACGACTTTTATCATTTAGAGATTTTTTGAGGGGATGTAGGTGAGATGGTGTTCCTGCAACATATTCTCCACGCCGAGGACGAGTTTGCAATCATCATTTGATTCTAAGATCCTCTTTTTCATGGAATACAGGAGTCTGTACTCTTTATCCATCGATTCATCCACCAGTCCCAACTGATTGAACTGATTGCACGCAGAAAGCACTCGATTCATGTCTGCGGCTCCCTGCTCTATTTTTTTGTATTTGCTTCATAAAATATCACTCGATTTCTAGGTGACGAACGATTTTTTCTTCAACGGCTTTGGCATCTTCATTCGCCATGGGCTCAACAGGGACGGAATTCGCAGGAGGATCAGTGAAAGCCATGCATTACAGAAAAAGTAAACAGCATAGAAGTAAAGAGGATCAATGAAAGCCATTCAGTTCACTTCATTTTAGCTCGTTGAAGTCCGACGTGGCAGCATTGAAGATTAAGCAGGGAATTAGCGCACCTTGCAACCGTACATTGCAAGAGTTTATTGATAACTTTGGTCATTGTTGGAAATAAGTGTTATTTTCAAAATGTGTAAATTTGTGGAGCAATAAGAAGATGTATGTTGTAATTTTATTTGGAGAGATAAGGCTATATTTGTAATATTATTGGAGAAATAAGGTGTGAGAAGTTATTTGGAGCCGAAAATTTTGTAAAATTTTGGAGTAATAAGTAGATATTCTTTGTAATTTTTTTTTTAAAATTTTTTTTAATTTTGCAAAAATAAGGGCCATTGTTTGTCACTCAAAGCACTTTTTTACTTTGAGGGGGGGTAGATTTTTTTTTAAGAATAAATTTGTAAGGGCATTGTCAAGTGGTCAAATTTTGCAAAGATTTCGTTGTAAACACTCAATGAGAAATTGACTAGAGCCAAGTGCAAAGCTCAGTCATTTTTATTTTTTTTCAATGACTATACGAGGGTCGAGGCCAAGCCCCGATAGATCGTTTTTTTTGCGTGGCGTGTGTTGTTTTTGTGGCGTGTTTCATGTGAAGAGTTGCTCATTTTCTTCTTGTGCTTGATTCTTTTGGTGCACTGCTTCAACACTATCATGTCAAAGTTAATTAATCTATTCTCTGAATCTAATAAGCTAGATGGGATGAAATCTTATAAGACATGGAAACGTGTAATTGAAAGAACTCTCATTTATAATGAATTGTGGCATGAAATATGCGATGGCAACATCAAGCCTAATAAACCAAGAGATGCAGCTTCACTGGAAAAATGGGAAGTAAAAAATGCCAAGGCATTAACTCTTATAAAAGTTTCAATTAATAATGAAATGTACATACATATTGAAAATTCCTCATATGCATGGACTGCTGATGTACATTCAAAGATCTCTTTGATACATAACCTGAATCAAAGAAGATTGATCTTCAATTAAAATTTCTTCAACAGAAATTAACTGAAGGTGGTGATGTCCTTGAGTATACTTCATGGCTTAAAAACATCAAGCAAGAGATAATAAATGCTAGCTTTCAAGCTGTTGATGAAAGTTTCTTAACTATGATTTTAATTGCTGGATTTCCATCATCATATACACATTTTGGAAACTTTGCAAGTCACTGGAAAGTTAGAGAAGATAAAGTTTGATGAATTGAGTGACATGTTAGTCCAACATGATAAAAATTTTGGGAAGAAGAAACAGATTAGAGAAGATGTCTTCTTCACCGAAGCCAGCTCAAGTAACTCCTCAGCTGATAGTTCAAGAAACCGAGGAAGAGGAAATTTCAATCAAAATCAAGCAGCCCAAGTTTGTGGTCGCAGTCAAAGCAGAGGAAATAATTTCAACAGAGGCTACAATTCAGGCAGGAGCAATTTTCAAGGAAGAGGCAAAAATCAAAGCAGAGGATATAATCAAGGCAGAGGACAAACTCAGAACAAAGGCCAAAGCAGAGGCAGAGGACAGCATTAAGACAGAGGACTGTCTCAAGGCAGCGGCAGAGATTTCAGTCAAATTGTTTTCATGAGATGTAACAAATTTGGCCATTATGCAAAAGATTGTAGAACTTCTATTGAGAAAATTCCCAAGTTTCATCCAAACTCTGCATAGTTTTCAAATGATGAAGATGATCCTGATAGTTCTGAATATGTCTTCACCAATACAGAATCAACAACTTTACAGGTTTCAAGCTTTCTTAGAAGTGATTATGAAGATGCATGGATTATGGATACAGGCGCAACTCAACACATGACTTTTTGACATGACTTCTTTTGGAGTTTCAAAGAATGCCATCTAAATTCAATCTATCTTGCTGATAAAACAAAACATACTCCTTCAGGAAAAGGTGTAATTAAAGTTTTTTTACGAGGCATTGGAGAAAGAATGATTTCAAATGTATGGTATGTCCCAACATTTAAGAAAAATTTGTTATCTTTAGTCACGATTCTACAATCAGGACATATGGTGATTATAGAAGATGGCTTAGTTAAAATTAGCTCAATCAAACAGAACATGAAAACAATAATGACAGGTTATGAAGATGGAAAACTGTTAAGGATGAAAGGGACAATTATTCCAAGAAATTCTGACTTTGCAGGAGAAGCAAGTACACACATTTCACCGATCAGATTGTGGCATGTAAGATATGGCCATCTCAACTTTGACAGTCTCTCTTAGTTACAAAAACAGGGGATGGTTAAGGGACTTCCAACATTCAAAAAGGGAAATGCAAAGTGTGAATCTTGCATTTTTGGAAAACAACATCGAGAGACTTTTCCTACAAGTTCATGGCACGCAAACAGGCATTTGCAGTTGGTTCACAGTGATATTTGTGGACCCTTATCAACTTCGCTCGGAGGATGCAAATATTTCTTACTCTTTATTGATGATTTTCACAGGATGACTTAGGTATATTTTTTGAAGCAAAAGTCAGAAGCATTTGAAAAGTTCAAAATTTAGTCATTATTTTAATTTGAGCCATTGGAATTTATAAGGTTAGAATTAGATTAGTTTTCTTATCAAAGGAAAAATAAAGGGTCAGCAAGTTCAAATGCACCCAATAAATGAAGTAAAAAATGTCAGGGTAGGCAAAAGCACTTTTACAAGTCATGGAAAGCATCAATTGGTTCATTTCATATCACTAATATCCCCCTAAAATTCCCTTCCCCTTGCTTAAAACCCCATTGCCACTCTTAGAAGGCATTTTCCCTTGTAAAATACCCCTTTCCCCTTATTTCACCCCTTTTCCCTTCCTAAAACCCCTTTCCCTAGTTAAAAAACACATTTTCTTTGAAAATTAACTTCCCTTACTAATTCCCCTTTTTTCCATTTAAAAAATGCAAAATCCACTTATCCTAAGTTTTAAATGTTTGGAAAATATCAGGCCCCACTATAAATCCCTTCCCGATATATTTTTAACACATATTCCTAATATCATTTTAACTTATCCACATTATTATATTAAATCCCCAATTTTATACCTTTACCCCATATTATATTAACTCCCGCTGTAATATGTTCTTGGCCCCACTTTTAATTAACACTACCTTGCATATTACTCCCCGCTGATTGTTTACCCAACCCACATCCATTATTAACCTTTGTAGGTTTTAACCCTGTACAGAAATTATCTACAAACGAATCTTAAAAACAGAAAATAAATCATAGCGAGAGCATAAAACATAAAACAGATAAACACAGATATTTTCCCCTGGATCCTAAATCGGGAAGGCCAGCTTGATTTTTCATTATATTCCTTTTAGTGTTACAACACATATATATGCATGCCGAAGCATACATAAACCCCAATCCATTAACCCTGGATTAGAACATAACCGTAGTTCCCTTGACTGGATCTACAAAATACCAGGGGCCGAAAACCATCATGCCCCAAAACCATGTGCAAACCCATGCACAAAAACATGGGTGGGTCCGCCCACCGGAAAATAAGGACCAAAAAAAAAAATTCTGGGGCGCTGCCCTGGACCCCGACAAGGGGGGCTACCGACCCACTTGTGATCCCCCCGTATGTTGCGCCCAGCACAACGTACAGGGGGGGCTATCACCCCCATGTTACCCCCCCACGCGTGACTAGTCATGGAAAGAATATAACACAAACCCAACAACCTTCACATATAAGTCACCCCGGATCCCACCTATCAAATCATCCCATTTCATCCAACCGTCCGATTGGCGCAATCCTGATCCAACCACTCCCAAAACCCTTCGCACTTTCAAATGCTCGACGTTTAAAACCAATCGGGGGTGCGAAATGGGTGGTTTCGCTCCCCCTCCCATTTTCTACATGGCGCTCCTGTTAGCTCCTTGTAATCAGCAAACAAATTACTTCCTGTTAACAGATTACTTCCTGTTACAGTGATGCACACCTTTGTCGTTATTATTGGAATTCAATTTTTTTGTTGAAATTGATTTAATACACCATAGGTAAGGTTACATTAAAGAAAATAATGTCTCCATATTTTGCTATTGTATCTATAAAATAATCACGGTGTATAAAAAATTTCTTAGAAGATTTCCTTTGGAAAGTCTTTAAAAGTTTTGCAACATATACAATATTTACATAAATTGTTATTAATGTAAGTTTTAATGTATTTATTTGTTTTTATAGATGTTAATTTGATGTGACAGTGAATAGTAAGACTCAATTGAAGCAAGGAAAAGGTAAAAGAAAGGAAGGCAACCGAACATGTGTTTAGATACTTGAGAGGCACCACTCCGTTTGGTCTTTGGTATAGATGAAAAAAGAGAGTGAAGTTGCAAGGCTTCACAGATGCATATTGTGTAGGGAGTCCATCCGACAAGAAGAGCACATCAGGCGAAATCTTCAGTATTGGGTCAACAACAGTTTCCTGGTACAACAGGAAGCAGAGATCAGTTGCAATCAGTTCAATAGAATCAGAGTACATGGATTCTTGTCAAACACCTTGTGAGGCTATCTGTATGAGAAAGATCATTGCTGGGTTGTTTGTTCAATGGATGGATCATACGGTGATTTACTATGAAAATCAGAGTTACATCAAACTCTCGGTTAATCCAGTTTTTCATAATAGGTCCAAGCATATCGACAACTGGTACCACCATCTCAGATATTGTGTGCAGAGGCGGATCATGATGCTAGAGTAAATTCCTACAAAGGAACAAGATGCAGACATTATGACGAAGGCACTGTCAAGAGGAAAATTTGAGTTCCATAGAGGCAGGACCGGGGTATCTAATAATCCCTTTCTTGCTGAGAGGGAGTGTTGAAAATAGCACCAAGAAAGATTCTAATTTAATATTCCCTTGAATTAAATTAGAATAAATTTTTAATTCCACATAACATGACAACTTGTACGAGTTAACTAAGTTTGTTTTAATTAGTTGGTACAATTAATTCAAGTTGAGGGTCTAACTTGAGTCGTGTAGAGTGGATCCTACAAAATAGGAGCCCTGGATAAGTTTATTTTGAGTTGCAATTAATTAATTCGGTTTATGTGAGTTAAAATCAGTTTAACTAGTTCCAATTGATGGAGGAACTAGTGAGAGGTCAAAGTGTGGAACTTGAACTTGAACCATATGCAGTGATCAATTAGATAACTGATACATAAACCATAAATAACTAATGCATGTCAGATCAAAGAAAGACCCAGTTGAGATTGGATTTCAAGGGAAGTGTACTATTAATTGTATAATAATCCAAATTGTATAGGTGGTGCATGCAGTCAGAGGAAGTCCATAGATGTATTGCGCAATTCATATTGGGAATTTCCCTAATTAATAAGGGCTAATTACCCAAGGAAACAATGTAATGAAAAAGGATCCAGGCAGGAAGAAAATTGGTTAAGTATTGGCCTAGGATTTTCTAGGAAGCAATGAGATAGATAGAGATAGTGGAGAGGTTTCTTAGGTTATAGAAAAGAATTGTAATCTTCTCATATTTTATGACTTATGAAATATACAGATAGCGGGTTTTTTATCCATGGATTTCCCTAGGAATCATTGTGTAATGTGTGATTGAAATTCTTAAGTTCAGAGGGTATAGTCCCGAGATATGAGCCTTAATTTTAGGTTACCCTCCAAACCACTGCCTAGAACTTCGTGAGACTTCTCAAAATAATTAATGACATGAAAAAAAGTCTAAACATACAAACCTGAAGGCATAACTTGACCTAGACTGCCTAGAACATAAAAATAATTTCATTAAACACATGGAAAACATGTAAGCTACAAGTCATGAATGCATATATGATCATAAACTGAAAGTTTTCACCTATGAATCATCGAGAAGGCTCTAAAAGTTCTCTAGCTAGCTGCAATAGCACTTGTTAGTCCAGGCAATCATCAACCATTCGCATATTCATCAAACATGTCTAGAGCCATAGATAATATACATTATATAACCAACATATAACCAACAAATAACTAATATAGAAACCATGGCTAGGTAGCCATAAGATAACCATTATAATCAACACATATGTCCGTAGATCACAATAGGAAAATAACTCATAATAATATATGAAAATTCCAACCAAGTCAGGGACTTCCACGTAACACACGACCATAGATTAGGCTGAAATAATTATTTCTTTCAGCCAATCACCCTTGGGCCATAATCCAATCATGAATGTGGGATCTCATGGAACAAACCAAGAAAACCAAACTAGGGCTTCTAAAGGCCAACCGACCTCAACCCTCAAACAATGATTCCACCTCACGGTTGGGCATACTAATACCAACCAAATCGGTCTCTACCCAATTTTTCCATGGCTCCAGAGTATTTGTTCCAACTGCGGCTATAGGAACTAATAACTCAACCCATAGCCTTCCATGACTCAGAATGTTTGTCCAACCTGACTCCAAGACTAGTAACTCAACTCGCCAAGGAGACAAGAGTTTTTTTCCAGCCTAGGCTCCAAGACTAGTAACTCAACCTAAGTTGTTTCAGGACTTCGAGAGCGTTTGTTCCAACCATCGACTCTAGGAACTAGTAACTCAAGCCACATCCATAAGGAACCAGAGCACCAATGAGAAACAAAACGTGGAAAACCCACAAGACCGTGGCTATCCAGGAAATGGCAAGGCAAGGATAAAACCACTTTCAATCCAAGTATATCTCCATGCTAATGACAACACATAACCAAAAAACCACATTCATGTACCATGCATGCCAGAACTAGCAAGGAAATCATACATGCATCTCAATACATGCAAAGTAATCTAGTTGTAGTTGTTGATCCATCTATTCCCTTGTGATTTCTTGCTTTCCTTTTCTATCTTTCTCCAAATCCAACTGAATACTAGAGTGCTCCAAGCATGTTCCAAGAATACTCTAAGTGTGCAACAGTATGAAAGAATGAGAGAATAGAAGGGAGCTCCACCCAAAAATTGTCAAAATACATGAATTGGTCGTCATAAGCCTTGTTATTATTGAGGCCTCTGTTTTCTTCATTTTCCTTCAATTTATCTCTCATGCAATTATGTGACCCTTCATCTCCCTTTTCTCTTATTTTCCTTTATTTTCATAAATAAAATGCCAATTAATGCCTCTTTTCCTTTTCCAATGCCTATGGCAATTTCCTTAGCCATAATCAAACTAAAATGACACCCACTAGGATGTTTTTTCCACCATTCAACTTGGAATACATGTCCCAAAACCTTGGTCTTGTATTTTTTTACATGGAAAAATCAACTAGGCATTGTTACAAGACATTTCTAGATGTAAATGCCACCTTTTGAAGTTTTCTTCCTTTGCAATATATTACACAATATTTTTCTTCATGTGACATATCACATTGCCTAAAACTTTCCTTTGTCAAAGTTTATTTTAGTGTGACACATCACACTTTCTAAAAAATTCCTCCATCATAACAAAGGGTTTTGATAGATCATATTGCTCCAAACTTTCATTCATTGCAACATACCACATTGCATCAATATTTTTTTCAATTTGACACACTGCACTTTCCCAAAATTTCTTTTTGTGTGACATATTGCATATTTTCAAAATTCCTTTCCATGTGATACATCACACCTAAATTTTTTTTGGCTAAAACATATCACACAACTCCAAACATTCTTATGTCCCATAATGCACATTATCAAATATTCCTTCCATGTGACACATCACATTGTATCAAAATTTATTTCTATCTGACATATTGCATCTTCTCAAACATTTGACCTCTATGACAAATCACACCCAACCACACCGAAGTCTTATTCCATGGAATATACATGAAATATGTTTCCAATAGCATGTCACACCAAAGTTTGGTTTCATGTGATACATAAAGGTTTTCAAGGTTTAAGATATATTGCACCAAAATTTAAAAGAGGTGTGACACAAGGCATATTGCACTAAATTGTAGGAAATGTGCAACATAGGTTTTGTAATGAGCACGCAATGAAATTTTTCCATGTTATTACACATTACACATTGCCAATGTAACTTTTTGTATTGTGATATTTTGGAGTGTGCATTTAGTTAAAGTTTGAAGTCATGTTTTCTTCCAAGTTGCCAATAGTACCATTGGTAAACATTACCCAATGAGAATGAATACCGCAATCAGGGACTTTATGCCATCTAAGAGATGGTATCATCAATTGTGTTGCGACGATGTATATGACTGAAAATAGACTTTAATTGTTACAACTAGTGGTGGATATGATTGATGATTGGAAGAAAGAGGTTGGTAGCTAGAAGGGAAATGTTGGATATTCAGAAGTGCACCCATGGTCATCCAACAAATTTGAATGAGAACTAACACTTTTTTTTTAAACTAAGAAAATTTATATTACTCATGAAAATTGGAATACATAGATAACACTAGGCGCACAAAGGGAGCACTGGGACTCAACCCTCAACCCCTGTCACCTCGATGAGCCACTATGAACTTCATAAAAAAAATACCAATACATCAAGGCCTTACAAGGGGCTCTGGTCTCCTTTCCATACAAGTTATACACCAAAGCCAAAGTAAAAGACCATGCAGGAGCGTCGAAACAAATTCCCACACCAAACAAACTTCTCAGAATACATAGAAACCTTCCAATGAGTCGTGACTGAAGAGCCCAACATGCCACTATTGAAATTGTCAATCCACTAAAGAGGAAACCACCAACGCTAACATGAAAACAAGCAAACCAAATTCAAAACATCCATATACCACCTTGTGTATAAAACAACATATAAGAAAGGAAGCACTAGAGAGGGAAGGAGAGAAACATACACATCCCACAAAAGGGTCATGACCCTGCCATGTTGTCGTAATCTGTAGATCCAAAGGCCATCCATGGGCACGCTAGAGACAAAACCAAAAACTTCTGGAGAAACCCAAATTTTGCCACACACCACCCTTGTTCATTGAACATTATCTAGAGACGACACAGTTACGAGAACCCTTGTACTAGAGTTGAGGGGATCAAATGTAAACTCCCATTAACTATTAATGCTAGTTATTTTTATTATTAATTATGTTAAGTAATTTATAAAAAAATATCAATAAATTTATTTTTATTAAAATATTAAATGTGTAATGTTTCAAATTATATTCTTCTTTTCATTATTTTTCATAGTAAATATCATCATTATAAATTATAGAAATTTAAATATATATGAGAACTTAAATAATTCTGTATTATATTATAAGTGATTAAAAAGTATAGTGGGTGGGTTAATTCAATTAGCCCAGAAGGAATGGTTCAAGGGAAGAGTTTATTGGATATCCTTGAACCACCTTTTATATAAATATTATATTATAAGATAGATAAAATATTATAAGTCATTAGAGAATAGAGAGTAAAGTAAGTTAATTAATTGTTAATTTAATGAGTGTAAAAGAAATATTTTATGCTAAAAATTGATGGCATATTTTTATATTTTTTTGAAAAAAAATTATTAAAAAAAATCAAAATAAAATTTAGATAAATAGTTTAAATATATATATATATATATATATATATATATATATATATATATATATATATATATATATATATTATTTTTTTAATTTTATAACTTTCAATATTCTCACTCATGCTTTTTTAAATTATAAATATCAAATTATGACTTAAAAAAATGTAATTAAAAAAAAAAAATCTTAAACACAAATAGTTATTATTTTTTTCCATTTAAAAAAAATAAACATAATAAATATTTTTAAATTTCTAAATTAAAATATTCTAAATAAAATATTGTGGAAGTTAAGTATTGTAGAACAGTTGTAACGTCATGTTTAATATTTTTGAATTCCAACTTATGGTTTTTCTCATGGTATTTGTAACCCATGGTTTTCTTAACATATTTAAAGGTTAATAATTAGACCAAACTATATCTATTTTAACTTGAGATTTACCAAGTGCCAAAATAGATCATGGATTTGCATCTCAAGAAATTTGATCCTAAATCTAAATATGAATCTAAACTGGTAATAACATATCTTTTATCACATAACAAAAATGATATTCTATGTTTAATGGACAACATTTATCTAAATTATCATAAATATACATACAACAAATAAACAAATAAATCTATATTTATCTTTTCTTCAGTAAAACTAGCACTAAGGTTTTGATTAACTTTTGTAATATTTACAAAATTTATTAAAAAAACACATCTTTTTAATTTTTAATTAAAATATCCCCGATCGGGGTGCCCACCCTCGCAAAAAAGGCGGTAAGAGATGCCAAGTGTTCACCCTCCGTCAACATTCATGATCTGTCAGGAGCACCTCTCCCATGATCTACATTAATTATGGCCTTACATCCTAGCCGCCCATGCATTCACTGCTCGCAGTGTTTAGATTGGAAACCGCGTCGGTTCTTGACAGGTAAATTAGAAACCTTTCTCCGAAAGTCTCTTACTGTTTCTTTTGCGTTGTTCTTGCTCTGCATGGTGGGAAACCTCCAGGGACTGCAAACTCGTCATCATCAAAGATATTCAGGGTATGTAATGGCTTCTTACCCCCGTCATCTTCAGATTTATGATGTTCGACACATGAATATTGTGGTTACACATGGCGCTCGGGTTAACAGAGTAGTTTTCTTCTCAGCAAAGGTTATTTTTACTCTACATGTCGATAAAATGGTAGTAGATTTAGAAATTATCCAATGTTTTAGAAGCCGTGAAAGAGTGTCTTATATTTTGAAAGGTCGGATGATTATGGGGTTTAATGGTTTCGAAAATATAACTGCTCATGATAGTAATCCATGTTATTTCGTTTGTAGCTACATTTCAACCCCAGGGCTTGATGGTTTTTTCTCTCTGGGTCAAATGAATTACTAAGTTAAGTCTTTGGGCCGAGTTTGTAGCAGACCTCTGTTCTGCTGTATCCTTTTCGCATCTGTCATAAGGGCTCATTTTCTTTTTCACTATTATGGTATTGAAGTCAATTGCTCTCGCCATCAACCTCAGTATAGTCCCACTGGTAGTTGGCCTTCTAAATCATTGGGGTTGAGTTACAACTGGTCTCTGTTTTATCACTTCACCTCTGTCTCAGGTAGTTACGTCTAGTCCCCTTTCAAGGGGTTTCTCAACAAGACTTGTTTGGTTTATAGTAGGTCCCAGTTAGAAGTTATTCGCTTTGCTAAGACTGTGTATACTCTGTTCCTTCCGATGGTAAACCTCAGCTGCTCAAAACAGTGTCTTTGCATGAACTTTTTCCACTTCTCTTTCAGTTCTAAGCTGTCAATTGCTTCTCCCTTTGCACTCACAGGGACATTGGTCTCAAACAAAATGACAAAAGCAAGGTCAGGTCTCCGTAAACCCGCAGTCCGAGACAGTCCCCCTCGTAAAAGAGGACGCAAAACTAATACTCAGACAATGGAAAATCTCGCCATCACTTATTAAGAAACTACTCTGGAAGATATTAGAAAAAAAATTGATGAATGGGAAAGGGTAAGTGAAGAAGAAGAAACAGATATCAAAGAATAGTCAAGAATGGAATTCATAGTAGACCCGAGTAGCACTAGGGGCAGAGTCTCTCTGTTTCAACAAAGTGTTAAAACTTATTAGAAGATTAAGTGTGTCTTGGCAAAAGCCATGATGAGCTTACAGAAGAAAGAAGTCAAATCTTACCCCGCGGTGTTATTTGAACTTCAATCAATGAAACAAGAAGTGAGAGAGATGTCCAAGATTCAGCAACAGCAAAATGCCCATATTGGAAACATAGAACAGCAACTCCGAACATTTCAGCAAGTAGAGATTCCGGGTCCTCTGCCAAAGATCTAGCACCAATAGACTCTTCAGATAGTTAATTAGAATCATGTCTTTTTTCTGTTTTGAATGACTTTTGATAGTATCTACTACATGCAATTTCTATGGACATAGTCTAATAGATATAGCAACAGCTGCAAAACGAAAGAAACAATATCAATTTTGGTTAGCTTTTAACTCATTGAAGTGGCCAACAGTCTTGGTTTCCTTCGGGCAGGTTGAGGCACTCATATACTGATGTACATAATATGCAACTTGCTCATATAATAGAAAATAACTAGGTACTACAAAATTTAAAAAAAAATAAAAATTAACTAAAATAAAAATTTAAAATTTAATTACAATTTGGATTGAATGGTATATAATAAAATGGATATGAAATTTCTTATTGGAAGAAGAATGAATTTATGGTATATAATAAAATGGATATGAAATTTCTTATTAGAAGAAGAATGAATTTATTTTGAATATGTTTTTAAGAACTTGATTTATGTGAAACTTATAATGATTGTCTATTCACAATAAATAATATGACATAATATGACCCAGCGGAGAAAGGATTAATTTGCAGAGGAAAGGATTTGTCTTCTTCTTGGGCAATTTCACGTTCTCTGCATAAATTCCTGCTTTTATATGAATTACTTATCTCCCATCGCTCTTCTCCGGAGCAGCATTCACGACCTCTGTAATGGTTTTTCTATTTCCACTCCCATCCTTGGCAACCACCGAGTTCTTTCACCCGGGCCGTAGATTTCCTTACCATCAGTGGATTTCCCTCCATCTTTAGTAAGGTGAAAATTTGAATTTTGGAAGTACTGCCTTTCCTTACCATCAGTTGGTTTCCCTCCCCTTTAGTAAGGTGAAAATTTGAATTTGGGAGTACTGCCTTGCCTTTGACGCCGGAGCTGATCCAAAATTTGAATTTGGAAGCATTTCTTTCTACGTGTGAGATGGATCCAAAATTTGAATTTGAGAGCGTTGCTTTCAACTCGGGAGCTGGATCTAGACGGTGGTGGTGTGGAATTAACGCCCATCGCCTGCAGTTGAACGAACGGGGGTCGGGGACTACGCCAGTCACTTACCGTTCCACCTTAATTTGAGATCTCTCTGTAGCCATACCATGACGGCAAGCCATATTTCCAAGTCTATATGCCATTTAAGACACCTTAAAAGTCAACCTGACAGTACCGTGACAAACTTGACAGGGACAAGGAACATGAATGTGCAACATAGTCATGGTATGGTGGTGTGGAATTAATGCCCATCGCCTGCAGTTGGACGCACGGGGGTCGGAGACTACGCCAGTCACTTACCGTTCCACCTTAATCTGAAATCTCTCTATGGCCATACCATGACTATGTTGCCCATTCATGTTCGTTGTCTCTATCAGACATGTCACGGTACTGTCAAGCTGACTCTTAAGGTGTTTTAAATGGCGTATAGACTTGGAAATATGGCTTGCCTTCTTGGATAACCAACCAGACATTTATGAACCATGTCTTGGGGAACATTCCATTGTCCTGAATTGCTCAATGACCACCCGAACATTTATGAACGATGTCCTGGCGGACATTCCATTGTCCTCAATTGATTCCATGGATAACCTGTGCAAACCTGCCAAGAGTTCATTGAATTGCAGGAAAGGTCTTGCAGATACAAAAAGATTAAATGAGGTAAAAGGACAGAGAAATTTCTAAAAACAATTTGTTTTTTAGGTTTGGAGCTTCTCTTCGCCATTGGAACTTTTCAGAGGAGCCTTTGCCTTCGCCGATGCTTAAACTGAAACTGGCTTCGCGAGGAAGGAAAGGAAGGAATCGAATCTCGACCACTTTATCTTAAACAGGATGTATAACTTAAACTAATAAAATAGGTGTTGGGATTATATGGAAAAGTTAAATATTTCCAACAGCGTAGCCCAATCGTAGTAACCTACCCAAGTGGATCATTAATAGCTTATATAATGAGCCACAACGAGATTACGCTAAGGAAAAGCTCAAATATTGGGGATTGGCTCTTAAAATAAAAATGAAAAAAAACCAGTTTTCATTGTGAAGATACAGAAAATAAAAAAATGAACAAAAACGAGTTTTGTGATGATATATACGTTGAATTATTACACTGGCATACGAAATAAGTTTCAATGTTCCATTTGAATTGAATTCATAATAAGAATATTTAAATCTCTCGCATAGTCCCAAGGTTTGCACACACCACCAGTGTTTTCTCACTAAAGGCAGCGCGCAAAAACATGGAACTTTTAACCCGCTTATGAATATGAAGAAAACGCCTGATCGGCCAGGTTGGTCGCAAAGAAAATCTCGCATCGTATCTCTTGAATAGTCAAAATGGAATTATACTTCATTTCCTTTTTTGAGGTACATATTCTCTTGGCCGCCATGAGTGGGTGGCCCATTGGTTGTCACGGCATCCTCCAATTCTGTAGCTATAATTGCACCTCCTCTTGCAAGAAAGATACACAAACGCACATAACTTTCTCAATCTCTTATATCATATATTTCTCAGCTGGAGAAAGGAAGAGTTGCTGCCAATGCTCAGCATATCCTTGAATCATCAAAACATTCATGATGGTATTTATATTACCAATGTTAAACTTAACCACAAAAGAAGCTCTGCAATTCTATATACACATAGCGGTGGAATCCTAGAAGCATCAGGAAAATTATGGAAAGAGAATGTTATGGACTAGCTTCCATCTTTATCACTGGAAATCTGGGCCAGATGACTACTGCTAAAGACATGGATCCTATCTGTGATGATATTGTGGACAAACTCTTGCCCGACTATATGAAATGGACACACGATTATGGTATGTCGATTTTTCATGGTATGCATTTTCTGCAATATTTGAAGAATTTTCTCTCAAAAACTTTTATTGTAGAATGAAATATAAACCATTTATCTTTGCAGAATAAAAGAAATGACAGTAAGGGGAATATAAATATTAATTAAAATGTATTAATTGATAATACTTATTAGTTTGATGCAATATATTAATTTCGTTATATTTTAATTAAAAAAGTCAAATAATCTAAATAAGTTAGATTTTAATTATAGTTTATTTTTTAATTGACTATAATTTATATAAATTTGGTCATAGAGGATTATATGTCAGAACCAATGTTTCCAATAAAATAATAAACTAAAATTTTCTTCTTACAGTTGGACATATGCCCATGTATTTTTTTTCTTCCACTTTGTTTTTTTTCTTTTCCACCTTGTTTTTTCCTTCGATTTTTAGATATGACTATCTGTTTTTATGATTTCAATGTTACTGTAATTTTTTTATTTATTTAAAATTAATGGTTTTTAAAAGTAATTATATATTATGGTGAAATTTTAATATATTAAAAATTAAAATTGTAATTATGTTTTATTTTATTTTCTTAGCTAGTATATTTTTTTTGAATGCTTATCTCAATTTAATTTGATAGGTAATATTTATAGCTTATACTTTTTTTTGAATGCATATCTCAATTTAGTTTTATGGGTAATAATTATAGTTTTCTTAAAATTCTTTTATTTCTTTTCTATTTAACTTATTTATAGATAAGAGATTTTTCTACTCTGAACGATGAAAATATGTATGTATATATTAAATTTGTTTGTTTGTTTGTTTTTTTTTAAATATATAGAATTTTATGTTAAAATTTCAAATCTATGTTAAAATTTGGTAGATACTGCTTATATTTTTATTAATATGTAGTGTAAATACAATTTTCTTTACCACAAAATAACAATGGTGTACAAGTATTAATTATTAAATAAATGATTATTTGATCATTTATTATATCTATTATTTATAAATTATATTAAGGAAATTGAAAGATTGAATATCTATAGAAATTGAAAATATTAAGTATTAAATATGATCGATGATTAATTTGAAGATTGAATTCCCAAAAAAATTATCAATTATTAAATATTAAATATTAATTAAAATTTATGTTTTATTTTATATAGTTGGAGAAATAAACGCATGTGTGCATGCTAGCTAGGATATGTTGTTAGTGTTCTCTATATTTTTTTTTTCCAAGCAAGAAAATAACGACTATCTTTTAATAATTTTTTTTTTCTAAATACTTTTTACACACTTAATAAATACAAACATTTTAAAGCTTTTATTCCATTCATATATAAACAAATAAAAATTTAATCTTTAAAATATATTCCAACACTTTATAATATATATATATATATATATATATATATATATATATATATATATATATATATATAATTTTTATTTACTATTTAAAATTTATTCAAACATGTTATATCTTGTGTAGAGAAGTTTTCTGGATCAATCACATCCATTCTTGGTAAATTCAACATTTCGAACCAAGCCACCGTGGCTTGGTTCATCTTCAGAAAAAGATCCATGAAGATGAAGATCTTTTCCTGGTGGCTTGGTTCTAAACATTGAATTTACCATTTACCAAGAATGGATGCAGAAGCCTCAAATATATAATGTTATATCTTATTGTTTGAGATTTATTTAAATATATCAAATAAGATATTATATACAACCTAAAATATAATTTTTATTTTAATTATAATTTAGATATGAAGATAAGGGAACACCCATCATATTTCTAAATTTTAGCCAAGAAAAACATAAAAAACATATAAGTTCATTTCAAACTCTACAAGACCATAAAACAATTATTCAAATTTTCCAATGATCAATTGGATTCATTGTTGGGCCCTAGGGTTTATAAAATTCCATGCTCTTGTGGATATTTTATATTGGCCAAATATGTAAATCCGTTAAGCTGGAAAAATACATATTTCCCAATGATCATTTAGATTCATTGGTGGATATTGGGGTTTATTAAATTTCATGCTCTTCTAGATATTTCTATATTGACCAAATTGGTAAATCCATTTAAACGGGGTTGAAAAAACACAACCAATACTTATCATTTTCAAAATCAACTTTTGTTGAACATGCTTATAAATCCAACCACCTCATATTCTTTGGCCAAGCTAAAACCCTTGTGCCCTGCTCCCTTCCATTCCACTCAGAATCATCAACTAAACCCTCAAAATCTAGATAACTTTAATAGTAAATATGAATACAAGCTAAGTCATTCTTTGAAGTCTCTCATTCAAATGTTTAATCTTTCATCTTTAATTGCAAACCCCCCCTCGTTAATTTCTCAATTAATTTCCTATTCCCCTCCTTCCAAGAATTTATTTCATACCACTTTAGAAAAGCCCAAAGAAATTGAACTCCTCTGCTATGTACCTTATGCTTGCAAATATTGTCATTGTTATGGGACATTTATGTTAATGTAACTTTTTTCGTACATTTGACTTCTTATATTTTTTAAAAGATATATAAAAAGTCAAATTTTAATTGTATTTCATTGGAGTGATTCCTACCAACATTTCTTTACATCTCTTGGTGCAATTGCTAATTATTTTATTTACAATTATTTGTCACCTAATTAACTAAAAAATTTCCTTCTTATTAAAAAAATACCTAAATTTTATAGCCATATCTATACTCTCCCTGCAAAAGTACTAATGTCTAGCAAAAGCTTTGTACTTTATCTCAAGTGGACATTGATACTATTTACTCCTTGCCATGTTTTGACAAAACGAAGATTAGGTTTGCAGAGCCTTGTACCTTGTAATGGTTGTAACTTAACTTAAAAAAAATAGTATCCGTGGATGCCCAAAAGTGTAAATTTCGTGACAATGCAGGCTTCACTTTTTCACTGCTATTCGATTCAATGTAAGTTGATGTTTTGGCATGGTACTTCTCTATTTTATAGGTTTTGGTTACATCCGTACCGCTGGACATTCAACACTCACGTTTTATATATATATATATATATATATATATATATATATATATATATTATTTTATTTTTTATTTCTATTATTATTTTTCCATAAGAAAAAATTGAATTATCTATTAATATTATAGAGAGTTATATAGTATATGCATAATATATTAAAAAAACTACATTTTCTTCTTCTTCTTTTTTCAGAAAAGAGATGGAGTTATTGCTGGTGAGCAAAATTCACAGCTATTTGAGTGTGAACTCAGCATCCATGTTTCCCTCGCGTTCCTTTTCCAGGGTTATCACCCGAAACAGGAGGTAGACATAGGACTGAGCCATATTTGAGCTCCTTTAGTTCTGTGAAACTGGGTGGTAGGCATTGGTCCAGTTTTTAGAGGAAATAAACAAAAAACTTTGAGTTTTTCCAATGGAGTTTTTCTTTTTTCTTCCTGTCTCTAAGACCTCCTCATAGAGGAAAATAGCCCGAAACAAAGACAGATAAAATATAATTATATAGAAGTATAAGAGACCAATACAGTGTGTCCATAAATCTGAAATATATCAAGATGATTACAAAAATACTTCTACAGCTATCGAGAACCCTAGATCATGCTGAATGCCCTATTTAGAAAGAAAGTCTGCTTCTATTTCCATCGTTATTACCTTAACTCAAAATCAAATTGTATTTATCGAATACTAAAATGATACGCAAAAATCACAAAAAAAAAAAACTTAATAATTCATTTTATGATCACGTAATTGAATACTTCAACATTTATATATTATTTTAAATTATTAATTGGATTTATTTCAGAAAGGTGGAAGTAATGATTGTTATCTTTGAAAGCTCAATTAAATTCTCACAAGAAACCTAAAATATACTAAATACACAAACCTCATGATTTAGCTTATTGCTATGCTATTTATTTTGTAACATCACTTACTTCAGACTCATTAGGTGCCATAATTATCATTTAAGTTAATAGAAACAAGGCGGCATGCAGTGGGGAGTCCCCGCCGGTAATGAAATATTGACGAAAAAGCTATAATCAATTTGGATTGATATAGTGATCCATTATTCGAAATTAACTAGATCCAAGAAATTTCTGTGATAAAGCTCTTTCATTTCTGTCATCTCGTCATTTGAAAGAAGCACCATAAATTCATATGGCCTGGAAAATAATTGGAATTTAAGTTTCGTTTGCAAGAATGTTCTGCTTTAATTGTCTTGAGTTACTGTCATTTCAGGTAAGAATAGAATAATTTTTTATGATAAAGTTTTAACATTTCCCTACTAAACTTTAATGGAAAATAATTGAGACTAAAATTTAACATTAATAGAAAATAATCGAAACTATAATTTAAATTTAGTTTCAATTTGGAATTTAAAAAAAGAGACAACTAATTTTTCCCATATAATTCTTGCAACTCTATCATTTGAGAGAAGAATTAGAGAATTTTTTGTGATAAAGATTTTGGATTACTTTTATTCCGTGAAGTGTAGTAAATTTATATTCCTGAGATAATAAATTTAGCGGAGAATAATTTAAATTCTGTTTTCAGTTTAAAATTAAAGATATGCACGAATTTTCAATGTTTTATTTCTTGTATTTATGTTATTCGTGAAAAGAATTAAGAAATTATTTAAATCGAGAGCCAATTTCATAATAGAGTCCACATGAAGAAATTACCAGTTTTTTATTTCTTGCATTTATATTATTAGTGAAAAGAATCTACTAAATTTAGATAAATTGAGAGCCAATTTCAGAAGTTGATAAATTCAGGAAGAAATTACCAGATGTGAAGTTGATATATACATGAAATACATGAAAAAATTACCAGAAAGCTGTGAATTTGATAAATTAATTACCAGTGACCATGATGACAACATAAACTACAAAAAAAAACAGTTAAATTGTTAAATACATGAAGAAATTACCAGAAAGTTGTGAACTTATAAATTCATAACCAGTGACCATGATGACAACAAGCTACAACAAACAGGAACTAGCCAATGCTAAGAGCAAGGCCTCCAATGGTACTTGGCGTTCCAGGTAAATCTTTAATGGAAAATATTACAGGGCCTTCTTCCTCCCATAAATCATTCTCATGTTTAGGGTGGTGTCCAATCTGATGGTCCATTGCTCAGCTTGCATCCATCAAATCATAGTTAGAAAATATACTTTCTTAATTCATCCCACAGATTAAAAACCAAGGGAAGCGACAAACAGGAACTGGCCAATGCTAAGAGCAAGGCCTCCAATGGTACCTCGCATTCCAGGTAAATCTTTCATGGAAAATATTACAGGGCCTTCCTCCTCCCATAAATCATTCTCATGTTCCAATTTGATGGTCCATTGCTTAGCTTGCATCCATCAAATCATAGTCAGAGCTTGAAAATAGATTTTTTTTTTTTTTTTTTTTAATTCATCCCACTGATACAAGTGAGAGGATGGAATGAAGAGGGGGAATGCGAAAGGAGGTTGGATAAATGAAAAGGAGGGAGAGGCATAAGGAGGGAGAGGCATAGGATAGCTAACAGGTAACCAGAAGAAATGGCAGGTGGCCAAATTTTGGGGCCTAACCCCAAGGGGGTCGAAGAGATTTGACCCCGTGACCTTCCATATGGCAAGATACTTTAGCAACGAAAACTCGACCATTTGAACTATCCCTTGAGACTCAAGTTTAAGTTTATTACCCTAAGTTTTAACAAGAACACTGAAAATCATTCTCTCTTGCCTGAAATAAGAGATCTAAATGAAAACATTGAATAAAAATTTGTTCCACTCGATATTTATGTTAAAACATTAGATAAAATAGAAATGGCATGCTTGGTCAAAGCGATTTAATGTTACTTCAACGTCCAACGACCGCTATAGTTCCTGCCCTGCCTACGGCAGGGACTAATAATGAATAGATGTAATATATTGTTCTTGACAGGTGATCAGAAGAAATGGCAGGTGGCCAGTCACTTGCGTGACAATTTCAAATTTTGGGTATGTATGGCGGTTTTAAACTTTAGTGCATGAGTGTTTTTGTATCCACTAAAACTTTAAATGACTTTGAAGTAATGCTATTCAGGAATAGCATTAAACTAAACAGTTTTGAGATTTTAAGTTTATTATCCTAAGTTTTAACAAAATCCATTCTCTTTTACTTGCAATAAGAGATCGAAATGAAAACATTGAATAAAAACATTGGTTAAAATAAAAATGGCATGCTTGGTCAAAGCGATTTAATGTTAGTTCAACCTCCAACGAATGCTATAGTCCCTTGGCTGCGATAGGAAGGGACTAATAATGATTAGAAGTGGTATATTGTTCTTAAAACATTATTAATAGGCATCTGATAATATTTCATAGTGGAACTTTAGGATTGATTCTATTGGAATTTTTTGAGATTTATATTTCATTTTTAGATATGATTTTGACTCATTCTATTTATGTAGGGACACTTCCTCCACATGTATAAATGTCAAAGCTTTGAGTTACCCATGCAATTGTTCTATTATTATCCAGCAATAAAGTAATTATAATGGTTGCTTTAAATTTAGAAAACAGTAATGATGAGTATGTAACAATGATAAAATTCTATAATGTACATAAATCTATTTTAATTATTATAATAAATAATGTATATACATTTATTATTATTTATTTCAATTTATCAAGTTGTTGGTATCCTTTACATATTATAATTGGTTTAATATTTCGTTTGAGAAACCATAAATTAGGGACATTTAAGCCATCAAAATCACCTTTGGTTTGAGAAATCACAACCTAGGGACATTTAAGCCATCAAAATCACCCAGGGATGGCCATACTAGCTTTAACATGACTAAATTTTTTCCCACATAATTTTGAAGGGATGACCCTCACATCAGCGACTGACTTAACAATACACCCATTGAATACACCCAATCACCATCTACCCCATAAACATATATAAATGTATCTTAATTATTACAATAAATATTCTATCTTGTACGAAGTTTTTTTTTCTCATGCAATTCGCTTTGTTTGTTGTGAATACATGAAGACTAGGCATAGAATGGATTACAACATTTCCTTAAACCCATGATTGATTTTACTTAATGACATGTTGTTGTCAACGTAGCATTAAAAAACCTTATAACAAGACATTGTAATGCTTCATCGGGTATGAGGGAGCCCTATAATGTGGTTACCCTTATCCAAAGGTTGTGGTTGAGTTTAAAGAGGACGATGAAGTAATTACATCGTTAGGCGTTCTTCTTTGAAAACAATTCACCCAATTGCCATTGTGTACTATTGTTGACCCTCATATCCATTGTTAGATGATTGTGAGCTCTTCCACCATTCGATCTCACTGTGTTAACTGTTAACCAAATCTTGATTTGTGTAACTGTTCAACTTGTTCATCTTTAAAATAAAAGTAATTATAACCCATAAAACTGGTGCACGAGAATGAAGAACTATCATTCTGGATCATCAACGAAGAAAGTTGTTATGCAACTTGTATGGAATGCCAAATCGCTTTCTCTGTGAGCCCTTGGGTCTAGGTGGCCCAACCTTTCTCTCTGAAGCCTATCAGATACATCAGGTGGTTGGCAGTGCAGTAATAATCAATCTCCTTTATGGATTTATTCAAATGGGTATCAGATACATCAGGGGTTGGCAACGCAATAATAATCAATCTCCTTTATGGATTTATTAAAGTGGGTATCAGATAGAGCAGGGGGTTGGCAGCGCAGTAATAATCAATATCTTTTATGGATTTATTCAATTTGGAGATACCCACTATTTTGCTGGGGAAGTTGAAGCAAGCGTGTTCAACAATGACCTATTAATGAAAAGTTCAGTGGTCGATGTTATTCACAAATTCATTCTGGTTGTCAATTTGTCTCGTAAGATGTGAAAATACATAGCAAGTATGCCTATTTAGATTAAGGTTCTGCTTTAAAATTTCTTGTAATCATTTTTTTTCCTTGTTACACATTGTGATTTTTTTATTTGTAGCAAATTATGCAAGAAAGAGTAACATACAATTGCAATTGTTAAATTGTAGAATACATACAGTCCTGAAAAGCCCATGAAAGTTTAAAGCTTTAGTAGAATAAAATTATGAAACAATTTGCGGTGCTCGGTAAATTTGGCTTGCAAATCTTTTAAAAAATAAAAAATATGCTGAGGAGATACAAATTTATATATAATTATTTTATTCTTTATTGAATTACTTAAATGAACCCTTCAGAAGAAGCTTTGCCCTTAAATTTATGTAAATTTGTTAAAATTACAACACAATTATCATATTTAAAATAATATTTAAATCTTAAAAGGATTTTCCCAAAATTCCTAAAATATTAAAATAATTTTTTAATATACCGAAAATAACATTGATAATACTTAAAATCCAAAGAGAAAATATAAATTCATAAATTCTAACCTGTATAAGTATAATTACAATATGTTCTTCTTCACATATCATACCTATCATGTTCCATGTAATTTTTTAATATATCGAATACGACGCCGATAATATGTAAAATCCATACGCTCACAAGAGAAAATAAATTTTAAGATGTATAAGCATTACAATATGTTTTTCTTTGCCTATCATACCTATCATAATCCATGTTTTAAATATTCACGGATATAGTTAAAAATATTTTGATCATTTAAGCTTTCTGCTTTATTTAAGATATTCATTAATGGTTGTAACTTGTAAATTATATCACTCAACACTTGGAAATTGATGGACTATTAGTTTTATTGTGGTGCATGTTTAGTATGAAAAAAATAAAATAAAAAATTCTATAATTTTATTATCAAATATCATTCATAGACTATTTACTTGAAACTTTTTTTCCATTCCAAACTTTTTTTCCAGTGTAAAATTAAAGTTTTAATAGAAACAAATTATGGAACAACTTGTTGTAGGTGCTCGATGAATTTGGTCTGCAAATCTTTTAAGAAATCAGGACATGCAAATTTACATAGAATTATTTTGTTTTTTATTGAATTACTTAAATAAACTCTTTAGAGAAAACTTTGAGGTTGAATTTATGTAAATTTGTTAAAATTAGACATAAATTTTCTGATTTAAAACAATATTTGAATCTTAGGAGGATTTCCCCAATTTTGGTAAAATATTGAAATCATTTTTTAATATATCGAAGATAACTCTCATAATAGTAAAATAATTTTACAAGAAGAAAAAATAATATTGTGGTGCACATGCTTCCTTCACAATAATGATAAATGAAACAAAGAGATGAAAGCAAAACATTTCAAGACAAGTTTCCAAACAATTATTTGATAGCAGAGAAAATTAAAATAATAAATTCTATAATCTTATTATCAAATATCATTCATAGACCATCCACTTGAAACTTACAAGAAGAAATAATATTTTTTCTTTGCTTCTTCCCTACTTATTTTTTCTTTGCTTCTTCCCTACTTCCTGTTTCTACAAACCATCACTAATATTTCAAGGGAAAAAATATTGTTTACTATGTTATTTTGAAAAGAGAGTACAATTGTAGTGTAAATAAGCCAAGCCCAGGTCTAAAAAAAATAGTGGTGGCATAGAAGTGTTTTACAACTCAATTTTTATTAATATATACATTTAATTGTTATTGTTATTAATATATAAATTTAATTGTTATTAATATATAAAAGTTATACCACTTCTCTCATATAATTTAAATAATTTATAATAATTGATAGATAAGTTATTGGATTTATATTATATAACACATTACAAAAAAATTAAAATCATAAAAATAACTAAATTATGACTTTAATTTAAACTATTTTATTATTATTATTATTTATAATAAAATTCAATTTATGAGCTAAATATATATACAATTAAAAAACCATAAAATATATAACAAGATTCTTAATAATGGAAATTTAACCCCACTTTAAATAGAATTTGTTACAATACCGTACCTTATGAGTAACAAATGTCTAAAAAATCATAAATCATTTCATACGACACATTTTCATATAACATTTTTTTATTAATCAATTTAATCAAAAAGGTAAAATGAGTATGCCTAATTTTAAGATAAATATAAAATTTTAATCTATCTAGTACTTAGAAAAGAGCTATCATTAATATTCTTACCTAATTCTTAAAATCAGTATCTATAACTCACATATACTTTACTTTTTCTTTACTGATTTTGTAATATTACTAAATGGGAAAACTCAGCAATACATGCACAGAAAACACATTTTTCAGAAATATAAGCATTAACAGAAAAATGTAGCCCATGGATCCATTAGATCTGACATTATTACAACCAAATCCAAGAGGAAATAAAAAACAAATCACTTTATCCTAGTTAAACAGGCCTCCTATGGCCAAAACAGCCCAAAAATACGGCAAACCCCAAGACTACGACAACACATAAATACTGCATAGAGTGAAAGCACATTTCTTTGAAGGTTATACTTAGAAATATGAGAGAAAAAATAGATCTGTTTATATATTAATCAATGAGGCCCAAAAAAAGAGATCTAGCCTCTTTTAAAGAAATCCAAGATGACCCGGGAAGGGTTTCTTGATAAAAATGAAACACAAGAAGCATCTGCTGCAGATCTATGGCTGAATCACACTGTATGGCTGAAGCTCTACATAAAAATGGCTGATCATGCAAAGAAATGGATGTAACCCCTCCTACTAGCTTTCCGGGAAAAAGGTTGATCCTCTTTTAGGGAAACTAGCTCAAAATACAAGGGATTAAACCCCTCCACTGCAACACCCTAAGAAATAATGCAGTTTCTGCAAGGGAATGCACTGTTGCTGAAGGTGACTGCTTGGACTAACACTAGATAGTGGAAAATGTAGCACAATATGCTTCTCTTAGATCCCTTAAACAAGTTCTCCAAGAATAAGTGGGGAACTACCGCATGAGAAAACCCTTGCACTAAATAGTGCAACAAACTTAGCTAAATTGCCAAAGAATGGAAGAAGTCTAAACATACCACAAAAAAAATATATTCTTCAATCATGCCCTATATGGCTGCCATTCCCTTCATTATATAGTTGATGAGCTTCCTTACCATGGGTCCCACCCAATTATGAGGTGGCTTCCATGCAAAGGCTCCTCCACCAAAATTACGCTGTCTTCATTAGTCCCACTCATCTATTTACAACGTTGTTTGATTTAGTCAACCATGACTTAGTCTCCATGCATTGTCTCCATTCACACCAAAGGTGTCATTATTCTTACCAGCTAGATCGATCTTCATTCACACCGAGTTGTCTTATTTATGATCCACTCCTCACATGTTAATGCTCTTGACTTGGTCAAACTTGACCTTGTCCACACATATTAGGCCTTGCTCACACATGAGGATGTTTGATCTAGTTATTAACATGATCCCTTTTCACATTAAGATGGATTTTATGCCTACTTAGCAACTTATGGGCCTCCTTACCCATTTATTCATCTAACTAGATATTAGGAGAAAAATTAATATTCCTATTAACTACATGCTAATTTAGGAACATTACGGTCTTCCCCTCCCAAATGTTTCTTATCCTCAAGAAACTGCAAGGGTTCTGCAAAATCTCCCCTCATCCTGTTGGGGCCTCCACATCCAATAGTCTCCACCATTGCTTTGGATATGCTACAACAATTTTGCCTCCCAACAGTTCCTCCCAAGTGTGTAAGTTGGCCTTTGTTGGATAAACCAAATGGCTCTCATCTGAAGGAATGGAAGGTCTATATGGAAACCTTCTTGCTGATCAATGGCCTCCTCAAGATAGAAGTGATGAAAATCATGGGGAACTTCATTACCAATGAAAGACTCCCATGCTATCATCCAAATGAAATGAATCACCTCCCAGCTTGGTAATTCATAGAAAATATCCTCCCAAATGCTCATGAGAGGTATGTCCCAAGTGCTCCAAACAATCGTATGGTCCACCTCATAAAGAAACAAGTGATCTACTATAGTTGCCATATCATCTCCCATGCTCCCCTTGAAGCATGTAGTGCAAAAGGTGTGGGAAATTTCTTCCCCTAAGGACACATCCAACCAATGTGTCTCTCCTCCAATCATGTTCCCAACATAGATAAGAACATCTTCAACATATGGAATCATAATTAAAGTCATGCTAGCTGCCATATGTAGTAAAGGAGAAGGAAAATGGTCCCTCATGTGCAACCAGCACAGTTTTACTCCTAACTGCCATAAAATATGATATAACAAGTGTTTTTCCCACCACTTGTTTGTTGCCCCATTCTTCTTGCATGCTTGGAGAAGGTGTATGATGGTTGGTGTTAATGAAGCACACCATGAAGAATACAACATCTCCCCAAAAAATTTTAGGGAATGGTCAATGTTTCCATTGCTCATGGCCCCAAGTAGCCCATGAAGCCCATAAGAAAAAGTGCCCCCTCTTGGAGCAATTCCCTGTACATGAGTGTTAAGAGAATACAAGCATATAGTAAATACATCATGGTATTCAGAAATACATGTCTTACCATACACTTGGTTCAAATTAGTGAGGTAGCTCATGGATGATCTCTCTCTCACACCTAATGAATAAGGAGGTGGTAATGATAACTCTTCCCAAGAGCTATGTTCCTCCTCAACCAACAAATGATCTATGCACTTCCTCATATGAGAGTGCATCTCCTCTTTGATTTTTTCCCACATGAATCCATCCAAGATGGTACGATATGCTTTAATAAATCCAGTGGGTTTATAAAGCAAGATCTCATAGTCTGCATTAAGTAGTTCATCCTTAAGCTTGGAGTCTCTAGTCAAATAGATCTGATCATGAGAATAAATGACTCCCTCAACTAATTTATACCTCCCATCCATCACTTTCCCATCAAGAACCTTACATGTGAAGAGGTTCTTGGAATATTCCATCAAGAGTTGAGACTCCCAATATGGATCTAGGCTCCCCAACAATTACAGCACTGTAGAAATATGAAATGCAGCTCCTATCATCACATGGCTCTCTTGTTTGACATGCTTGATGCCAAAGTCACATGTTGGAGTATTATCACCTTTATTTTGCTGCCTCACTTGCAGCTGATCTTGCTCAAGACAAGATTGAAGTAGATGGAAGTCAACCTCCCCTTGGAAATTTTTTTCCTTCCAAAAATTCCTTAATTTGGCCCATGCATGCAAGAGTGTTGATATCCTCTTGTCATTTTCAGAAATCATTGGCTGGTCAAAAAATATGGAGTGGCCCTTTGGTATCGTGCTCATGTCATCATAGATTTCTGAGTTCTCCTTTACCAACACAAATAGCTGAATGGTAGATAGCAATGTCCATTTCAGAAAATTGCTTGCCTCTCCTTTGATCCCATCCAAGATTATTTGCACTGTGATAGCTTCTCCCAAGGCTCCTTCCTTAGCCAAATATATCATTGTTGTACATAGTTGAGAGAACACTTTATTTTTCTTCCAATTAGTGGGTCTCCCTGGTGGAATTCCTCCATGCAAAGAGACATCAAGGCATAAAGCAGGATGCATATGTGTGTGGACTGATTTGTCCCTACCTTCATTGCACAAATCCTCTTGCCTCCTTTGTGCATCAAACTTGAAATAGAGAGGGGTGTCTTCTCCTCATAATATGATGCTTTTCCTCCCCTTTATCTCCTTCTATCTTCAAGATCTCACCATTTTTCAATGATGACACATGCTGCATATGGACTGTGCCATAACCCCCATGTGTGAGATTCTTTGGAACTCCTTGCATGAGTGCAAGGGTTTCTCTTCTTGGAGCAAGTGATCCATCTTCCTCTTCATGAGGTACTGGATGTGCTCTTGATATGACTGCGATTTTATCTCCAACCTTCTCCTCCTCCTCATCAATAGTTGAAAATGCCTCATCAACGATGAGAGACCTTAGATCTTGGTCATCCCTTGAAGGAAGAATCTCCATGTCTTTCTCTTGAGAAGAAATCTCATCATGTAATGGGGACTTTGCCCTTGGAAAGGTATACAAGTTTTCATCCCCTTCAATGGTTTTCTGAAATGGAGTTGGATTTGTAGATCCTTCCAACTCATGCAAAGGTTTTGCTTGTTTTGGTTTGATAGGCTCCATAAAAGGTGTTTCATAAAAAAAATTCATCAAACCTTTCCACTACTCTTCTAATGAAATTTTCATAAGTAGATATATGTGCATTCTTTAAGGAAAAGGACTCAAACAACCACCAAGCATAAGCCTTACCTTCAAAATTCAGCATTGCTACTTTAATGGCTTCTTTTTCTGAAACATGACGTTGCTGCACATAGGTGTCTAGATCCTCCACCCAAACCATAGCTGGACATTTAGGAGAGCTATCAAAAGTAGATAGAAAGAATCTACCCACACCTTGCTTCTTGCTCCTTGTGCTCCTTTCCTCTTTGATCTTGTAAAACCCCTGGAATTTCAAGTGATATTTGAACCCCTTAGATTGAGCTTCATACTCTTGCAAATAATCACCAAGAGTCTCCTTCTTTGGCACATCTCCTTCCTCCATGTCATTGCTCATGAACATATGGCTGGTAGAGTGTTTTAAATCTGATGGTGTGGCTGGATACTCACACCCATAATATGAGGAATTAGAGCTTTCCTCATGTCCAAATCTTGTTGAGGGATCTCCATGTTTTTCCCTCCTCATTTCTTTAATGTCTTTACTGATGCCATGCAAAGTGTTTAGAAGAAGTTTTGAGAAATTCTTTCCTCTAGAAAATAAGATTTTGCCTTGATTCCTTTTGTATATCCTCTCCTTCTCATGAGAAGACTCCATAATGGTTGTAGTACATAGGCTGAGCCAAGATTAGAGCTCTAATACCACTGTAATATTCTCAAATGGGAAAACTCAGCAATACATGCACAAAAAACGCATTTTCCAGAAATATAAGCATAAACAGAAAAATGAAGCCCATGGATCCATTAAATCTGACATTATTACAACCAAATCCAAGAGGAAATCATAAACAAATCACTTTTTCCTAGTTAAACATGCCTCCTATGGCCAAAACAACCTAAAAATACAGCAAACCCCAAGACTACTGCAACACAGAAATACTGCATAGAGTGACAACGTAGTTCATTGAGGGTTATACTCAGAAATATGAGAAAAAAAATAGATATTCTTATATATTAATCAATGAGGCCCAAATACAAAGATCTAGCCTCTTTTACAGAAATCCAAGATGACTTGAGAAGGTTTCTTGATAAACATGAAACACAAGAAGTATCTGCTGCTGATATATGGATGAATCATGCTCTATGGCTGAAGCTCTGCATAAAAATGGCTGATCATGAAAATAAATGGTTGTAACTCCTTCTACTAGCTTTCCGGGAAAAAGGCCGATCCTCCTTCAGGGAAACTAGCTCAAAATACAAGGGATTAAACCCCTCCACTACAAAACCCTACGAAATAATGCAGTTTCTACAAGGGACTGCACTATTGTTGAAGGTGACTGCTTGGCCTAACATTAGATAGTGGAAAATGTAGCACATGATGCTTCTCTTAGATTCCTTAAACAAGTTCTCCAAGAAGAAGTGGGGAATTCCCGCATGAGAAAGCCCTTACACTAAAAAGTTTAGCAAACTTAGCTAAAAGGCCAAAGAATGCAAGAAGTCTAAAAAAACCACAAAAAAAATATATTCTTCAATCATTCCCTATATGTCTTCCATTCCTTTCATTATATAGTTGATGAGCTTCCTCACCATGGGTCCCACCCAATTATGAGGTTGCTTCCATGCAAAGGCTCCTCCACCAAAATTATGTTGTCTTCATTAGTCCCACTCATCTATTTATAGCGTTGTTTGATTTATTCAACCCTAACTTAGTCTCCATGCATTGTCTCCATTCGCACCAAAGGTGTCTTTGTTCTTACCAGCTAGATCGATCTTCATTCACACTACGATGTCTTATTTATGATCCACTCCTCACATATTAATGCTGTTGACTTGGTAAAGCTTGAACTTTTCCACACATATTAGACCTTGTTCACACATGAGGATGTTTTATCTGGTTATTAACATGATCCCTTTTCACATTAAGAGGGAATTTATGCCTACTTAAGCAACTTGTGGGCCTCCTTACCCATTTATTCATCTAACTAGATATTAGGACCAAAATTAATATTCCTATTAACTGCATGCTAATTTAGGAATATTATAGATTTCTATACGTGACTTTGATTAAACCAACTAGTGTATACATATGACTACCTTTAATGAAACTTGTGTATGTCCAGAGATCTTATTATGCAGATAAATCCCTTTAACGAAACTTGCGTATGTCCAGAGATCTTATTATGCAGATAAATATTTACTTAGATCAATGCATCATTCATTCATCATACATTTAGTAAGCAGCAAGAATGTGCAGTAAGAACAGAATAAATCATCACACATAAGAAACACATATGAACACCAGGATTTAAGGTGGAAACCCAAGTCGGGAGAAAACCTCCGTTGTTGTCGTCTATGTCTTCCATATTATAAAGAAAACTGCTTACAATATTTTCTTGGCGTAGACTCATAACAGCATGCAGGCACCCACCTAGAGAAGGCTGCAACCTTCTCTCATTCTCCAGATTTTAGTGGAAGGGAGCTCGAACCCCCTGGTCTCATTTACCAGCTACCATTGGAAGGGAGCTATGACCCCCTGCTCTCATTTACCAGCCACTCCTGGAAGGGAGATACTACCCCCTGATCTCATTTACCAAAAACCATTGGAAGGGATCTACGAGCCCCTCACTGAAGGCTCCAACCCTCAACACTACCGCGGACCATGTTTCATCAATTTTCACACTGGATCCAACAAATTCAACACAACACAACTTGTAGGCCTCTTTTCATTAGATTTTTAGACTCGACCCACTCCACTCATTTAAGCCCAAGGAACATACATCAAATTGAAACTCGTAACTGTATCAAACCATTCACTGAATCATCAATCAACCAACCAATCACTGATATTTAATCACAATCAACTAGCAACATAATCAATACTCAAATAACTCATATCTATATGAAGACATATTTGACAGACAACAAAAACATAGTAAAACTGATCTGAAATTTCCTTCAACATTCTTCAGTAAAACCCTAGATTCTGTACATGTTTTTGTTGAAACAAACCTGCGTATATACACGATTTTACTGAGACGAAATTGCGTATAGATCTATAAACATTTCAGGAGCGCGTAACTCTTCAGAAAAAATAATCAGCTTAGAACTTACCCTTCACTTCAACAAACATTTTCCATGTCACAGATCTAAACATCTCACAAACAGATCAAGCAAATACATAGTCATTTTAGGTCTAGAGATATTGATCCATCATTGTATTCATAGGTGCATCATTATTTCATATCTATCACTAAAATGTAACCCATTCCATGCAAATATACTTCAGAGCGAATTATTCATTCAATACCCATAGACATGCACACCTTGCATTATGATCTTCTTCTCCTTATATTGTTTGAGCCTTTCTCAATACCATGACCCAAAACTACACAAGTGCCGATGGTATTCTTGGATGGAATGAAATCGATGACACATCGCTCAATATTGTGGGCTAAAACCATGGTAAGGACCCATGGTATAAAAAACTTAGTGCGTAAGTACATACGTGACTTGGCTTCTACTCATCCGCGTGTATACACAACTTATCTTCAACAAAACTGCATATACACTAATTTTGGATGTATATGCGGATTGCCTTCATCAAACTTGCACATAAATTGTGAAATATTACCTTTATCATTTCTCTATCACTGGCTGGAATTCCTTTTTCTGTCACATCTGAACTGACGTGTAGATACATCATTTTTACATATTTAACAAATAGGTTGCTATCAAAAGGAAACTCATCAAGTAGTTTATCATTAAGGATAACTCATCGAGTAGGTTGTCATCAAGGACAACATATTACATCATAATTCCAACAATCTCCCCTTTGGAATTGATGGAAACCATGTTGATGTTTGATCACCACAACTGATAGATACATCAATCATATACATTATTCAAACACCAAGTTACTCTCCCCCTTTGACATCAAGGGAAAAGGGCGGAACAATGTCGAACCAAGGTTTTCTTACCTTGTAGAAAAAGAAGCTTTGTAGATCTGATCTGCACTTTACTGATCATACTCCCCCTAAGCACATGCTGAACCTTCAAACAGATTTTCAATAGAATACATGAATTTATGACTCAACTAAGTATGACCTTTCTTATCACCAAGGACTCATACTTACATCAATAATCCAACTAAGTGGAATTACAAATTTGGCTCAACTACCCAACCAAGTGGGTTTACAAATTTGACTCAACTACCCAACCAAGTGGGTTTACATATTTGAAAAATTCCATACATGACTGAATATGACAATTTTTACATCATAGGTCTCAACATGAACCTTACATCAAATTTCAGATATGACTTTTATAACCAAGACCAAAGGACCTCAAGAGAGAGATCATAATTCAACAACCAACATAATGCCAACAATGCATTATTCTCAGCAAGGCTGATGCTCCCCCTGAATCTATGCTCTTGATCACCACAACAACTCATTCATCAAAGCATCTTCATCAATAGCTTAATATCTTATCAACAGATAATAATTATCAACATCATATCAAGTAAATTGATAACTGTCAGTAGCATATCAAAAACAGTTCTTGAGTCTGTCTCACTATTTTTCTTATCAGAGAAAAACATATGCAATTGTCTCTAACAGAACTTGCATGTATACACGGCTTTAGTTCATGAAACCCTCATACAGAAACTGAAATACTGAAAATTTCACAACTCTATCTCCCCTTGTATTTATACAGTTTTTACCTATCTTTTGTTTGTTATATCAGATGCATTGTTAAAAATAAACACAACCAGAATTACCAAACCAACCATGGAAATCACCATATATTGCTCCCCCTGTGATGATTCATTACTAATTCCTATAATGTATCTCACATCACTCATGTAGTCATTATGTGAAGTAAATTTTAGAAACAGATGACTGCAGTAGGGTCAATATTCCCTACGTTTTTTACCGGTGCTTCCTCTTTTTACAGCTTTGCTTAAAATTTATTATTGTGTGCTGGAACTTCTCCAATTTCTCAGATCTGTTCATCATACTTAACATGAAATCAGTGGCCTTATTCCCAAATGAGTTACAATAGAAACAACATCCATGAAAGCATCCTTTCTTTCTTGATCTATGCAATTCTTTAATAATCGGATTCCTTTGTTTTAGGGAATTATCATCATCCATGGTACATGCCATGATCACTTGAAGATCTTGATCAGAATCTACCTCCTCTTTATTTGACAATCCATCATTATCTTCATTTGTATAAAAACTCCTTCCTTTATCAAATTGTTTCCCTTTATCATGTTTTTCTTTATAAGGACATTTAGCAACATAATGACCAACTCTACCATAGGAAAAACACTTGAAGAGAAGCTTACCTCTGAATCTTCTAGTCCTGGTTGAAGTCTTATCACAAAATTTTCCTCTTCTTCTTCTGATATATAACTTGATTCCTTGAGAACTTAATTTTATTTTCCTTTTGCACAGGCCTTAAATGCGGCTTCTCTGACTTGTGAGGGACCTCCTTTTCTCATTTCAAAATCAATCAGGATACCATGAAGTTGTAAAATAGTAAGAGTCTGCAGATCCTGCTTTTCTTCAATAGTTGACACTTTTGACTCGAACTTTGGAGTTAGAGATCTCAATATTTTCTCTACAAAAGTTGATTCTTTTATATCTTCACCCATATTCCTCATAGAATTCACAATCTCATATAGTCTTAGAAATAAACTTGCAATACTTCCATCATCCTTCTTTCTGAAATTTTTATATTGAAATCAAAGAGTTTGAAGTTTGGCACTTTTTACCTTTGCAACACCTTCATAGCTCTGAACGATCATGTCCCATATTTCCTTTGTTGAATTTAGGTGCATAACTTTGACAAATTTTGTTTCTAACAGGCTTTCTAATAAATCATTGACTACTTTTGCATTGGTTTCATATCTCTTCCTTTCTACTGCATCTATAGGAACAATTGCTAGATACTGGTAACCTCCTTCCACGATTCCCCATACGTCTTCTCCAACACTTTGCAAGTAATCCCATGTTCGTATCTTCTAGAATAGTAGATTACCTCCATTGAACAGTGGTGACCTGATAGAAAATACTCCTTCATGACTTCCCATTGCGACGAATCTCCTTGAAGCGATTAAGCTTCTATAGAAGGACCTGCTCTGATTCCAATTGTTGGGAAAAATACTGAGAGGTGGGGGGTTAATCAGTATTTATAACTCATATATAATTTAATTTTTCTTTACTGATTTCTATACATGACTTTGATTAAACCAATTAGCGTATACACACGGATACCTTTAATGAAACTTGCGTATGTCTAGAGATCTTATTATGCAGACAAATCTTTACTTAGATCAGTGCATCATTCATTCATCATACATTTAGTAAGAAGAAAGCATGTGCAGTAAGAAAAAAATAAATAATCACACATAAGAAACACATATGAACACTAGGATTTAGGGTGGAAACCCAAGTCAGGATAAAACCATCGTTGTTGTCATCACTATATTCAATATTTATTACAAATAAAATTGCTTACAATATTGTATTGTCGCAGACTCATACCAGCACGCAGGCGCCCACCTGCAGAAGGTTGCAACCTTCTCTTGTTCTCCAGATTTTAGTGGAAGGGGGCTCCAACCCCTTGATCTCATTTACCAACTACCACTGGAAGGGAGCTACGACCCCCTACTCTCATTTACCAGCCACTCCTGGAAGGGAGCTACTACCCCCAAATCTCGTTTACTAGAAACCACTAGAAGGAAGCTAAGACCCCATCACTGAAGGCTCCAACCCTCAACACTACCACAGACCACGTTTCATCAATTTTCACACTGGATCTAACAACTTCAACACAACACAACTTGTAGGCCTCTTTTCAACAGATTTTCAGACTGGACCCACTCCACTTATTTAAGCCCAAGGAACATACATCAAACTGAAACTCACAACTGCATCAAATCATTCAATGAATCATTAATCAACCAACCAATCAATGATATTTAATCACAACTAACTAGCGGCATAATCAATACTCAAACAACCCAGATATATATGAAGACATCATTGACAGACAAGAGAAACAAAACAAAACTGATTAGACATTTCCTTCAAAATTCTTCATTAAAACCCTAGATTCCATATGGGCTTTTGCTGAAATGAACCTGCATATATACATGCTTTTATCAAGACAAACCTGCGTATAGATCTGTAAGAATTTAAGGAATATGTAACTCTTCATAACAAATAATCAGCTCAGATCTTACCCTTCACTTCAGCAAACATTCGCCACATCGTAGATCTAAACATCTCCAAACAAATCAAGAAAATACATAGTCATTTCAGGTCTAGAGATCCTGATCCATCATTGTATTCATAGGTGTATCATTATTTCATATCTATCAATAAATTGTAACCCATTCCATGCAGACTCCTTCAGAGTGAAGTATTCATTCAATACCCATACAAATGCACAACTTGCACTATGATCTTCTTCTCCTTATATATTTTGGGCCTTTCTCAATACCATGAGTCAAAAATACACAAGTGTCGATGATATTCTTGGCCAGAATCAAATAGACGACACATCGCTCAATATTATGGGCTAAACCCATGGCAAGGACCCCTGGTATCAAAAACTGAGTGCATAATTACATACGCGACTTTGCCTCTTCGTACCCACATGTATACGTGACTTATCTTTAACAAAACTGCGTATACAATAATTCTGGATGTATACGTGTGTTGCCTTCATCAAACCTGCAGGCACACTTGGGTTGCCTTCATCAAACCTGTGTATACATTGTGAAATATTACCTTTATCATTTCTCTGTGACTCACTAGAATTACTTTTTTCTGTCACATCTAAACTGACTTGTAGATACATCATTTTTACATCTTTAACAAATAGGTTGCTATAAAAAGGAAAGTCATCAAGTAGGTTTCCATTAAGGAAAACTCATCGATTAGGTTGCCATCAAGGACACCATATTACATCATAATTCCAACAATCTCCGCCTTTCAACTTGATAGCAGCCATGTTGGTGTTTGATCACCACAACTGATACATAGATCAAGCATAAACATTATTCAAAAACCAAGTTACTCTCCCCCTTGACATCAAGGGCAAAGGGTAGAACAATGTCGAACCAATGTTTCTCTTACCTTGAAAAAAAATAACTATGTAGATCTGGTCTGCACTTCACTGATCATGCTCCCCCTGAGCACATGCTGAACCTTTAGACAAATTTTCAATAGAATACATGAATTTATGACTCAACTAAGTATGACCTTTCCTATCACCAAGGACTCGTACTTACATCAATAATCCAACTAAGTGGAATTACATATTTGGCTCAACTACCCAACCAAGTGGGTTTACAAATTTGACTCAACTACCCAATCAAGTGGGTTTACATATTTGAACAAGTCCATACATGACTAAATATGAAAAGTTTTACATAATAGGTCTCAACATGACCCTTACATCAAATTTCATATATGAATTTTATAACCAAGACCAAAGGACCTCAAGAGAGATATCACAATTCAGCAACCAACATAATGCCATTATTCTCAGCAAGGCTAATGCTCCCCCTGAATCTATGCTCTTGATCACCACAACAACTCATTCATCAAAGCATCTTCATTAATAAATTAATATCATATCCGTAGATAATAACTATCAACATCAAATCAAGTAAATTGATAATTGTCAGCAATATATTAGAAATTGTTCTTGAGTCTGTCTCACTTTTTTTTTATCAGAGAAAAACATACGCAACTGTCTCCAATGGAACTTGCATGTATACATGGCTTAATTCATGAAACCCGCATACAGAAAATAAAATACTGAAAATTTCACAACTCTATATCCCCTTGGATTTATATAGTATGTACCTATCTTATGTTTGTCATATCAGATGCACTATTTGAAATAAACACAACCATAATTACCAAAACAACCATGGGAATCACCATATATTGCTTGCCCTATGATGATATATTACTGATTCCTATAATGTATCTCACATCACTCCTGTATTGATTATGAGAAGTAAACTTTAGAAACAGATTATTGCAGTAGGGTCAATATTCCCTAAGTTTTTGACCGGTGCTTCTTATTTTCTAGCTTTGCTTGAAATTTATTATTGTGTGCTCAAACTTCTCCAATTTCTCAGGACTGTTAATCATAATTAACCTACAATCAGTTGCCTTATTCCCAAATAAGTTACAATAGAAACAACATTCATAATCATCCTTTCTTCCTTGATCTATGCAATTCTTCAATAACTATATTCCTTTTTTTAGGGAATTATCATCGTCCATGGTACATGCCATGAGTAATTGTAGATCTTGATTAGAATCTCCCTCCTCTTCATTTGACAATCCATCATTATCTTCATTTGTATTAAAACTCCTTCCTTTATCAAATTGTTTCCCTTTATCATGGTTTTCTTTATAAGGAAATTTAGCATCATAATGACCAAATCTACCACAAGAAAAACACTTGAAGGGAATCTTACCTCAGAATCTTCCAGTACCTGGTTGAATTCTTCTCAAAAAATTTTCCTCTTCTTCTTCTGATATATAACTTGATTCCTTGAGAAATCATTTTCTTTTCCTTTTTTCACAAGCCTTAAATGCGGCTTCTCTAACTTATGAGGGACCTCCTTTTCTCATTTCAAAAGCAGTCAGGATACAGTGAAATTGAACAACAGTAAGAATCTACAGATCTTGCTTTTCTTCAATAGCTAACACTTTTGACTCGAAATTTGGAGTTATAGATATCAATATTTTCTCTACTAAAGTTGAGTATTTTATATCTTCGCCCATATTCCTCATAGAATTCATAATATCATCTAGTCTTAGGAATAAACTTGCAATACTTTCATCATCGTGCATTTTGAAATTTTCAATATTGAATTCTAAGAGTTTGAAGTTTGGCACTTTTTTCCTTTTCATCACCTTCATAACTCTGAACGATCTTGTTCCATATTTCCTTTGCTGAGTTTAGTTACATAACTTTGACAAATTATGTTTCTGACAAGCTTCCTAATAAAGAATTCACAACTTTTTCATTGGCTTCATATGTCTTCCTTTATGCTACATCCGTAGGAAAAATTTCCGGATACTGGTAACCTCCTTCCACGATTCCCCATACGTATGCTCCAAGACTTTGAAAATAAGATATTTTTCGTATCTTCCAGAATAATATATTACTTCCATTGAACAGTGGTGGCCTAATAGAAAATACTCCTTCATGACTTCCCATTGCAACGGATCTCCTTCAAGCAATTAAGCTTCTATAGAAGGACCTGCTCTGATTCCAATTGTTGGGAAAAATATTGAGAGGGGCGGGGGGGGGGTGAATTAGTATTTATAACTCACATATACTTTAATTTTTCTTTACTGATTTCTATACACGACTTTGATTAAACCAACTAGCATATACACACGACTACCTTTAATGAAACTTGTGTATGTCCAGAGATCTTATTATGCGGATAAATCTTTACTTAGATCAGTGCATAATTCATTCATCAAAAATTTAGTAAGCAACAAGCATGTTTAGTAAGAATAGAATAAATCATCACACATAAGAAACACATATGAACACCAGGATTTAAGGTGGAAAGCCAAGTCGGGAGAAAACCACCGCTGATTTCGTCTTTGTCTTCAATATTTATTTTAAAGAAAAATTCTTACAATATTGTACTGACGCAGACTCATACCATCACACAGGAACCCACCTGCAGAAGGCTGCAACCTTCTCTCTTTCTCCAGCTTCTACTGGAAGGGAGCTCCAACTCCCTGATCTCGTTTACCAGCTACCACTGGAAGGGAGCTACGACCCCATGCTCTCATTTACCAGCCACTCCTGGAAGGAAGATACTACCCCCTGATCTCTTTTACCAACAACCATTGGAAATGATCTACAACCCCGTCACTGAAGGCTCTAGCCCTCAGCACTACCGCGGACCATGTTTCATCAATTTTCACACTGGATCCATCAACTTCAACACAACACAACATGTAAACCTCTTTTCATCAAATTTTTAGACTAGACCCACTCCACTTATTTAAGCCCTAGGAACATACATCAAACTAAAACTCATAATTGTATCAAATCATTCACTGAATCATCAATCAACCAACTAATCACTAATATTTAATCACAATCAACTAGTAGCATAATCAATACTCAAACAACCCAGATCTATATGAAGACATCATTGAAATACAACAGAAACGTAGCAAAACTGATCCGACATTTCCTTCAAAATTCTTCAGCAAAACCCTAGATTCCATACATGCTTTTGATGAAATGAAAAATGTGTATATACACACTTTTACCAAGGCGAAACTACTTATAGATCTGTAAAAATTTTAGGACTACGTAAATCTTTAGAACAAATAATCATCTCATATCTTACCCTTCACTTCAGCAAACATTCGTTAGATCACAGATCTAAACATCTCACAAACATATCAGGAAAATACATAGTCATTTCAGGTCTGGAGATCCTGATCCATCATTGTATTCATAAGTGCGTCATTATTTCAGATCTATCAATAAATTGTAACCCATTCCATACAGATATACTTTAGAGTGAAGTATTCATTCAATACCCATACAAATGTACACCTTGCACTATGATCTTCTTCTCCTTATATAGTTTGAGCCTTTCTCAATACCATGAGCCAAAACTACACAAGTGTCGATGGTATTCTTGGACGGAATCAAATAGACAACACATCGGTTAATATTGTGGGATAAAACCATGGTAATGACCCCTGGTATAAAAAACTGAGTGTGTAAGTACATACACGACTTGGCTTCTTCGTACCCGCATGTATACGTGAATTATCTTCAACAAAATTACATATACACTAATTCTGGATGTATATGTGGATTGCCTTCATAAAACATGCGGACACACTCGGTCTGCCTTCATCAAACCTGCGTATACATTGTAAGATATTACCTTTATCATTTCTTTGTCACTGACTGGAATTCCTTTTTCTGTCACATTTGAACTAACCTGTAGATACATAATTTTTACATCTTTAGCAAATAGGTTGCTATCAAAAGGAAATTCATCAAGTAGGTTTCCATCAAGGACAACTCATCGAGTAGATTGCCATCAAGAACAACATATTACATCATAATTCCAACATTCTCACATAGTGACTGCAACTTGGACAGATCCATGGACATACTTTGTACCTCTTGTACCGTATTCAATTTGTAATTTTCAGTTTTTCATTGGTGACTGAGACCATGATGATTATTCACCTAATTGTATTTAAGGTTTCTGCATCTCTGAGAGTTGGTAAAAGATGTCCATTCTCTTGATAGTTGTTAATTCCTTTCACAATAGAGCCCATTAGGTGCAAGTGTTGAACCTGAGAGCTTTGACACCACTTGTAACAAACTCCTTTATCATTATTTATTATGCATCAGGGGTGCCTTTCTACTTGAAATTCACCAACTATCTGAAGTGCAACTCAGGATCCTTCTTATAAAATCTGTCCATCATCCTCTACAACTCTTTACTGCCTAGTAGACATCAAATAATTTCTTAATTCTTTGCTCTAGCATAAAAACTGTTGTCTGAAAAATTCTTTCATAACCCTCAAAGCTATGGACCAAAAATAATACTTTTATGGATTTAAAAGGATAATTTTATGGACCTAAAATCATACGCTTATGTTACATGTCTCTCGATCATGCTACATGTCTAATCCTCATATAAAATGCATTGTTTTTCTGCTACAAAATATGGCCTATAAATATTTGAGAGGGTCCTAAAGTAATACAGTTACTATCCATGCCCTTTTATGCTACCAATCAGTCACAAGAACTAGAGTCCCCCCTAGTGGAAATAAGTATGCAATAGCTGGCACTACAGAAACAAGAGACATGAATATGATAAGGTTTGAATTCCTGCCACATGTGCCTACATGCATGAGAGTTTACCCACTGTGCCTCCTATCTAGATTCAATGGGAAAATACTTGACAGTGTCAGTAAAAACTCAGTCATACCATAATGATTCTAGAGCTAAGGCCTATTGATGCTTTCTCATTAATTTATTATAGGATATGGATGAGCATATTAGCCAAATGTCATTAGATGCCACTAAAGTGCAGCTAACACAACCACATTTTGAGACTATGGATCCATCACACGAATATTTCATTTTCATACTTGTTTCTAGAAATAGGGTATAATTCAAACCTCTCTAATGGTATACTTTGGCATAAGGTCAATTACAGTACCAACTTACAGAGGTGTATGTAAGGAATTAAAGGTTTATCAATATGATGCAATGGAAGGATGTACAAACACCAATTAGCAGATGTATATTATCAGGCTTCAACCATAATTTTGATCTTTGCACCCATGTTGTAATGGGTGTCCACAAATTCTATTGATTTGTGCTACTTGATTGCTTCTATATCCAAAATGCTTATCTGAGGCCCACAAACACAAATATTATTTTCTTACTATGTGATAACATCACTGGAAATCTCTAGTGAACACTGGTGGATCTACTTACACCATTACATGATGGATTATATTAACGCATTAAAGACCATATCATCATATCCTACTCAATGAGGCAATACAAATAAATGACTCATATTAAATATAGATTGTGGTGTGTTGATCACCTAAAGCAATAATGTCCAAGAATAAGTAAACACACCTCTACTCAGGGTTTAGAGGTACTATTATTCTTACATATTTCACTTACATACTCTTGGTTAAAATCGGCACACAACAATTACTCAAGTCATTCTACAGGGATGAAGAAATTACGACACTAGATTCTCAAGTTCAAGCACACTAAATTTATGTAGCCTCAGTTTGAGACAATTGATGCCAGATTCTCAAATATAGAGTATCATACCTTGGTTATGTTAAATATGATATAAATCTAAGGCTACAAAGATATAGCGTCTATAATTGTTGTTGTTAGGGTCCTATAAATATAGGATTCATAATTTTGAATTGACTTTTGATAGTCTTGTAAAATATGTACATACCTTGCTTTCTACAAGTTGTTTTCCCATATTTTGAAAAAATCAAAAATCAAAAATCAAAAGAGGGTAAAAAAAGTCCTAAAAGAAAAATCAAAGGACTTAAAAAATATAGACCCCAAAAGAAAAAGATCAAAATAAAACATGAAAGTGTGCAAGTCCAAATGCCACTACTTTTTACTTTTTGCAAATGATTATGGCAGAGTGTCAATAAATTCCATTATCCATGATGAGTTAAACTGTTTAAACTTGACTTGTCATTTTTCAATTTCCATGTTTTAGATAGTGAATAAAGTTTTGTTAGACAGTTTAATCCTGACAAATCAGTAGATAGGTAGAGAATAATGAGGAGCTCATCAGTTTAATTTGAGCCCTCGGATGAAATAAGGTAGAAATAGATAGTTTTATGCTTTCAAAAGAATAAAATGTTATAAGGTAGCAAGCTTAAATGCACCTGCTAAAAGGAAGAAAAAATGTTAGAGTAATGTTGGGTACGTAGAAAGAAGTGGAAGACAACATGTAATATTCATCACCGGGCAAAAAAATCACTAATTTCTCTTCCCCTGTAAGTATTCAGTATTTTATACTACCAGTCAAAGACACTCAGAGCATTTCTTTGACTTCTGTTGGGACCGGACCCAAGGCTTGATGACTGGATAGTGGAAAATGTTGAGTTCTTATGATAAAATCCCCTTTACCATTATTCATCCATCATTCATACATTTAACTCATTTTCAGTTCATAAGTAAAGACTCTTTATTACTTAATGAAGCTTAAAATCCCATTTAATTAACTTCCTTCATTCATAAAAAATACAAAAACCCTCAAGAAACACTCTATCCTAAGTAAATTGGTGAAATCTTGAAATAATAAGCTTTGATTTTATTTTTTCACTTTACTTGGTTACTTAGTGTATTTTTTATTTCATCTCCCATTGTCATATTAACTTTTAACTTATGCTATTAATTCCCTAAAAATACCTTATCCTATCTATATAATTCCCTTTATGTAAATACCCCCTAAAACCCACTATTATAAGATTTTTGACCAAAGATATTATCCACATGTTAAAGTAAAACCCAAAATATATTCCCTTTGGTCTAAAAACTACCCTTAAACAAATACCTCGCCCCCTATAGTTATAGACCTTTCAAAAAGTCTAAAACTATATAATAAAATAAAATGCAAAAATAGCTTTTATGCATATCCTATGTATTTTAACACGCGAAAACATTACAAAACCCATTACATTTTATCCTAAGTATTGGGATGCACCACGCCTTTGTAAATACACTCACCATCCCTCCTCACATAAACTTAAACCTTTTCCCTTTTCTCGTTATATAAAACCTCACGTTTTATATAAAATTAACCCAAGCTTTTAACACCCTGACCCGCATATATAAGTTCTGCTTATGTAACGTTACCCTTTTTCATATAAAAATTTTGATTTAAAAATGCATTATACAAAGGTTTTAACCCCCCAGCACATATCATTTACCCCAGTCCCACCGTCTTTTCGACCGCAACTTTCAAGCAGATATTCACCCTTTGCTCCCGATTGCAAGATCCAATGACGTGAAATTAATATCGCGCAGAGAAATAAAACATCCGTTCCAACCCCAATCGAGTGCGAAATGGGTGGTTTTGACAATTCTGCCCCCAGTGACATGTCAGTTTTCTGTTGGATCGCGTTCATTTGGGTAAAAACAGCTTACCACCATAAACGAACGCGAAAATTGCTACATGTTTTGTATTTCAAAAGCAAAACTGTCGCCTGCCATTTGATGGGACCTGCAATTAATGCATTTATGAGGGTTGAATATCAAAGTTTTAAACCTTTGATATACCTTTTCTAATGTATAGTTGCGTATTCCGAATTGAAAAAGAAGCTCCGCCTGACTATATTAAAACCTCTCGACTGTGTTCAAGCCCCTGTTTATCAAATTCTACTTCAAAACGAGATTTGACCATAGATTTCCCTTTTGAAGACCGGCTAAACCACTTGATGCACCAGTAAGCTGGACCAGACCTTCATTCGGCCTCAACATTTCAGAAACCCTTTCAAGCATCCAAATACCTACAATTAAAGGTATTTTTTCGACAGTTTAAAACCTTGCACAGTCAAATAGGCTTTCAATTAGAAAAATTTATCAGGAGATTACCCAAAAAACACCCTAAAACAGGCCAAACCCTGGCCAATTTTTCCTAGAAATTGCTGTGTTCGTGAAATCATCTGTTAAAGACAATTTCCTCAGCTTACAACCTCTGAAGGTCAATTCTAGAAATAATAAAAGGGTTTAAAACATACAGTGTCTTAAAAAACACCTTTTTACAGTCCAAATCATTCAGAAAACCCTTGTTTTTTGTCTTAAACCAATTTGCATATCTCAGATACCTAATTGAGCAATAAAAAAAAAGCCCACAAAGACTATATTTTGCCAAAGAATTGCTAAAATTATCCTCTGTTTTAAAGAAAATTCACTCCTACAAATAGTTTAAACTTGTAGTAGTTAGTCCAAAATGACAAAAAAGAAGATCATAGTCAAGCCTAGAGGATCCAAACCTCCTAAACCTGTAACACCTAAAGCTGTTAAATATACTCTAGCCTTCACTGCTAAATCCACTGTATCAGTGAATCCCCTACAACCACCTGTACCTATTGAAGAAATCATTCCATTGACTGATATGGATTACAAGATTGTTGACCCTGTGGTAGAATTCAACCTTTTATAAATACATAAATGGTGCTATGATAAGTACTTAGACAGAGATGAAATACCTATTTGGGAAACTCATTTGCCCCAATATGTAGTTCCATTGACTCACCCTAGAAAAGACCTTGTAAGACTATGTCAAAAGCATTCTGAACCAGACCAAAGGGCTATTGTAAATGCCGACAGAGAGGTCCTTTTTACAATATCAGCAGAATCCATAAGTCAAATGCTGCAATTACCATCTGATCCTCAGTTAGTCCCCCTATTTATTGAATTTTTTACCCAGTTATACTTAAGCCTGTATTTCCCAAAAATGTTTATGATTTTTCAAAACTTTTGGCCTTCCCATGTTGACATTCCAAAAATAAACCCCCATTATTCTACTATTGAATTTCCTGAAGGGTCTAGGCATATAATTTCAATGCTATCTTTTATATTGGGATACTTCACAGATGGATTCACTGATGAATCCATTCTTGGCTTTCTATCTACCTTATTCCCCGAACAACCACCAGCACTCATTTTTTATTATGCCGCATTTATAGTAGATAGCATTCATCATCAGCTTACCAAAATTTCCACTAAAGGGGTTTTCAGATACTCTTCCTAATTTTTTCACTTGTTTTTATTCTTCCAAGCTGATAATTTTCCAATTGCCTTGCAAAAGATGGACTTAGAGGGAAAACCTTTGTCTATTGTCTTTTGGACTTCCTTGCTAAGGAAAGAGAGTAGTGAATTCACTTATACTGATTTTTCAGATCTCTTCATCCATCCAGCCATGAACATTTTGTAAAAAGTAGAGCAGCCCAAGGTCAATGAAGAAATGAAGAGGATATTACAACTATCAGAATGAATTAATATGGGAGACTGGTTTCTTTATGAAAAGCACACAAATATAATATTTTTTGGCTTAAACTTATTGCCTTATAAGTTTCCAAAGTACATGAGTATGAGAATTTTTGCATTGGAATATTTAAGGCAAATTCTAAATTCTGACTCTATCAACTTCCTAGCTGCCAGGAAAAAGACCCAATTCAAGCTAAAAAATTAGATTGGTCCATTCATCATAAATAACAGAGAAGTAGAAAAGGAAATCACCAAGAAACTAGTAGAGTTTAAATTTCAAGAGATTTTTTCATGGAACTATGATCCTCAAGGGATCCTGAGCAATTTAAGGGTGAAATGAAAGCTCACACCATTCATACATGAGTCCAAGCCATAGATTGAGAAATTTGCAAATCAAACAGAATGGATAGAGAAAACATTGATAGATACATCAATCAATACAAAAGAAACAAATAAAATGGATACTACACACGCTATTATAGTTGCAAAGAAGTCAGAGACTTCAACAAAAAGAGGCAAGGATGAAGGAACCTATACAGCTGAAACAACCACAAAAACAAAATTCAATTCGATTTACAATAAAAGGCTCAAATTCAGTTCCATAGGGAAAGAAAAGGTAATTGATGTTGAGGATACAAATGAGCTTGAGGTAAAAAATGATGAAGCCACAACGATAATCAATGAGACTCTTGCAGAGATTGGAAAATATCAAACAACAAGTAAAGATGATACCCAGATGATTGAGAAACAAAATATGGATGCCCATTCCTCACAGACAGCTGAGGAAAAAGACCTAGATATAAAAGAAAAATATAAGAATATAAAGTAGAAAAATGAGGAAATTAAATTAGAGATATATTCTCAATTCCTCAAGCAAAAACCAGGGAATCAGAATAGGCTACTGACAGCCTTTGACTATTCAAAAAATAAAATGATTATGTCATTTTTTCAACCAACTACTTCATCACCTAAGACAGTGGTAGACTATAAAAAGGTTGAGTTTGAAGTAGATACTGAAAATGTGCATGAGATAGACCAAATTGAATTCCACAGACATAGCTCTAAAATGTTATATTCAACTGTGGTGACAAAGGCTGTGAGTGCTACTAAGTTGCAGAATAATGTTATTAACATGCAGGATCAAATGAAGCTGGACAAAGGCTCTTTGTATGCTAAAGACCTAAGGATTAAAGCCTTAGAGGATTTGATTTTATAGGTGGGATATGATCCCTCAAATGTCCAGGTAGCTGAATTGTTGATAAAGAAAAAGAATGATGATATTTTAGCTTTGAGGAAACAACTTAAGCTTCCTCAAAGTGAGCACCCACAGACTAAAGAAATCCTTCAAGAGAAAAGTGAGAAAGAAGAGATGATGAATCTCATCCTCAAACTAACTCTCAAATCAAAGAAATGGAATCTCAAATGGACCAACTTGTCCAAGAGAAAGAAACTGTGAAGGAAACTGAAACTCCTATTATTCCTTCAGTTATACCAGTAATCACCACAACAGTGGCATCTACATTAGGAGAAAAGCTAGCACCAAAGGAACCACTGGCAACTGCAGTGCCAGTGAGTTAAACTACTACTTCAAACACATATTATTCTACAACACAGGTCCAACAAGCAGATGGAGCAGGTCAGATTGTGAAGGCTATGGAGGAATTGTATTTAAAAAATAATGAAATCAATAGCCTAAAGAAAATGATTGAAAACCTTGAATCTTCAAGTAAGTTAGCTCAAATAAATGCTAAAACCCATGAGCAGAAGGCAATTAGACTTGGAAAGAAAATCAAGGGCTTGCAAAAAGAGTTAACATTTATTGAAAAAATTTCATTTGTCAAGAATCATTTATGGAAAAACATAATTGAGGCCATTCACACTCAATGGCCTTCAATTCAAATTATATATGAGCAAAGAGACTTATTGTTAGCGGCACAGGTAGAGATTCAGAAGACTAAGGATGAGTTAACTGATAAGCCATCTCAGGCTTTAAAACTCATCACTTTTCTGAACAGCAAGAACAGAGCAGAGTTGGAAGAGTTACAAATACTGGATAGAACAGAGACCATTTTGCAGATTAAAAAGGTAGATAAGTGTGAAGCAATGAATATTGCCATAACAAAGTTTATGGTGAAGTATACAAACTTGAGAAAGAAGGGCTTGCCAGATATTCATGTCTTTAATGAGAAATTAATGCCCCAGAAAGATTATGATAACAAAATCAGAGAATTTTCCAAGGAGCAAGTAAGTAAACCATTGCCACAAGGCACTCCTATAGGTAAAGTCCTCCTCCAACACTTTGAATATTTGTTCTTTCTTCAACATGAGATCAAACATCTTTTTGTGTTTAAGCCCAATTTTGCTAAATACATGAAGGAAGATGAGAATTTTAGAAAGCTGAAGAATGTAAAAATTCCCAGTGAAGAACAGTGGCAGGAATTTACAGATTTAATGTGAAAAGAAGAGGTAAAATAGTGAAGAAATTACCTTGGAAACAGTCAAGAAGAAACAATAAACAAAAGGACAGTCTGCTGATTTTTTACTGCCAAAAGAAATATTTTTACAGCGATAAAACAGTGGAAATATAAGTCAAAGTGTATCTGAGTTAAAGAGCAGCGTTAAAGAGTATCAAATGAAAGAGTATCAGCTAAGGAAACTCAACTAAAGATATTTTCTAGCAGCCAGCAAAGTAGGACAACAAATCACTCAAAGCTCCTTTATTAGATAAAGTAGTTCTATTTATTTTGGATAAGTGGACAACTTGCTAATTTGTTAAGCAGTTGTCCCTCTTATTTTGTAAAGATATTTTCTATTTCCTAAAGATATTCCTAGATGTATTCTAGGATATTTGTAACTACATTTTATATAAATACTTCTACATTTGAAGTATTGAGTGTGGAATAAAATTGCTAAGACTTTACTATAGACTTTTTGCTAAAAATTGGAGGCTATTATGTGTTGATTTCGAAGTAGCAGACTGGACAAACTGGCATCATAATTCAGGATCCCTGTGATAAGCTGATGAGTGAAGTACTTTCTTCTTGTCATTGTTTTATTTCTTGAGTTTCATGCAATTCATTATATGTTTTTTCTATCTTAATGAGTAACTAGGAATATTACTACAGGCTAGTCCTTTACTCCCTATTTTTAACTAGTTACCATTTAAATGTTTTCTACTGATTTCCGGTGTTAGGAATTCTTAATTGCTTCTACTCCTGTTTGACCCCTACCTCCTTCTTCCATTTTCTAGATTGAATGATCCTTCATAGTCCTTTATCCTGATCATACCATTTCACCAAAAACACTTTCCAAATCTCTGAGGGTTATCTATCTTTCCCTGAATACATTTGTACCTTTTTGGCCTTGATTTCTAGTGCTACTATCTAGATTTAGACTCCATACCCAATGGACAAGTAGATTTCTCTCTAGTTTACCTCTAAGTGATTTTTTCCCACCAAAACCTTTAAAAACAAAACCAATTGTATTATCATAACTAGACTAAAACATAAATAAAAAAACAAAGATAATCTTAAAGAGAGAGCCCTCTCTGAATTCTAGGAAGGCTAGATCCTCGGATTTGAAGTAGGTTTGTGGTTACCTCTAGTTTTCTTAGACTAAAAACTCAAATCCCACATCTTAAGAAATTACTAGAGTGATAACAGTTGTCATGGATGAAATATATGCAACTATATAGTAGGGGCCAACCAGGTAACATGCTCCACGCACATGTCTTAATAGGTATTAGTAACATCAAAGTAACTTACTATATACCAACTATAGTACTTTATTAAAACAAAATGTTACAAGGTTGTTGAAAGAGAGAGGGAAATTTATTCATATTTTAAAATGATTGCTTGGGATTTGACTAGAAAATGAGCCACACATGCTAAGATGGCTAAATTTTCTAAATACTATGAGCCAAAAACTAAAACTTTCCACAAAGAACTTACCAAACATTGCTAGGATGACTTGCTTCTTCCGGGTGACTTGTGTTATCTACTGTTGTGATTGCTCCCTTTAACAACCCTATTGTAGGAAAGCACCAAGGTAACTAAAACCCTCACTGATTCTCTCAGGAAGTGACATATATGTCCAACAAAACAGAGGAAATTTTGACTACACCTACCAATATTGATTTGGAGAAATTTTTATGACTGTCTCTACCCCTACCTCCACTACCTATGCTCCTAGAGGATATGAAACAATAGCCTATATTGTTTTCTCTAGTACTGTCTCTAGCTTTGCTATTGTAGGGTATGAAACAAGTACAAGGGTCTCTCTTTCTATCTTTTACCTAGATATTACTATTGGCACATCTGGTTCGAATACTATATAAGATGTTGCTAGATCCACTTCTAGCTATGTTATCATCTCTACTTCTAGAACGAGATCTTCTAAAGCTACTGATGGTGGTGTTCTTGTTTCAACTTCAACTATTGGTAGATATAGCTATGTATCTACCTCTTTAGTTAATAATGGTGGTCACACTTCTATGTTTTCTCCTAATTTTGGTGCTCTATCTAGAACTTGTTGCATCATTAACAACTAGTTATGTTGTTGTTGGTTTTTCTACGGGATCAATAAGATCGACAGATGCATCGATGGTTGAATCAACAAGTTATATCTAAAAGAAACTGAAACCTTGTGCATCAATGGCTAAATCAACAAGTTAAATCTAAGAGCAACGAAAACCCTCATGGATTATTGTCTCAGGAAGGAAGACAAAAAGTTCATGATACTCCACTTGTTTTTTTCCCTCCCAATGCTTTGCCCTATTTTCCGCCTTTTTTCCATGCGCTTTGCCAAAGTCTGGTATAAAAAGTACCTTATAATATACATATTATTATAAAAATTAAAAATTAAAAACCCTTTTACCCTTTATTATATATTCAACATATTTTTTGTTTTTTTTTCTCATTTTTTATACCCCAATATGAATGCAAGTGTTGTAATATTTCTTTTTCAGTGAAGCCTCCATGGTCTAGATCCTTCTGGACACATGATCTAGCCTACATGCATGTGGTTGGGATGTAGATTCAGGTAAAATGATAGTTACAGCCTAAGGAAAGATCACTAGTGGATGTTGTATGACATTTGGGTGATCAGATGTCCTTGGGAGGCTATACTAAAGTTTGGGATAATAGGCCCCAATTCCATAAGTGAAACTTTTTTATCGAGTCACACATAGTATCTCTCATCTCATGTTTACCCCGGAGAGCTTGTGAAAGAAGCTAATTATGGGGTGGGGTACTACAAACTCTTTCACTTTAATAGATGATTGGGATCAGATTTCACATTTCCAAGTGATATACCAATGAGAAAATTATTAGGAATGATATCATTAGAGGAAATAAGGTGATTTCTTCTACTAATGCAAATGCTAATATGACATTGTACAAGAACGTATTTCAATGAACTATTTTGTTTAGGTTATTTGTTTTTTACTATGCTAATTACTAAGATTATTTACTATGTTTTGATTGTTATGTGTAACTACTTCATTGTGCTATGTCATGTCTAATTTTTTGTTGTCTAATTTCTTACATTTTTTTATTGGTTTATCAAATTTGCAATTTCTATAACTAGTCAAACAATAATACAACTTGGTTGCGCAGGATAATTGATGAACCATTTTTTAGTGACATTGTTCTTAATTAATGGAGTCTACAATGATGGTGTTCTTTATTTACATTGTTGACTAATCCAGTAATGGTACAGTTCTCGTTACTCATGTTTTCAAGAAATCATAAAATTATATTATACTTTTTGGTTTAATAATTTGACTATTTTCAAACAACTATTTCGGTTTATTGGATGATTAGGATCTGCCTTCATGTTATAATTAGTCAATTTACTATTCTCTTGGCTTGCATTGTCAAGCAATGTATTATTGACTTTTGGAAAACGAAAGAGCATTATTCATATTTCAATGCTCTTGTATATATGTACTTGTTATCTTAACATTTTCTTCTACTTTTTGCTATTTACTAAGATTATTTACTATGTTTTGATTGTTATGTCTAGTTGGTTCATTATGTTGTCTCATGTCTGCTTTCTTGGAGTTTGTTTTCTTACATTGTTTTATTGATTTGTAAAATTTTAAAATTATATAATTAGTGAGACAATATTACAACTTTGTCCTTAATAAATGACATTGTTGTTAATTATTAATGGATTCATCCCATTGGAATCACTTGTACTTAATGGCAATTCTTTCTTATGTAGGATGAAATAAGCAGAAATGTGCAAAGCTGCGCAATTGTATGGAAGATTTTAACAAATGAGGATGCCTCTACATTCCGCATAAGTACTCCATTCACGTCAACAAAACGGTATCTTGCATATTTACAATTTTCTTCTTGCTTCAACAACCAATCCACATATACAATAAATGGAATTTCATTTTTTGTTCCTTTATTAAAACAATCCATTTATCCTTATGGAAATCCATATTTCAACTATTAATCCAGGAAATATGAATACTTAATACTTTTTTTACGACTCTACAAAGCAACATTCGTGTTTAATAAAATTTCACAATGACTCTTGTTTTTTTAGTTTAACTCTAATATCCAACTAGTTCGTTGCACTATGCCATATCTATTTTTTTGTGATATGAACTTTATAAATGAATCATTATCATACAAAAATCAAACAAATTTGTAAAATGAATACTTATTTCAAGAAGCTATGTATGGATCAGTACCACATAAACTTACTAATATCATTTATTATGTTTTTCATTATCATGTGTTATTTGTGCTTTCCAATGTGTTTTATTATACTATTATATTGATTTATCATATTTTCAATTATTTCTATAAGAAAATATATTTCATACAAGATTTAAACAAATATCTAAATAAAACATTATCATACAGGGATGAAACAAAATTTTCAATTGAATAAGAAACATTTACGATATAACTTATAAACTATGTTGCATCTATACATACGTATGTAATCCAAAAGAGTCTGATATGTTTTTATTTTTACTATGTTGATAATATTACAATACATACTCTTTATCATTTAATGAATTTAAAAATTAGTGTAGAAAATATAAAATTTGGTAATGATCTCTTTACTAATCAACCATTTTTTTCTAGATATTAACACTTCTACTGATTATGTTATCAAATGGAGACGTGATCTCTCGATTCATGTTTTGTGACAACTCCACCAACAACATTATTACGATGTCTATATCATCTTCAAACCTCCTAAGCATCAACTAAAGTTCCAATATCATATTCATTAGCATTAAAATATCTTGCCTAGGCATTAAGATATCTTGGCTCTCTGCATGTACCTCTTCCTATGTGTTTCTGCCATTGATTCTTTGGGCCATTTTTCCCTCTTGATAACAAATTCAAAAAATAATATACAAATTATAAATAAAAACCTAAAAACACCTAACAGTTTCATAACAAACAAATCAGGTCGGTTTCCTAGAACTTTTAGTTACAACTTCAATACTAATGGGTTTACAACAAAATTAACATTGACAAATGGATTTCACAACTAAAATGCCTACATATAATGCTTCAAATGTGATAATTAATCTAAATCATGAATTGACATCTATTTTATGAAATGACATTTAACTATTATCAATTTTAATGGTATCCATCGACTAGTGATTGCTATCAATATGGATAATACAGGTTTTCATTATCTCTAATTAGAAAATACTATTGTCAAATTGGTTACTTTAGATCATATACATTTTACTAAAAATTCCGACTCAAAATATTCCAATTGATATGATTATGTTTCATGATTAATCTGTTTCGCACACTTTATAAATTGATATTGAGATGCTATTTTATTAATATCCTAAACCACATTCTATTTTGATTAACTAAAGTTATCCTTCAAATAAATGCAAGTCTTTTTAGCATTTATTTAGTGAACCAACATGTATTCTGGACATTTACTATCTAAAATTGTTTTGCTATGGGCCATCTTTTACTGTGCAGAGGATGTATTTATTTTGGATCTTAGATGTCAATTCATGACTTAGACTCCTTATCGCTTTTGATGCATTATCCAAATATTAAATGAACTTTCTACACTCAATTAAGTCCATTAAAGAGTATATAACTTGGTATGGTTTCTACCATTTTGCATTAAGCTAAAAACTAGCACTCCAAAATTATTATAAGTTTTTTTTTCACAATGAAACCTTTCATTAAAAATAGAAATAGGTCTCAAACTATTTAGTATAGAAATATCCTTGGAAATATATTCAATCTACCATCGAATAAATAGATTTAACCTCTTTCATCGGTCACATGTAGATACATACTACCCATCACCAAAACCAACACCAACAACATCTCAATCGAAATCACTCTTTTAAAAGCACTATGTATACTTGAATTCATTGAATAAATATCAAAAAGTGTATTTTATAATATTGATAGATACAATTTTATTGATATGTTTGCAACCAGTAATCATTACACACTGCATCAAAGTAAATGTTATTAAGCGCTTGAGTGATAATGTAATTTCATATCAATTTTTTGAATAGATATTGATATCACTGCTAAGCAATAATTAATTATGCAATGCTAAGTGTGAATTCCAAGTTGTGAATCTTTGTAAAAATTATTTTCTAGACATAGTTTTTGTAAATAACACACTTTTCCTTTCTCACATATTCTAGTACTAAATGATTTCAATAGTTTTTACGTTTGTTGTTATCACTAGAATGATTGCGTAACAAAATGTGTTATAAACACTAATGTTAAATTGTGGAAATAATGACTACAATATGTGACATTGAATTAGATAAATGAGACTTGGTATTGTATGTCGGATTTGAAGTGCGGAGAAGTTGCTTGTTTGGCATTGTATGTCGGCTTTGAAATTTTATACAATCAAACAAAGCTCCACACTCCTGCATGTGTTCCGAAAAAAGAAAAAAGAAATGTAAGAAGCCGATTATATGGCAGCACAGAAAAATCACTATTCTCTACACTTCCGCATAAATCTTTCACTATGTAGATAATTTTTTATAGAGAGATTTAATTGTGCAGAGAGATTTTACTGTACATAGAGATTTGAGAAATAACATTGAAGAATTAATTAATTTTTAGTAGTTCTATTAATATATATTCAACAAATGATAGACAAACACGTTATTGTTGAAATGCTCAATAGCATTTACTTTGATATCAATAAAATCATATCTATCGATATTATAAATAATATTTTTGGAATTTATTTAGTGAATTCAAGTAAATTCACAGGTTTCCAAAACTAAAATGTATCATAACAAACTGAAACGATGTTTGGATCTCTTTCATATACTTATATTTGCATATTTCTTTTGTCACAAATACCTTTAGTCAAAATCATATAGTTAGACAATGTAACCATGTCTATACAAAAATCACATTGAATATAATAAATCGTGTAATTTTATCTGTTCAAATTGCATGTATTATTGGACGATTCATACAAATTTGATTGGAAATGAAATTTGTCCTTATTGTAGAGTTCGGAGGAAGAGTTGAAGTTTTTATTGTGTGAATTTCTTCTCAATATTCCTTTATCTCAACACATATGTGCTCTCCACGCATAATACCTAGTCGTTATTGCAGAGTGTGGAGGTAGAGTCAAAGTTTTATTATGCAAGGTGCTTGTCCATTTATCTCCACACATACTCATTATCCAAACACAGTAAAACATTTCAAAGCTATTTCTGCATATTTGGAACTTCTTTGAGCCTTGGTATCATTGAAAAAAGTAGTAGCAATCTCAATCATAACATTGTCAGATCACTTACTGACACTACCTCTAATGTTGATTAATTGATTAAAACCATGCTTCTTTATTTGGAGCTTGCATTTTCTCGTTATTCGAGAATGCTTACATTCCTACAAAAAACAATTATTGCAGAATGCATGGATATAGTCAATTTTTTTACTATGTGAAATGCTTCTCCATACTCCCTTATCTCCGCCCATAAATGTTATTGTTTGGTGCAGGAATTACACTTAAGCAAACTCCTCAACACTTAATTTGTCAACCCGGGGGATTCGTAAACTTAGAGAAAAAACACAGACAATGCCAGAGATGGTATGAATCTTTCTAATGTAAATCCCTACTTTCTTTAAAGGAAAGATTACATAATCAAATTGAAAGAGAAAAAGGCAACTTGAACCATAAAAAATAATCTAAGACTGGAACGAGGAAGTATGTATTTGCAAGAGAGATTTAAAGATAAAAGGCAATCACTCCCACTAATGGTAGTTTAATCTACTGAGTGTGTGTTTTCCTTTAGCAAAGACACTTTAGCAGTCTCGTTAGATGGGCCCTTAAACCTGCTTCTTTAGAGATTTCCTTCTTGCATTAATCTGTCCTGCACTAGTGTAGAATCAAAGATTTATATAGAAGGTATAAATAGTGTCTTTACTGAAGGCTTTTTACTTCATGCAAGGGTTCAAACTTTTCAAGGTTCAGAGCACTTAGATCTTGTGGCAAGAAACTGGTTCTTGCACCGGATCAGAGCTTTCTGCACTTAGCGTTTAATCCTTAAAATGAGTGTTCAATTATTGCAAGTGCTATTTTACTATCAAATCAAATTTCACACATAAAAGTGAATGTTTATGATCTTAAAAAAATGCAGAAATAAAGAAACAATAATTTATCTTGTCATAATCATTTAAAGAAAGAAAGAAGATTGTGGAAAGTAGACTAAGAAAGCTTGATGCGTCACACCAACATGCAATGGTGCAGGTTCATTTCTCCTGCTTAGACCAGGCAGAAAAACCAATTAAACAGAATTGCAGGAAAAGGAAATATCACACCAATGTGCACTAGTGCAGGTTTGTTTCTCCTACTTGTACTAGGTGGAGGAAAACCAATTTGAAATCAAGTGCATGAAAGTAATTTGCAGGGAAAGAAAATGTATCTACTTCACACAACGGATCCATTTTCACTCAGACAAGAATACATGTGCTGAAAGTTAAATCACACTTTGACAATATAAACACAAATTACAAGGAACATAAAATGGGGTAAATGTGCTGGGTTGGTTGGGCCCTAGCCAACCATCGCGTTTCCCTTTTAAGTTAAAACGCTGCTCAGTAAATTAGTCAATTCATCAGCTTAAATGAAAAAACACAATTTCTGAAACATGAGGTGGAGCTCCCTTTTATTAATTCATTGAGGCGAATACATGCGTTAATACAATGTCCAACCCAGATTCGAGCGATAACAAAACAACCTGTTTCCGCCTATCAAACTTCGCTCTAAAATCTCTACTCAAAAAATCCCCTAAGTCCTATTTATATTTTACATTATATAGATCTGCTGGCCAAAGGCCGAAATAGATCGTTCAACTGATTACATAACCATCGCAAAATTTTGCATTCGGCCTTCAAAATTAGGCAGCTAAAAAATCCAGCCATAGCTAATCTCCAGCTTTTCACCCTTCACGGATTCGGTCTTGGCTGCCTTTGGATCAATTGTGATGTCGTGGTTGAAGCTTCTAAAGACAAGGTGGTGATCAAGGAGGTTTGGATCTGCCATGAAGATCTGTTGTGTTGGCACTAGTGCAAGATCCGATCCTACAATAGGATTAGCGGTCACGGTAAGTGCTCTAACTACCAAACAAACATAGAAGATATCAATAAGTTACAAATAGTGATTAAAAGTAAGAAACCATGTAATAAATGATTAATAAATTCTAAGTTGAATTAAAAATATGAAAAATGAAGTTGATACGAAATATGTCACCGTGCTTGGACTGGTGCAAGATGAGGGTGCATCAAAGAGGTAAAATAGAGGTAAATGGTTATGGTTTAGGAAAGGGAAAATGGTAAAAAGAGAGAAAATTAGGGGGCTAACATCCTCCCATCCCTAAGTTTTTGTGTGTCCTCACACAACTTTTTACTTTTGCAAAAAAACCTTCAAAACTTTGAGCGTTATAGCTCACTCCTACTCTGGCACACTATCATCAGTCTGCAATGTTTCAGACTTCTTCTTTCTGATTTTTTTCAATTTCTTCATCACCTTTTTATGTCGTCTGAAACATTGGCAGCATGGTACTTCCACACCCTGACTTATCCTTTCTTTTTCTGGATCTCCGTCGTGAATTCTTCTTTATTCTGTTCTTTTTCCTCCTACGCTTTAGCTACGAGTTGCTCTAAGTTCTGCACTTGAAGCTCTAGCTCAACTATCCGGGCAGCAGGAGCTACTGAGTCTTCTTCCTCTTCTATCTTGACAAGGGTTGTATCTTCTTCAGGGACCTCAGTATCCCTCATGACTTTAGCAAAATCTTCTTCTTCTTCTTCTTCTTCTTGCTCTTCTAGTTCTTCTTCTTCTTCTTGCTCTTTCGGTTCTTCTTCTTCTTCTTGCTCTTCCGGTTCTTCTTCTTCTTGCACTTATTCTGGTTCTTCTTCTTCTTCCACTTCCGGTTCTTCTTCTTCTTGCACTTCCGGTTCTTCTTCTTCTTCTTGCTCTTCCGGTTTTTCTTCTTCTTGCACTTCTTCCATTTCTTCTTCTTCTTCTTTCTCTTCCGATTGTTCTTCTTCTTGCATTTCTTCTTGCACTGGTGTAGGAGGGGATTCAACATCCCATGGGGACTGTGGTTTCTCGCCTACACTAGATTCCTCATTATTTTTCCAGGCCTTAATAAAATCGGCCAACAAAGTGTCATCTCCAACTTCCACAGATTTTGTTGCATCCGCAAGGACTGACAGATTATCTTCTTCATGGGTTTGTGCTTGTGCTGGTGTTGAAGAAGGAGTCTCTTCGACTGGTGCACTAGTTGTCTTCTTTTTCTTTGAAGATGTGCCCTTTTCTTGTGTTGAATTCCCGGGTCATTTCCTTTTTGCACTAGTGCAAGAAGGACTTCCCTTTACAATCAGACCATTGCTTGTGCTGGCGGGGGTCTATGTCTTCTTTCCAGTAGCTATGTTATTATGGAGTTGTTGTAACAGCGCCTCCCAGGTCATACCTTTAATTTCCAACTGCTTTTGAACCAAAATATTTATCAGGCTGCGGTGATATAGCTTCTTATAATCCTGGTTTGCCTGTGCGATCTGCACACTCTTGGCCATATTTTCCAAGCTCTTAAGTAAAAAATAAGGGAAATCCATTCTCCACCGGACATGTCGGTCGGCTTCAAAATGTTGCAACATCCCACAAAAGTGAGGGAATATCTCCCTTCGTAGGTTGCAAATTTCTGTAGGATGAAAAGGAGGTCCCGCCATTGTCCCAGCAAGGCACTACGTGGAATTAATTTCTTCCAATCTACCTTCATGTCCTGGTCAACGAAAAAATGCTGCCATCTCTTCCTTTCTAGCTTCTGATTTTTAAAACACTGTTCACCAGTATTTTTCAAGCCCCTCGCTGCTGCTATGAACTTTTCTGTAACCTTGAATTTCATGGGCCCAATTTTTACATGGCCATTTTTAAAAATCTTTACAAACTGTAGGGCCACTTCACTGTTGTGCTCGTCAAATTTTTGCAAAAATTGAAGAAAGCCTGAGTCTCGCAGTAGTGCAAGACTATTGCGAAACTCAACGGTCTGATCCACCTCACTGAGAGATGAAGGTTCACATCGAACAGGTGACATCGCTGCTTAACAGTTATGAACAGTCCAAAAATTGCATGCAATACCAGAAAATTTGGCTCTTTATAGATAGGGATCCAACCGTCCACCATCCCTTCTGTCTTATCACCAATCCATCGCACCAAAATAGCTGTGGATGCGCAGCATGTTTGAAATCGTGCAGGATTGGTATTTGCGGCGGAATTTTTAACGGCTAGGTGAGGAAATCATTATAAGTGAAGGACGTTTAGGATCATGGAGGAATGGGTAATTATATCCAAGCAACGATTAAAAATTTCCGCAATCCTCCATAATTCAAAAAAAAAGAACTTTAGCATTTATTAAAAAATGATCATGATTCTTAACTAAAAACACCTTGTACTTTAAATAATTTTCTCCTAGTTAATATGATAGCACAAGTACTCCTTAAATAAGTGAAAAGGCTTCTTGTAAGCTTTCATGATGACCACTTTCCTATGACATATACTTATGAAAAGAACAAATTGTACTCTACTTCTGTCAAGGTGCATGCTTGCACCGATCTGTTTACACTGCTTACTATGTTGTTCTACTGGTACCATTCTGCTTGTGTTATTATATAGGACGATATGCTTGCACTAATGTAAGCATATTGTCTGAAAAAAAGAATAGGGAATTTAAGTAAAATATAGGCTGGACTTCTAACATGGTTTCCTCAACTGATATTGGAAATTTGCTTCACCCTTTCTTGATGCTTCAGAGCATCTTTTTGCTCCTTGTGTATGAGATCCTGCAATGAATTCATGAGGGAAAAAATAAGTGGGAAAAGGGAAAAAAAAATATCAGAATGGGAAGGAATTCTGTTACAGGGATTCCAGGAATAGTACCGCAAGAGGGGATAAACAAAAGTGGGATAGGGAAAAAAATTCAAGGGTAAAGTGGGATTTTTACGAAGCGGGTAGGGTAAATTCAGAAGAATGTGGGAAGGTTAATCATTATGGGATTTAAAGAAGAAAACTGAGGGAATATTACAAAATGGGATATGAAGAAAGGCAGAAAAATTTTCTGGAAGGTCTGCCTGCACTGGTGCAAGAAAAATAACTGCAGCGAGAATTAAGTGTTACTTAAATAAAAATATCCATGCTAATTACCCCAATGTATAAAGGTTGGTCCTGCTAAACCTGCTTTTTCTTGGTGGTCGCTAGCATATCTAAAGATCAAGCAACATTCTCTTTTTTATTAGAAATTTTTGATCTTCCTGCCAGTAAGCTGGTTTTCAGGTTGACCCTTCTGCAATCATGTCAACGAACTGATTTTCACAATTACAGGAAAATATTTTTTCTTTACTTTTTTTTTGTATTTTTAAAATTTTTTCAAGAGAAATAAGGATTCATGTCTTCAAACGGTTGGTATTACCATTCACCATTACCGTCCCGAATTGCTGTTGGATTTGCTATGTAAAATCTTTCCTGGCAAGTGGTTGAAAATACTTCTTTAATCTGTGTCCATTTACCAAAAATACTGAATTTTGTCCATCAATAGTTTTAACTTCTACTGCTCCATTCTCAAATACTCGGATCAATTCATAAGGTCCCATCCAATGTGTATGGAACTCCCCTTTAAAATTTTTAAATTTAGAATCATAAAGGAGTACCCAATCACCTGGTTGGAATTTCTTTTTCTGGATAGACTTGTCATGCCACCTTTTGCGTTGCTGCTGAATTAGTATGTTCTGCTGAACATCATCCCTATGAAATTCATCTAATTCATTTAATTGGAGAAGACACTGTTGTTGTGCCTCAGAGAGATTTAGTCCTAACTGAACTGTAGCTCTGAAAGTTTTGATCTGGAACTCAATTGGTAACAGAACCTGTTTTCCATATACCAGCTCATATGGTGTATGTCCTGTGCTATTTCTCCAAGTGGTTCTATATGCCCACAAAGCTTCTGGTAATCTTTCAACCTAGTTTTTCCGATGCATATTTACTGTCTTTGTAAGAATGGACTCGATCACTTTGTTTGTGGATTCCACCTGGCCATTTGCTTGCAGGTGATACGACGTGGATTTCCTGTGCTGGATCTTGTATTGCTCCATCACACCCTGTACCAGATTATAAATAAATTGCGGACCATTGTCAGAAATAATTTCTCTAGGCACACCAAATCTAGTAAAGATTTTAGTAAAAAGAAAATCAACAACAAATTTTTCTGTAGCAAAGGAAATAGCTTTAGCTTCTACCCATTTTGTAGCAAAGTCCGTACAAACCAAAATATGCTTTTTACTTAATGATGTTGGATTTATTGGCCCTATAAAATCAATAGCCCATTTTTCAAATGGCTCAATCATAGCTTGGGGGCATAAAGGCATTTCATTGGTTTGATTAGGCTGGCCCATCCGTTGACAGCTATCACATTGCCTGACATACTGTTTGGCATCCTTAAACAAGGAAGGCCAAAAGTAACCAACACACAATACTTTATATGCAGTCCTGTTGTAGCGGCTACAACAGCACCCAAAATTTTGGGTATATTTAAAATTTCGGGTTCCCCCTCTGCTTGCCTAGGCGTTAAAGTGTTTCACCTAACCCGCAGCCAACGACATCCCACCGACCTATCTCTGATCCCTCATGAGTTGTCTCATCACCATGAGTTGATGTTGTCGCTGAAATCACGCCATATGTGGGGAGGATCATCCAGCGTGCGCCCGAACACTCTTGTCACAGTCACACCATATATAATAAGATTGACATGCATATGTTTTAACAGAAACCTGTCTTGTATCGATCATTAATAGCTCCCTCGCCGTGGGTCATTAAACAAGTTGTTTGAATACCTCTCTTATGCTCATTGGTCTCATATGATTTGTCTAGGGACACCTTTCACGAAGAATAACTATGAACTAATTAATGAGATGTGTTTATGCAGGTCAATCCCCGAAGAATAAACTCGTCAATGATTGTCATGGCACTGAGGAAATAAGATCAAGCTCAATGACAAGGATGCACCCACAAGTGTGATGAAAGAGAAATTTAACATTTTTAGAGGGATGATGATGTGTCGTGTGTTCATTCACTCAAAGAAACAAGGAGGCACTGGACACCAGGAAAATCTTTTGATATTAAAAGATAGGGTTTCCTCGCGTCATTAACGGAGGTGCCATCTCAAGAACGCACATTTTGATGTTGGCAAGACAATGGCATAGCAAAAGGGTTTTCTTCTATATTCCACAGTTGAATGAAATGGTTCACGAGTTTGAAATGCGTCTTGATAAGCATCGAAGAGGTCATCACTGTCAATTTGGTGATTCAGTTTGAATTTGCTCCTTTCAGTACCTCCTCATCCATCAAAGTACAGAGGTAGAGATGATTGTTCAGGAAATGGGTGCATTAATAGTGTTGGCGCAATTTCGAATATCTAAATGTACCTTTGAGATGCAATTTGTTGTCAAACCCCAAGCTACAAGGCAGGCGCCAATGTGTGGACCAAAGTTATGGTTTAGTACAATTAAACCAAGGAAAAATTCAGGTGGTTTCAAATCCATGGACCAAGGTGACATTTTGTAACACATTGAGTTAAAGCGCGAATACATATGGTTTCCAAACCATATGGGAGATCAAAATCATATAAAACTATATGAAGAACATTACTATTGGGCTCGAATGTGTTTATGCCGAGTTGTCCCACTTGTGTTAAAAAAGCTTGGTGTAGAACATGGCACGGAGTGCGTGACATATTTTGATAACCATGGCACGTTGAAGTGAGTGCAAAGTTCGATGGTTATGAGTAAATAGTTGCATTGGGAAATTCAAGGTTGGAGTGCGAATGGCACATTCTTAAACATGTTTCAAAGGTTAAAGCATGAGGCGGAGTTCGATTCAAATATCGAAACCTATATTCAACGCATGGGGCGGAGTTTGACTTTTAGAGGAGATTTGTTTGTGCATATCTAACGGTCCAAAGTCATGCATGGAACCCAACGTGCTATATCTACGTGATAACTACCATGGCGCGTTGTAAATACGTTTTAGGCGGTGCAATTCTCATACAATGTCACAACCATATGAGGCCGCCATGCAAACAACTAGCACCAAATAATTTTATGCTGAAGTGTGAATTAATGGTGCAGATGTATTAGGTGGTCGAATTAAAATGTAAATCAGAACTATACGAAAACGCATGACAGGTTGGTTCGAATATGTCTTGGCGGATTTATGGTAAACGCTTGGTGAATCTACGTGTATAGTCAACCAAAGCTTTGCGTTGAACTCGGAGCCAAACGTTATAACAGCATGTTATATTCACTATAATGCGTACAGATGGATGCATGCATGTCGACGTGGAGTTTTTCAACATTGGGGCGGATATAATACTGTGGCAAAAGCTTAGGTTTAAAACTTGGAGCAGGTTCAACGTGTGTGTCAGCACCAACTGCGCCCTTTATTAGCTGTTCCCTGCCTTTCGCCTTGAACAGCTCGTTGATGCCTCTTCACTGCATGGGAAAGAATATCGTTGCCACCTGGCGGAGGAAAGTTTCCAAGGCTAAACGTTGCATTCAGTACCTCCCCAGGAAGGCGTAAATGAGGAGTATCCGCCCATGTCAGTACCTCATCATCCGCATGCCGGGTTACTAAATCAGCGTTCGTGGAAGCGGGCAGTCTTTGCTGTTATCCAGCGTGTATAAGATCACAAGAATAGCAATATGATCCCGTCAAAAACGCATGCATATGGATGTAGCTGCACTGGCTTTGTCATTGCCGTAGTATGCAGACCCATGAGGAAAATTGAAACGCTCAATTGAACCCTTATAACAGACCTACGACTGAAATGCTATAACGACCATCAAGTGGTTATGACCAAAGGAAATGCAGCGCAGTTTTAAATGCTTGGTAAAACAATTTGAATGGGTATATATATATGGTGGTCAAACAGGTTCGAAATATTATTACAAGTCTACGACGCAATTGCCATAATAATTATCGTGCTATTATGTTCAAAGCAGAGCGAAGTTTAAAATATGATGATCCATAGCCATATGTGACAGCCTTGCGGGAGGCAAGTGCGATACGAATGATGCAAAATCGTTTTTGTAGATTCGATGGCGATCTTATTGCATGGGCTACCTAAATAACGTGGCCATCAACGCCATTGAAGCAACATACTATTTGCTACTTCCAGAAATCTAAAAAACGTATCAAATGTGCTGAAGTAACGCATACTATTATGCGTTCAGGGAATCATGGGGTCTGACAGGTCGCTGGATATTGAATGTGTAGCCGTTTTCTTTCATGACACTGCAAATGGTGTTCAGTGAATGCATGGTAGGTGCGCAGTCTGCACAGAGAAGCAAACGAGCATAACATTTTGCGATGATTCCCTAGGGAAACAGCAAAGAAGCTTTCCTTCGGAAGCTGATATCGATTCCACGACTGAGGCGACAAAGGGAGGTCGCAACTGTCCGTCTCTCACGCGCTCGATTCATATGCTGCATGCGAGCCGATATCCAGAAATCAAATTCATCGACTGCACCACAAAGATAGAAAATGCTTTGAATACGATTGGCAAAGGTCGTAGTTTTCCTCGGTTGCTGAGTCGCAACTCGTCCAAAGTAATCAGCATGCGACCTGCTCCAGATTGCGACTATGCGACCCCGTGAGGTCGCATTTTTCTCCGATCGCCGCGTCGCAATTCACCCAAGTATACAAGATGCGACCTGCCCAGAGTGCGACCGTGCGACCCCCCATTGAGTCGCAAGTGCAGTCCAAGTCGCCGAGTCGCAAGTTGATTTGGAAAAGACAAAGTGCGACCTGCGACCCTTTTGAGATTGCGACCTACGCAAAGATGAAGTCGCGCGACCCTATAAGTCGCCAGGTCGCAGATACATGCAGCCATCGAAGGATGCGACTTAGCGATAAACTGACTAGCTCGTGGGAAAATTTCATAAACGGCTTACTTCCCTGGTTGAATATCCCTGATGCCAGATTAAGAAGCCAGGGTGTTGCTATCCAACTGCAATACAGGGCCAGAGAAAGGACAAAGAAGAAAACCCATTTGAGCCATTCTTCCCGATGACAAAATGGCGCAACATTTGACCACACAGGGGTCCATTTGATTTTAGCTGTGATAGATTATTGCATTTCTTGTGTTGATTCCCTGACATTCGTGTATAATTATATGTATGTACAGGGCTAATATAAATTCGTTTATCTGCAAGTTATATGAGAAGAAAAAAGAAAAGGGGGACTATGTTAATTGATTTTGTTTTCTTGCAGGTAACATATTAATGCAAATTACCTTAATGCAGAAATAACACCGCCAGCAGATAGGGGCTGCTATCTCACATGGCGAGGGCTAAGCCAGACCTTCGGAGAACAAGGTCATGATATCTTTGAAAGAGAAATGCAGAAGGGTAGACCCCAGGTCACACACTGCCCCAGATCGCAGATTTCGTCCGGTCGCATTTTGCGACCCAGCGACCCAGCGACCTAGCGACCTAGTCGCAAGGTCGTAAGGTCGCATATATTGGTTTTTTACATGTTTTGCGACCTCGCGACCCAGCGACCTAGTCGCAAGGTCGCAAGGTCGCATTTGTTTCGTTTACATGATCAGCAACCCCACGACTCAGCGACCTAGTCGCAAGGTCGCAAGGTCGCACCTTGGCCATTCTCTTACATCTTGCGACCTCGCGGCCCAGTCAAGTCGCAGGTCGCAACGATAGTTCAGATCGCAGGTCGCGACAGCAGCTTAGGTCGCAGGTCGCAAAAGGGGACTAGGTCGCAAGGGAGCCCAACGGTCGGGAAGCTGAACAGTCAACGAAGCCCAACGGGAAGTTTTAGCATTATAAATACTCCTACGGGAGCTGGTAAAAGGGATTTTATTTTTTGGAAACAGGGAACTACATGGCATTGTATTGAAGGATTATACTCTTACGCATATGAATATAGAGATACTTGTTAAAACACCCTATGGTTATGATGTGTTTTGCTGTGTAAACACTGTGTGTATTCCTTGTACAGTTTCAGAACATCCTATGATTAATGAAGCTGCACTCTTATGTCATCATTTATGCGTCATGGCTATCTATGTTGTATCAATGATGTTCATTTTATCATCTGTTCTAATAATGAATGTTAATGAACTATTTTGTTAGCATTTCGTTTCATCTTTCAGAAGTAAAAGGATATCTCATCATAAAGGACTATTCCTTTTGTGGTCAGACTACCTTATAAACATTTACCCCCAAAAGATGTGTTGCTAATGACATCTCTTGAGGTGTACATGTTTCATTTATAATCTTGCTACGCATAGTGTTCAATTCATGTTAACACATTAATCCTGTATTCTGTATCGTGTGGATAAGGGTATGTCCGCTGGTTCAATCAGGTTCTTTTGAGACCTAAGGGGAGTCATCTTAAGTGGTAGCCGGACCCACACCCCGGACGGGATCCCTATTCCAAACGGTTCAAGGTCTAATTGGGACTTTCTACCGGGGAGATCCCCTGCTGTTGGCCGGACAAATTTTCCCGTCAACAGAATTGGCGCTAGAAGGAGGGCCTGAACCTCCGACCAGATGTTAAACAAAAAGGGGGAGGCCAGATGACAAGCTGAGCCTTTAGAGCCTGCAGTTAATCTCATATCTGTAATGGCTCATTCCCAAATCATTCTCCCAAGATGTTTGTCGGAGTTTTATGAACCTGGAGACTTCATCCCCGATAAACTTATGTATCGCTTGTCCCAGTTAAAATTTGATGGTGAAAATGGGGTACCTATAACCCAACATCTTTTAGATTTCTGTGACTTTGGTGAGCGCTACAAAATTGAAAATGAAGGTTTCATTTGTTTGCTTTTCTTCCTCACTCTCGAAGGTCGCGCTAAAAAATGGTGCTGCACATTGCCTGAAGCTTCCATCCACTCGTTTGAACAACTCGCCACGGAATTACAGCAAGCTTTTCACAGGTATGATCTTCGTAACGTTGTAATAAAGCTAAATGACATCAGAATGGAACCTCGGGAATCTTTAGACGAGTTTGCTATCAGATTTGTTCATTATTGTTTTGAGTTCCTTGAGAGGGATGTAAATTGGGAACGTTTAAATAAACAGTTCAAGTATGTGATTCTTGCTTCCCTTGAACAATTCCAGTTAGATCCCAGTGTGCCCTATGACAACCCGCAGGTAAACAGTTGTTCTGACCTTGAGTCTTTCACGTACCATGTCGAATCAGAGTTTAAACACCCCAGTGGCTCATTACCTCTCTCGGTTCATGACACCTACCCCGAGCCCACTCGATGTCTCCCGGGAGTTAGTCCTAAATCTGGTTCACATTCGGATTATGAATCTGGTTCACGTTCGGTTTATGAATCTGGTTCAGATTCGGATGATGAATCTAGTTCAGATACAGATTATGAATCTGGTTCACATTCGGATGATGAATCTGGTTCAGATTCGAGTGACGAATCTAGTTCACATTCGGATTACGAATCTAGTTCAGATTCAGATAATGAATCTAGTTCACATTCAGACTATGAATCTGTTTACATACGTATTATGAATCGACTCCTACCCCGCATAAATTTTATTCCCTTACAAGGCCTGTCAAATCATTGTGTCCTCTAAACGACACTAATGTGCGTGTTGAAAAGCCTCGTGTGGTTAACACCCCTGCGATTCAATCTTTTCGTTCATTATTTCCTAGTTTGTTTCTCGATCCCGCCATACCAGTAATTGCGTCGAGACATTCAAAATTGCCTTATACTGGTATTGGCGACAATCATAAGCACGCAGATGGTATTCACAATCGCAGTCCAAAATCGATGAATCTGTTACATCTGACTTTTCTCACCTGGGATATTTAGCTAGCCATAGGAGCGATTCCCCGTCTGAACAACTTCAAGATGTTCCCTCTATTGATCCATCCCAGTCAGTAACTCTCGGGGAGCCTGACATCTCAGGTCCCGAACTTGACCAAATCGATGGTTGCAGCGATCACACCTTATCTGAAAACATATTCAATCGTACCGCTGACGACCGTCACTCAAATCTCTTTGCTGACCCTATGAAGACACCTGAATTTGATGAGTCGCTTTCGGAAGATTCAAGTACCTGCCAGAAAATCGAAACGCTTCAGCTTCCGCTGACCGTTTCTGAAATGACAATTCCCCAGTATCATAATCCTTCCAGCATAAACCTATCAAATTCACCCCATCTTGGCAAATCTGGAGAATCTGACATTTTCGATTATCGATCTGTCAGTGCGCAAACTTTCGACCAAATTGATACAAAGCCCACTGACGTCTCTCAAATCACTACAATTGATGATCACGCCCATTCGCCTGTTAATCTCGCCGAACAGTTAAAGTTGGAAAGCCCCTTGCTCGAAGGTCCAGAGTTTGTTCAAAGCAGCGAGGAATTTCAAGCTCCTATAAACGTGGATTCAGATCCCCATACCTTTAACCAAACCCAGGAGCAACCTCGGACTAGGGTTTTCGAAACTAGGATTTCCACGCTTGGGTGTGCATGCATCTATAATTCGCCTGGCACTTGCGTATTGTTTCCATCCCATAAAACTGATGGTCCCCAACACCACGACGAGATTGTCGATCAACTCGACCAACCCCATTCGGTGAATGTGCTTACAAATAGGGATTGGCTTACCCATCACCCCTTGGATCTAGGGTCGTGCACGAATGATTTTGTGTCATTTATCAATAATGTTGAGTTTCAAAAACAGATTGAGGTATATCGAGATGAGAGTGAGATTCAGCCTGCACAATCTATTCTAGCATGTTCTTTGGTAAGTATCTATGATCCTTTGGCTGTTGCACCTACTCCTCAGGTAAGTTTTACTGCTGCTGCACTTTTTTGGATTCTAGCTCTGATCCTGATCGTTGTTGTTCTTGCAGGTCAGAAACTAATGCGGTGGCTGCATTGGAAAGCTGATATTACATAGCCCCACCACATCATTGGTTAAACTAGGGTTTAGGTGTAGGCTAGCTAGGACCCGCAATAAAATTTTAGTTTCAAGTTAATTAGGTTTACTTGCAAAATGTTTACTTCATGATTTAAAAATATGTTTTGTTTTTCTGTTCTTGTTTACAATTTATATCTTAGGCAACATCATGTTACGATTATTTTCTTTCATTTCTTTTTCAGTTTCTTGTGGCTGCATAAATAATCATTGCTTGCATTGCGCCTCTTTTCCGCCTATAGCTAGTTGATCGTTCTCGCACACGGCGTTGCATTGCATTGCACCTTGAGCCTCGTTTATTACATCGAGTCGTACTCTCTCTCCCTCACAGAATTTTGTCATACCGCCTGCCACTTCATGAGCCCTCATTGCAACCCTATCACCTTGCAGTCTTGTTTTGCCCCGATTGCTGAAACAGTAACCCCATTGTTTTGTGTGAGGTTGCGGTGGCTATCTCAAGAGGCAGCTTTCTCTTAGGACCAATCATCGAAGTCGCATTATTAACAAGATGCCTATGAGTCTAAACCTATTATCTGGGGAGATACGAGCCGGTTGTCTGTGGGAGACTTGATGAGTTGAAATGGCCCATACCCGTAAGCCTAAGCCTTGTGCCCAGCATAGTCTTGGACGTTAATGTGATGTTCTGCGCACTGCGCCTATTGTGGTGAATGGGATGTGAAGGTTTGGCATGTGGGCAAACCCAAATCAGGATATCTTTCAGTTTCTGTAACACAAGAAACAACCTCTCTTGCTAGTAAAATAAGTCGAGATCCCTCATCCGCCCATGAAAAATAAGTGCCACGAGCACATGGAAATAAGTGCTGTAAGCACATGAAACAAATAAGGGTAAAGGATCGAGAAAGGCTTCCTGCGCAGAGAGGTAATGCGACGACTCCGCCGGGGTACTGACCAGGCTTGCTGGCAGCGGAGCAACGTTTGTGATTTCTTGAAGTGACTCCGCCGGGGTACTGTCCAGGACTGCTGGCAGCGGAGCAACACCAGAAACTTACTTTAAAAATCCTGAAAATAATAAGCCCACTGCCTTGCTCGTCACATCATCAACAAGCTACCGGCGTCTGTGAGCTTTCTCTTTGATGTGTTTCTGATTAGCGGGACTTAGCGAGGCACAAGGATTAGACATACTCGTAAAGGGCCAAAGTAATACAAAGGGTACCCACGGAGCTGGTTCAATATTCCCTTGCATCATTATCCGGACTCAGACTATTGTGGTGATATTGACAGAGATGCTGGATTCTACCAGTGGTTCGCCATTTGTTGTAGCCGCTACAACACCACCCAAAATTTTGGGTATATTTAAAATTTCGGGTCCCCCTATGCCCGCTTAGTTGTCAAGGTCTTTCATCGACCCTGCAATCAGAGACATCCCGCCGACCTATCCCCAACCCCTCATGAGTTTTTTCGCCATCATGATCAGGTGTCGTTGTTGCAATCACGCCATATGTGGGAAGGATCATCCGGCATGCGACCGAACACTCGTATCACAGTCGCATCACGTGTAATGAGATTGCCATACATACTTTTAAATGGGAAACTTTTGTATGTTAACAATTAAAGGCCCCGTCGCCGTAGGTCATTAAGCATGTGGTTTGAATACCTCTGTTACATTTGCTAGTCTCATATGTTTTATCTGTGGGCACCATTATCAAAGAATAATTATGATTGTCGTAATGTTCTACACAGGTCGACCCCACGGGTAACAGACTCCTCAGTCGTGTCGCGACATCGAGGGAAATGAAATTGAGCTCAACGACGAGGCCAAAGCTGCGGAACAGGGGAGGAGGAGGAGCAAGTGACCAGTACTGTTAAAAAGAGAATAATGTGATATGTGTCGATCAGAGAAAGAATCTTTTTTGTCACCAACGCAGAAGGTGTTCCTCGTTAGTGCACACCAGAATTATGGAGATCCCACACAATGCTAGCTCCGTGTCGATGTCTGTATACAAAGGAACATTTGTCGCCATTTCGACAAGTCTAGCATTAATTATGGCTCGGTGAACAAAGCAAACTCAGGAGATCTCCCTGAGGAGTGACATTCTCATTCAAGGCGTTATCGTGCCAAGTGGCAGTGCGAAAGCATATGTGTTGGTGTGGTAAGCCAACGACAGAGTTTTCAAACACGTGAGCGCACCCTTTGGAAGCAACATTTATGATCTTAAGCTGCATGGTGTGGAATTAATTACGCTGCAATGGGTACAACGCGGAGCAATAAAATGGCCTTACAGTCCTAGTCGCCTTTACGCTTCCATATCCATAGAGTTTGTGTATGTGGGACCATATGAGATGGACAATGTTAGATTGGACCTAAAGGGGTCATGTTGAAAGGCATATGCCAGTGGTAACCGGGTAGAAAAGGCAAATGTGAAAAGGGCTATCAATGTGGTCTGATAAGTATATTTTGACATTCGATCTTTCAAAACGAGAAGCTTTCGAATTATAAGGGAAAGTAAATGATCATATTAAGCGCAAGACCATGCATATATCATTACAAAGCGCAAGGTGATGTTATATGTATTAATATTAAGCGCAAGACCATGCAATATATTATTACAAAGCGCAAGGTGATGTTATATGTTTTAACTACAAGGCGAAAGGTGACGGTGCATGTATTAACACAAGGCGCTAAACCATGCATATATTAATACAAGACCATGTGTATATTAATACGAGGTGTAAGACCACGTTGCGTGGGCGCTAAGTCGATGGTCAAAGCAGATACAATTGATGATACAAAGTCTTGGTGCAATTGCATATTGTGCAAACCATATAAAATCACAGGACTCCACGACTGTATAAGATTGCTGAGCATACACGGGTGCAAGCAGGTTAATATTGCAGGTTCAATCCACGTGGGGCAGGCATATGGTAGTCGGCCTTACGTTTGGACACGTTGCATGGAGCAAACGTTTGCATGGCACTCAAAATTTTCAACTTACGTAAAAGTTTGGAGCAAATGTGTCCATACAGCAGTTAACGTTATAATGCAAAAACGGTCAAAGCTATAGTGAAACCGTAGGCAGTGACAAATGGGAGCAAATATTCTGACGATGCAGTTGTAATCCAAGTGGCGCATGTATATATGGCTTCAACCTTACGCATGGGTGTATGGACACGTCGCATGGACTAATTATTCCGATTGTGCGGTTTCAATCCACGATAAAGCATGCAGAGCGGGTATATATGGCAGGCAGTTTTACGTTGAAATATGGCGCGCGGGCACGTGACCATTCGGTGTAAATGTTTCTACGCCAGAGTTCTAAATATGGAGTGGACTCATATATACAATGACCATTTGCATTCAAAACTTCGAAGCAGGACGTGACAACAATATTAGAGCGGAAGGGTTGACAAGCTACGATAGCATGGTGCAGTAACTGCAACGAAATAGCAGTCAAATTAAAGGCGGAGCTGTAGAATCGCGATAACCGATACCCTGTTATTGAATGATGCGCAAGTGTGGTTTTAAACCACGGCGTTGAAAAAACCAGAACAAGGGTTAACGAAGGGATGTGCATTCCAATCATTTCACTGGTTAAACAACGAAAGCAGTTGTTATGTGCATGCGCACAAATATCATCGACCTCGCACTCCAAACATCCTCAGGAGACAATCCCAGCTTGATTGCTAAGTAGCAGATGGCAAGCTCGATCATTCGAAGCAAGGGGCATTCATAAGGTCGCTGAGCATTATCTAATATATGAGCTGGCAAACCCAATCTTCCTGCAATACTGATTGCATCGGATCGTCTTGGAATTCCCCAAGGAAGCGTGTATGTCGGTCTCAAATTTTCCGCGCATGCATTCTCAAACCATCATTATTCATCGAGAAGAGCCAAAGAGCGCCCAGTTGATTGTGCTTAAATACCCTCGATATGCTGCAAATGACCCGAAAGTGTTGAAAGATACTGACTTAATGGTTGTTCATCACCTATATCTGCAAAAAACTGAGTCAAAGAAAGGGTATTTTCACTGGTTCTACTCCTAGCAGATAAAGTCTGCATTTTGCTATCGGTGTGATCAACTTGACGATCGAAAATAGGGCGCAGAACATCTTGAATACATTGCAAGCTAGAATTTTAATCATTGGAGCAGATTATTATTGAACAGGTCGCAGGGTCGCGTAGATCAAACGCTGCCTTAGGCTGCGACTCAGCAGGTTTTGCGACCCAGGGTCGCATGTTTTCCAAGTCGCAGGGTCGCACAGATCAAACACTGCCCAAGGCTGCGACTCAGCCGATTTTCCGACCCTGCGACCCAGGGTTGCATGTTTTCCAAGTCGCAGGGTTGCAGAATGAGCTGTCCATGAGAAACTGCGACCCAAGCAATTCTCTGACCTGCGACCCCATTGGGAAACACAAATGCATGCATGATCTCCCACGTGTCTCGTTTCCCGTCAAGCTGCTGATTTTGTTCATGTTAGCGTGAGTTCCTACTCCTCATGCCGTATCACAGCATAAGCTACCTGATACATGTTTATCATGATAGTAATTATTATGCTCTGAGTTCTTTCACAATTGCGTGTTTATCAAGTTCATGGTTCTACGAAATGTTTTTAACAAGGAAGAAGCATTTGTCTTTGGTGTTTCCAAACACAGAAACTCAAATAGATGAAAACATATTACCGTTGCCACGAAAGAATGCTTTTAAAAAGTTTAGCATACCGTGTCTATCTTTCTTCATGAAGAAACGTTGAGCTATGTCGGGCATCCACTTAACACATGTCATAAAGAAGGCTAGCCTTAATCCAATATCACATGATCCCTTTTAAAATTGTGCGTAAATCAGCAGTGTATGATTAAAACATGGGGAAAATAACAAACCTAACATCAGTCAAACATGCCATCTGCTGGCCACTGCATTAGTGAAGAATCGTTGTTGTTCAAAACAGGTTACTGGAAGAGGAAACATTCTAGTGTGATGTTGCATGAAAGACCATCACAGCGACTTTGTTTAAGCACATGGAAATCATCCCCAAGGGCAGATGAATCACCAATTCGCACTCTGTGCAGCAATGAAGAGCGCGACCCCTAGCTCATTGCAACCAGTGGCTGCTAGGGTCTTATCAATAGTTTCCACTGCAAACACTCAGAGCTTAGTGAAGACCACGCTGCGACACAAGACCTGACCACACAGGGGTCTAAAGTCATCGTTTTGTTTGTGCAATTTATTAATGTTTCCCCATTATTATTATTATTCAAATCATGAAGACATGTGACCTGGGTTATTTTATTGCAGGAAGAACCTCTCTGCTTGCACATAAGAGCCAAGGTTTTCCCCAGCAAACAAGAAGACCATTTTCAAAACAAGTAGATGCTGGTGAAACTCCAAGGAACTCACTGATCTGCCCAAGGTCGCAGGTCGCAAATCTGCTGAGGTCACAGGTCGCAACAACGCCTCAGGTCGCAAGTCGCAGATGTCGCTGGTCGCAGGTCGCACATTGCCCCGGGTCGCAAGTCGCAGAGGTCGCTAAGTCGCACTCCTTGGTAAATGCACGACAGCGCGACCCAGTGACTAGGTCGCAGGTCGCAACAACGCCTCAGGTCGCAAGTCGCAGATGTCGCTGGTCGCAGGTCGCACATTGCCCCGGGTCGCAAGTCGCAGAGGTCGCTAAGTTGCACTCCTTGGTAAATGCACGACAGCGCGACCCAGCGACCCAGCGACTAGGTCGCAGGTCGCAACAACGCCTCAGATCGCAGGTCGCAAAAGGGGGCTAGGTCGCAAGGGAGCCCAACGGTCGGGAAGATGAACAGCCAACGAAGCCCAACGGGCAGTTTTAGCATTATAAATACTCCTACGGGAGCTTGTAAAGGGGCTTTTCTTTTTAGGGAAACTCAGGAGCTACAGGCATTGTATTGAAAGATCTGACACTTGAGCATGTGAATATAGAATCTTGTTAAAACACCCTATGGTTATGATGTGTTTTGCTGTGTAAACACTTTGTGTATTTCTTTAAACAGTTTCAGAACATCCTGTGATTAATGAAGCTGCACTATTCATGTCATCGTTTATGCATCATGGCTATCCGTGTTGTATCAATGATGTTCATTTTATCATCTGTTCTATTAATGAATGTTAATAAACTACTTTGTTAGCATTTCGTTTTATCTTTCAGGAAGTTAAGAGGTATCTTATCATAAAGAACTATTTCTTCTGTGATCAGACTACTTTACAAGCATTACCCCACAAAAGATGTGTTGCTGATGACATCTCTTGAGGTGTACGTGCTTTATCTATAATCTCGCTACGCATAGTGTTGATCCGTGTTTAACATATCAATCTTGTATTCTGTATTACGTGAATAAGTGTATGTCCGCAGGTTCAAACTGGTTCTTTTGAGACCAAAAGGAAGTCATCTTAAGTTATATTTAAAATTTTGGGTCCCCCTATGCTCGCTTAGTCGTCAAGGTCTTTCACCGACCCCACGAATCGACTCCATCTTAGCGACCTATCCCCAACCCCTCATGAGTTGTCTCGTCACCATGACTTGATGTTGCCGCTGCAATCACGCCATGTGTGGGAGGGATCATCCGACATGCGACCGAACACTCGTATCAGAGTCGCGTCATGTGTAATGGGCTTGCCATACATACTTTTAAATGGGAAAACTTTTGTTTGTTAATGATTAAAGGCCCTATCGCTGTAGGTCATTAAGAATGTGGTTTGAATACCTCTGTTACATTTGCTAGTCTCATATGTTTTTTCTGTGGGCACCATTATCAAAGAATAAGTATGATTGTCGTAATGTTCTACACAGGTCGACCCCACGGGTAACAGACTCCTCAGTCGTGTCGCGACATCGAGGGAAATGAAATTGAGCTCAACGACGAGGCCAAAGCTGCGGAACAGGGGAGGAGGAGCAAGTGACCAGTACTGTTAAAAGAGAATAATGTGATATGTGTCGATCAGAGAAAGAATCTTTTGTGTCACCAACGCAGAAGGTGTTCCTCGTTAGTGCACACCAGAATTATGGAGATCCCGCACAATGCCAGCTCCGTGTCGATGTCTGTATACAAAGGAACATTTGTCGCCATTTCGACAAGTCTAGCATTAATTATGGCTCGGTGAACAAAGCAAACTCAGGAGATCTCCCTGAGGAGTCACATTCTCATTCAAGGCGTTCTCGTGCCAAGTGGCAGTGCGAAAGCATATGTGTTGGTGTGGCAAGCCAACGACAGAGTTTTCAAACATATGAGTGCACCCTTTGGAAGCAACATTTATGATCTTAAGCTGCATGGTGTGGAATTAATTACGCTGCAAGGGGTACAACGCGGAGCAATAAAATGGCCTTACAGTCCTAGTCGCCTTTACGCTTCCATATCCATAGAGTTTGTGTATGTGGGACCATATGAGATGGAAAATGTTAGATTGGACCTAAAGGGGTCATGTTGAAAGGCATATGCCAGTGGTAACCGGGTAGAAAAGGCAAATGTGAAAAGGGCTATCAATGTGGTCTGATAAGTATATTTTGACATTCGATCTTTCAAAACGAGAAGCTTTCGAATTATAAGGGAAAGTAAATGATCATATTAAGCGCAAGACCATGCATATATCATTACAAAGCGCAAGGTGATGTTATATGTATTAATATTAAGCGCAAGACCATGCAATATATTATTACAAAGCGCAAGGTGATGTTATATGTTTTAACTACAAGGCGAAAGGTGACGGTGCATGTATTAACACAAGGCGCTAAACCATGCATATATTAATACAAGACCATGTGTATATTAATACGAGGTGTAAGACCACGTTGCGTGGGCGCTAAGTCGATGGTCAAAGCAGATACAATTGATGATACAAAGTCTTGGTGCAATTGCATATTGTGCAAACCATATAAAATCACAGGACTCCACGACTGTATAAGATTGCTGAGCATACACGGGTGCAAGCAGGTTAATATTGCAGGTTCAATCCACGTGGGGCAGGCATATGGTAGTCGGCCTTACGTTTGGACACGTTGCATGGAGCAAACGTTTGCATGGCACTCAAAATTTTCAACTTACGTAAAAGTTTGGAGCAAATGTGTCCATACAGCAGTTAACGTTATAATGCAAAAACGGTCAAAGCTATAGTGAAACCGTAGGCAGTGACAAATGGGAGCAAATATTCTGACGATGCAGTTGTAATCCAAGTGGCGCATGTATATATGGCTTCAACCTTACGCATGGGTGTATGGACACGTCGCATGGACTAATTATTCCGATTGTGCGGTTTCAATCCACGATAAAGCATGCAGAGCGGGTATATATGGCAGGCAGTTTTACGTTGAAATATGGCGCGCGGGCACGTGACCATTCGGTGTAAATGTTTCTACGCCAGAGTTCTAAATATGGAGTGGACTCATATATACAATGACCATTTGCGTTCAAAACTTCGAAGCAGGACGTGACAACAATATTAGAGCGGAAGGGTTGACAAGCTACGATAGCATGGTGCAGTAACTGCAACGAAATAGCAGTCAAATTAAAGGCGGAGCTGTAGAATCGCGATAACCGATACCCTGTTATTGAATGATGCGCAAGTGTGGTTTTAAACCACGGCGTTGAAAAAACCAGAACAAGGGTTAACGAAGGGATGTGCATTCCAATCATTTCACTGGTTAAACAACGAAAGCAGTTGTTATGTGCATGCGCACAAATATCATCGACCTCGCACTCCAAACATCCTCAGGAGACAATCCCAGCTTGATTGCTAAGTAGCAGATGGCAAGCTCGATCATTCGAAGCAAGGGGCATTCATAAGGTCGCTGAGCATTATCTAATATATGAGCTGGCAAACCCAATCTTCCTGCAATACTGATTGCATCGGATCGTCTTGGAATTCCCCAAGGAAGCGTGTATGTCGGTCTCAAATTTTCCGCGCATGCATTCTCAAACCATCATTATTCATCGAGAAGAGCCAAAGAGCGCCCAGTTGATTGTGCTTAAATACCCTCGATATGCTGCAAATGACCCGAAAGTGTTGAAAGATACTGACTTAATGGTTGTTCATCACCTATATCTGCAAAAAACTGAGTCAAAGAAAGGGTATTTTCACTGGTTCTACTCCTAGCAGATAAAGTCTGCATTTTGCTATCGGTGTGATCAACTTGACGATCGAAAATAGGGCGCAGAACATCTTGAATACATTGCAAGCTAGAATTTTAATCATTGGAGCAGATTATTATTGAACAGGTCGCAGGGTCGCGTAGATCAAACGCTGCCTTAGGCTGCGACTCAGCAGGTTTTGCGACCCAGGGTCGCATGTTTTCCAAGTCGCAGGGTCGCACAGATCAAACACTGCCCAAGGCTGCGACTCAGCCGATTTTCCGACCCTGCGACCCAGGGTTGCATGTTTTCCAAGTCGCAGGGTCGCAGAATGAGCTGTCCATGAGAAACTGCGACCCAAGCAATTCTCCGACCTGCGACCCCATTGGGAAACACAAATGCATGCATGATCTCCCACGTGTCTCGTTTCCCGTCAAGCTGCTGATTTTGTTCATGTTAGCGTGAGTTCCTACTCCTCATGCCGTATCACACGCAAGCTACCCAATGCATGCGGCTATGCACGAATAGTAATTATTATGCTAACGGATTCTTTCCAATTGTATGCGGCTGTCAGAGGTTCCGCATGGAATGTTACCGAATATTTTTTTTTTAGCAAGGAAAGAAGCTGTGCTGGAGATTGTTTCCAAACCTGAAACTAAACAAGATGAAAACATATTCCATCGTTGCCCTGAAAAGAATGCGCACTTCAAAAGGATTTAGACACCGTATACATCTCTTCAACGTGAAGAGAGAAACGTTGAGGGCTATGTCGGGCATCCCTTAACACATGTCATAAAGAAAGGCTAGCGCAATCAATATGCATGATCCCACTTTCAAAATTGACTGTGCGTCGCGTGTAGCATCGAACAAAACATGGGGAAAATAACAAACCTAACATATTAAGAGAACATGCATGCTGCTGCATGCGGTACAAGGTGAAGAGAATCGTTGTTGTTCAAAACAGGTTACTGGAAGAGGAAACATTCTAGTGTGATGTTGCATGAAAGACCATCACAGCGACTTTGTTTAAGCACATGGAAACCATCCCCAAGGGCAGATGAATCACCAATTCGCACTCTGTGCAGCAATGAAGAGCACGACCCCTAGCTCATTGCAACCAGTGGCTGCTAGGGTCTTATCAATAGTTTCCACTGCAAACACTCAGAGCTTAGTGAAGACCACGCTGCGACACAAGACCTGACCACACAGGGGTCTAAAGTCATCGTTTTGTTTGTGCAATTAATTAATGTTTCCCCATTATTATTATTATTCAAATCATGAAGACATGTGACCTGGGTTATTTTATTGCAGGAAGAACCTCTCTGCTTGCACATAAGAGCCAAGGTTTTCCCCAGCAAACAAGAAGACCATTTTCAAAACAAGTAGATGCTGGTGAAACTCCAAGGAACTCACTGATCTGCCCAAGGTCGCAGGTCGCAAATCTGCTGAGGTCACAGGTCGCAACAACGCCTCAGGTCGCAAGTCGCAGATGTCGCTGGTCGCAGGTCGCACATTGCCCCGGGTCGCAAGTCGCAGAGGTCGCTAAGTCGCACTCCTTGGTAAATGCACGACAGCGCGACCCAGTGACTAGGTCGCAGGTCGCAACAACGCCTCAGGTCGCAAGTCGCAGATGTCGCTGGTCGCAGGTCGCACATTGCCCCGGGTCGCAAGTCGCAGAGGTCGCTAAGTCGCACTCCTTGGTAAATGCACGACAGCGCGACCCAGCGACCCAGCGACTAGGTCGCAGGTCGCAACAACGCCTCAGATCGCAGGTCGCAAAAGGGGGCTAGGTCGCAAGGGAGCCCAACGGTCGGGAAGATGAACAGCCAACGAAGCCCAACGGGCAGTTTTAGCATTATAAATACTCCTACGGGAGCTTGTAAAGGGGCTTTTCTTTTTAGGGAAACTCAGGAGCTACAGGCATTGTATTGAAAGATCTGACACTTGAGCATGTGAATATAGAATCTTGTTAAAACACCCTATGGTTATGATGTGTTTTGCTGTGTAAACACTTTGTGTATTTCTTTAAACAGTTTCAGAACATCCTGTGATTAATGAAGCTGCACTATTCATGTCATCGTTTATGCGTCATGGCTATCCGTGTTGTATCAATGATGTTCATTTTATCATCTGTTCTATTAATGAATGTTAATAAACTACTTTGTTAGCATTTCGTTTTATCTTTCAGGAAGTTAAGAGGTATCTTATCATAAAGAACTATTTCTTCTGTGATCAGACTACTTTACAAGCATTACCCCACAAAAGATGTGTTGCTGATGACATCTCTTGAGGTGTACGTGCTTTATCTATAATCTCGCTACGCATAGTGTTGATCCGTGTTTAACATATCAATCTTGTATTCTGTATTACGTGAATAAGTGTATGTCCGCAGGTTCAAACTGGTTCTTTTGAGACCAAAAGGAAGTCATCTTAAGTGGTAGCTGGACCCACACCCCGGACGGGATCCCTACTCCAAACGGTTTAAGGTCTAATTGGGACTTTTTACCGGGGAGATCCCCTACTGTTGGCCGGACAAATTTTCCCGTCAACAGAATTGGCGCTAGAAGGAGGGCCTGAACCTCCGACCAGATGTTTAACGAAAAGGGGGAGGCCAGATGACAAGCTGAGCCTTTAGAGCCTACAGTTAATCTCATATCTGTAATGGCTCGTTCCCAAATCATTCTCCCGAGATGTTTGTCGGAGTTTTATAAGCGTGGATACTACATCTCCGATGAACTTATGTATCACTTGTCCCAGTTAACATTTGATGGTGAAAATGGGGTGTCCATAACCCAACACTTTTCAGATTTTTTTTGGTGAGTGCTATGAAATTGACGATGAGGGTTTGATGTGTTTGCTTTTATTCCTGACCCTCGAAGGTCGCGCTAAGCAATGGTGCCGCACATTGCCGAAAGCTTCCATCCATTCGTTTGACCAACTTGCCCATAAATTACAACAAGCTTTTCACAGGTATAATACTCACAACGTTGTAATAAAGTTACATGAGATCAGAATGGAACCTCAGGAATATTTAGGTGAGTTCTCTATCAGATTTATTCATTATTGTTTTGAGTTTCCTGAAAGGGATGTTGATCAGAAATGTTTAAGTAGACAGTTCGAGTATGCGATTCTCGCTTCCCGTGAGCGATCTCAGTCAGATCCCAAAGTTCCCTATGATAACCTGCAAGTTACCGATTGTTCAGACTTTGTCCCTAATGCTTCCTTGTCCATCTCCCCGAGTCCGGACCTCATTCAGGCCTTCAAGGAGAGTGTTTCTATTTGTGATATTCTCGCTCCTCTTCCTGAGTTGTCTGGGAGTGGAGTGGTGACCTTGAAAGTCCTGAGCAAGGATCGACACTGGCAGGAGGATAGAGCCTATTCCATTACCTTGGAATCTTTCACACACCATGTCGAATCAAATTTTGAAAACCACAGTGGCTCATTATCTCTCTCGGTTCATGACACCTACCCCGAGCCCACTCGATGTCTCCCGGGAGTTAGTCCTAAATCTGGTTCACATTTGGATTATGAATCTGGTTCACGTTCGGATTATGAATCTGGTTCAGATGCGGATGATGAATCTAGTTCAGATACAGATTATGAATCTGGTTCGCATTCGGGTGACGAATCTGGTTCAGATTCGAGTGACGAATCTAG
>CM076574.1:940525687-940821303 GCA_034641835.2 Pinus albicaulis
TGAGTGAGCAACTGATATTTCTTGTTGTCTCTTCCCGTCATAGATGTTGCGTGGGGGTACTCCATATGCCATGGGTGGCACTCTTTTCTTTCCAAGGTTCTGATTTATTAGCTCCTCTCTTTGTTTTTTCTTACTGTTCATGAATTGATTTTTGCTTTGTAGGAATTCACTAATGTCTGTAGCAGTCCGTGTTTTTCTTTCCTTACTACATTGTGTTCAGAAATGGAGGAATTTGGTGGATGGAGGTGATGGAGGAAGTTATGAAAATGAATGGAGTGAATGATCGGATGGATGGTAAAATAGAAGAAGGGAAAAGAAGATGAATTATTCCCCGTGTTTCCAAAAACCATTAATAACCTGCAAAACAACAAACACAAAAAACACAGGGATGCAGATGTATTTCTTTGTTTTTTTTTTGGAAGAAAGTGGGCTGCCTCCATGGAGGTTTTCAACCCACAAAGTTTCCTTGGGCACCTCAGACAGGTTTTCTCCCATGGATATTTATTTTCTTCTTTTTTTTAGAGCAAGTGAGCTGCCTCCATCGAGGTTCACAACCCACAAGCTTGCCTTGGGTGCCTCAGAGAGGTTTTCACCCATGGATCTTTATTTTTTTTCTCTCTCTTTTTTTTAGGAGGTGTGGGAAACCGTTGAGTTTCCCATCACATACACCTCTCTTCTTATTGAATTTATGAACTCTACCCTTGACAAAGGCTTCTTGTAAATTTTAAGTCTGTGACCATTGACAAGTAAGGGGATTCCTTCCTCATCTATGGTTCTAATTTGAAATGCGCCATTATCAAAATATTTTTCCACTGTGTAAGGTCCCAACCATCTTGTCATTAGGTTTCCCTTTAAATCTTTAGACCTTGAATCAGACAACAACACCCAATCTCCTTCTTGGAAGGTCTTTCTTTGATGTTCTTGTCATGCCAGACCTTCCTTTGTAGCTGAACTACCTCCATGTGAAGAAGGTCTTACATTCTAAACTCATCCAATCCATTTAGTTGCAACAACCTCTATTTTTGGTCATTTAATAGATCTAGATTTAATTTAGTTTCCATTCTTAAAGTATTGAATTCAAACTCAACTGAAAGTAGAGCCTTCTTACCATAGACTAGTTCATAAGGTGTGAATCCTGTTGTTGTCTTCCAAGTAGTGTTGTAGGCCCAAGTAGCTTCTACCAATATGTCTGCCCAATATTTTCTATTGTTGCTCACAACCTTGGTGAGGATGCTCTCTAAAGCTATGTTAGTTACTTCTACTTGGCCATTTGGCTAAGGGTGATACATAATAGAAGTTCTATTCTTAATCTTGTGCGTCCTCAAAATATTCTCAATGAGGTGAGAGGTGAATTGTGCTTCCTGATCAGTGACTATTTCTCTCGGGTACCCAAACTTGTAAAACACATTCTCCCTCATAAATTCTGCTACTTTCTCCTCGGTTGCTACCTTCACTGCTTTTTTTTCAGCCCACTTTGTCAGGTAATTAGTGTAGACTATGATATACTTATTTTCTCCGAATGGTGGATCGATAGGTCCAACAAATTCCATGCCCCACTTGTCAAATAGCTCAAGAGCCACCTGAGGGTGCAAAGTAATCTCATCCCTTTGTGTGGGTTTCCCCATCATTTGGCACTGGTCACACCTGCTGGTGTATCTTTTGGAATCTTGGTGAAGGGTAGGGTAGTAGTACCCTACCTGCAAAACTTTGTAAGAAGTTCTCTTTACAGCAAAGTGGCCTCCACATGGGTTGTCATGACATGCAGAGAGGATATCAAAAACTTCTTGATCCCTCACACATCTACTTAGGATTTTATCAAGGCCTAGCTTGAAAATGTTCCCCCCAATCCATGTGAAAGGGGCACTTTTTCTGATGATTTTTCTCCTCTCCCTGAATGAAAGATTAGGAGGGAGTCTCCCAACAACCAAGTAGTTGGCTATATTAGAAAACCATGGTGAGTGTGATGATATAGCAAAGATATGCTCATCTGGCAACTGGTCATCCACCATTCCTTATTCACATGCAGGGAGAGCTAACCTGGACAAAAAATCTGCAACAACATTCTCCTTTCCAGGTTTATCAACAATAGTCAAATCAAATTGCTACAGAAGTAACAACCATCTACTTATCCTAGCATTAACATCTGATTTATTCATTAAATACTTGATGGTTGCATGTTCAGTGTGACCAAATATCTAATATCTAGTTACCTAATGCCCGAACTTGTTCAAAGCATGGAAAATGGCGAACATATCCTTCTTAGTAACAGTATAATTCAATTCGGCCTTGGACAAGTTCTTGCTGATGAAATAAATGGCATAAGGGATTTCGTCCTCCAATTGTCCTAATGCTTCCCCTACAGCATTGTCGGATACATCAGTGTGGATGTGGAAAGGCAGAGTCCAATTTGGACCTCGAAGGATGGGGGCAGTAGTAAACTTTTCCTTAATGAGCTCGAAAGCCTCTTGACAAGGACTGAACCAAATGAACTCATAATATTTGGCCAATAACCCAAATAATGGCAAAGACATCTTGCTAAAATCTTTGATGAACCTTCTATAGTAACCAGCTAAGCCTAAGAAACTCCTCGCATCTTTCTGCTTTTGAGGAGCAGGCACCCTTTCGATGATAGTGATTTAGTTCGGGTCTACCTGTATTCCTGCTTGGGATATGGAGTGTCCTAATACAACCCCTGATTTCTTCAGGAATTCACACTTTTCGAGGCTCAAGGAGAGATGCATCTCAATTCACCTTCTTATTACTTTACCCAAATTAGAGAGAGCTTCCTGGAAGTCATCCCCATATGGTGTGAAATCATCCTTGTAGATGTCGAAAAAGTCATGGAATAACTCAGAAACATGCTCAAGACAACTCTTTGGAAGCTAGCTAGGGTATTGCACAACCCAAAGGGTAGGAATCTATAAGTGAAGGTACCCCAAGGGCAGGTGAAAGTAGTCTTATCCTCATCTTTATGGCTGATTCGAATCTGATTGTACCCACTAAACCCATCTAAGAAGGAAAATAACTTCTTCCCCGTAAGTCAGTCCAGGACTTGGTCTATAAAGGGCAAAGGGAAATGGTCTTTCTTGGTGGATTTTTTAAGTTCTTGATAATCAACACAAATTTGCCACTTCCCATTCTTCTTTGGGACTAAGACAAGAGGAGATACCCACTCATTGTTGGATATAGGATATATGAACCCTACATCCAATATTTTATGCAACTCTTCTTTGACTATGTCCTTTAGAGTTGGGTTCATCCTTCTTTGGGGTTGTCTCACAGGCTTGCATCATTCTTTGATTTAAATATGATGTTTGCACACTGAAAGATGCACTCCTTTCATGTCTTTGTAATCCCAAGGAAATGCACCTAGATTATCTTTAAAAAGATAGCATAGCTACTTCTATTCTTCATTCGATAGGTTTGGGTTGATTTTTACAGATTTGGATGGGCCAAACTTAATAGCCTTGGTGGATTCAGAGGTTGACTCAACTGAGTGCACTTCCAGCCAAGGTTGGCTTTCATACTCTTTGACTAAGGTTTCGAGAGGAATGTTAGTGGAGGACTGGTTTTGAATGGCATGGTCGATGAGTTCATATTCATCAAGCTTCCCCCCTCTAAGAATAGCATCTATGGTACACATAGGCACATTGTTATATAACTCACCTTCTTCATCCTCCAACCATATAGGGAGATCATGATCAATGGAAGGCTGTGCTGGAGGATATAACACTAGATGTTTAGACAAAGGCCCATTTTTGATAGTCATGTTTCTGACCCAAAAACTAATATAAGCATCTGCAGTGGCTAACCAAGGTCTCCCTAAGATGAGGGGACAACCTTTAAACTTGGTATTTGGTTGCAGGACCATGAAATTTGTAGGATACTCCCAAGATTCAATGGTAACCATAACACCCTCAACAATTCCTTCTGGGGTTACTATGGACCGATCTGCAAGTTGTAGAATTGTTGTGGTTTTCCTCATATTCCCTTGGAGATTAAGTTTCAACATAGTCTCCTAGGTCATGATATTGATGGCACCCCCTAGATCAATCAAAGTGTTGGGGACTATGACACCATATATATGCACATCAACAACTAGACTACTAGGGTCCAGGTACTTTGGACATATCACCCTCCCCAGCATTAGGTCAGACAGTTGTCCTACCACATTGATGGTGGGGGTATCTCTCTTCCTACTCCTAGGTTTCTTGAAGCGCTTTTATTTGATGAGACTATTGAATATAGAGACATCCTTAATGGTATGGAGAAGTGGTATCTTTACACACAAATTTTATAATTCTCCCAGGAGTTCAGTCTCATCTGGGGTGTGCTGACTAGGATGGATCAAGCGCTCAGGAAAAGGAGGTTGTTGGATCTGAGTGTTACCTTCTGCCTTTTCCTCCTCACACTCTACAGGTGGATAGGGAGGATAGTTGTCTGGGAGTACTCTTCCCGACCTAATATTAACCTCTTGTATCTCCACAACATAAGCTGGATAGGATGTTTCTCCACTGGGAGCATGTTGTACCTGTCTGTTGTTCGGGTTCGGATTGGGTTGTGCAGGTATAGGTATCCTAGGTGGAGCATCATGAGTAAGATGAGGTTTAGGGTGGGGTGGAGGAATTAGAGTAGGTGGTTTATTTTTTTGAGGCCTCCACCCTCGGGATGGATTGTTCCAATGAGGTTGTTGTGGAACATACTTTTGAAATGGTTTCTTTACTGGTTGAGGATGATATGAAGGGTTGTAAGGCCAAGCAAGAGGTGTAGACTAGGATGAAGGAGTGGGGTGTACCAAGGTTGCATGGGTGCACTCTAATTGTTGTGATAGTAAGAGTAAGGTGTGCCTTGCATACCTTTGTAATATTCCCAATTAGCCCAAGCTAATGGGAATATACAATTTTGTCTCAATATTTTGTTTCATGAATAAAACTGTAAAGGAGGATCAATAAAACCCCTAATCAGCAAAATAAATCAATGCCGCATGTGAACATGGAAAAATCTGAGCTATTTACATAAGCACACTTAGGTGTGAAAGAGACTGGAGCATTTGACCAAGTCAACAAGGACCAAATAAACAACGCTATCTAGATACAATGAATCTCCTAGAGGGACATCACAATTTTAGTTGGAGGCTTCTCATGTGAATGCAGCTAAATCATTGAGATGGTTTAGGGTTTGACAAGAATTTCATCCTATAAGAGGAAGAGGAGGACAATAGAAGAAGGTTGTTGATTTTGTATATTTCTGAGTATATTTCCTGTTTAGACATATACCATTCTCTGCTGTTTAGCTGAGAATAGTGTTGCTTAGCACTTGGGTGTTCCTATGCAGGGATCCCACCTCTTCCATTGAGGATTTCTTGGAAGGGTCTTTCTGATCTCATCCACTATCAAGAATTTTTCCAAGCTCATATTCCAACTACAATGCAGATCCTGTTGAGGGTTTGGTTGTCCTTGCAAGCTGCAGCAAGTGGAGGCTAGATATGCTCAGATCTAGGCCATTTCAGGGCCTCTTTTCATTGGGAAAGTCTTCTATCCCATGGGCAAGAGAGTTCTGAAACTTTGGAGTTGATATTTCATATCTTGGCATCAGGCCAACCCAGTGTTTCAAGCTACAACACAGTTTCCCTTCCAGGTTTGCGTTATTTTCAAGGAGGAAATTGCAGGTTGTTTTGACCCACTTTTTGAGGAGAGATCTCTGGTGTTGGGCTTTTCCCTTCACTTTGGTGATCCATGGATTAGCTTGCTGATCCATGTTCTATACAGATTTTATCTTATCATATTGTAAACATTTTCAGAAATTTCTGGATAATACTACAGATCTTCTACTTTAATCTCTGATCTACTCTCTGTATTACATGATTTGATCAAAACCCTAAGGGGATCTTGTAAAGGAGCCTTTCTAGTGTACAGATCTGAAATGGATCTGATATTTTGTACACAGATATTCTCTAGATCTGAAGTGTAATATACAGCTGTTGCAGCTCTAATAATAACGCTGTTAAGCTATTTTACAGTCAATACATGTGTTGCATCCCTCTTTCCTGAGCAGTTTCTTCTATTTTGTCTTCTACATTCTGTTGTATACTGTAAAGGCTTCATCATGGATCTAATTTGCTGTTGTTTATATAAAATTTGATCTTCATCATTAATCTCCTACTCATGCTCTCAAAACTGCGTTATTTCTGAAGCAGTTTTTTGCACATAGCTGCAGCCCCTCTCTTTGGGTGTTTTTCAGCTAGACTAGGTGGTGGGAGGTCTATTTACCTCACCTAGTTTGATTTTTTTTTTCTCTCCTTTTGGATCTAGACCCAAGATCCACTGATCTAAGGGATCCAGGAGCTGTAAACTCATTTTAGTGCACATATTTCCAAGGAGTGCATTATTTCAACAGGATTTGTTGTGTATTCCCATTCTGGGATATTACAGTGGTATCAAAGCTCCTTTCTTGGCACAACCTATGCTTTCATTTAAGAGCCAAAGCCAACATTAATTCAGAAGAAGATGAGCCTCTTACTAAGAGGGAGAAGAGGTATCAGAATAGAAGCTAGAAGAAATTTTATTACACCAATGATGATCAAGACAAGGGTAAAGCCCCTGAAACTGGAAGCGATAAAGAAGGAGAAGAGTTTGCAAGAACTCTTTTGGTAGACATGAAAGATCTTGCTAGAGAGATCAAAGAGATGAGACTAGATATGCTCAAGGAGTCTCCTAGGAGGTTTCATCCCGGTTAAAGATCTGGCATGTCTCACCACTGGAATGATCAACTAGTGAACCAGCCACTAGCTCCAAAACGTTCTACTATGCCTACCTTCTTAGCTATGGAGAATGAAGGGCCTCATGAGCAATCATCCCTTGAAGACTATTTTTAAGAGTATGAGTCACATAATAAGAGATTCAAGGACCACCTGAGTTTTCAAGAGTTTTGTCACCTCAAGGACAAAAGAAGACCAAGGTATCAGTATAGAGATGGTGGATTCACTCAGAATCATGATCGACATCACTCTATGGGTAGATTCTTTTTACCTAAGTTTGATGGGTCATCCACTGGTTCTGCCAAGGCATGGGTAGAAAATATGGATATCTATTTTCAGTTGAACAAAGTCCCTGAGATGGAAGTTTTTAGCGCTCGAATCTACCTTAGGCTGAAATAAGGTAAAACTCAAGGCAACATCAAACCAAGCTCAGCCTCGTAGCTAGCCCTACGAGGACAGGAGAGGGCTCTCTCTGGGTCTATCTCGGAAAAAGATCTTCAAAAGGGGTTGAGATGACTTATAATGGATACTGACCTTAGGCTAGTAAATAGATAGGAAGTTTTGATTTAAATTTTTTGGGTTTTTTGATGGAAAAAAGGGAAAAACAATTTTGGGCTCGGGGATGAGGCCAGATCTTTGCAGAATTCGAATTGGGGCAAGGTAGGCAGTAGTCTTGATGCTTTTGATTATGTGTATGGATGGATCAAAATGACAAGGAGCTGAAGAGGGCAAGGGAGAACAAGGATCCTCTCCAAACTGGCGAAAACATATAAAACTAAACAAATTCAAAGGCAGAGCACTGGAATCAATGGATTCTACCTCATTTACTCATTCATTTAGTTTCAGAACCAAAAGAAGGGAATGGCATACATTAAAAATTAAAGAACTTACAAATAACTGAGAGAACACACCATCAAAACTGAAAGCCACAAGAATCCCAACAAGTGTTGCAAAACCTCTGATCTTTCCTTATCCAAAATGCAGAAAATATGTACAATAGTGTGCCAAACTTTTCCCAAGAGTCCAGCCCTGAACGTGTCACAGAAAATACAATAAATAGACAAGTCTAACCCCTTCCCATGCCTCTAGGGGTCTAGCTCATGCTTCTAGGAGCATTTTGAACCAATTCTAAACAAAGATCTAAAATCTAGGCAACCAAACAACTTGCCTCTATAAGCTAGGAAACTGATCCATTCACTTGATTTTCACTTTTTTGTGAATGAATCATCTAGAACGAGTAAATAAGTGCCAAATTTACATCATGTACATCAAATTACATCAATAAAAACCAAAAATTACATCAAGAGGTGAAACTAGTCCAAACTTGCTGAATTTCTGAGCTGGAAGGTGAAAAACATGCCAAAATCCTCTATGCGCCGCGCTCCAAAGCTCTATTCATTGAGCCACTTTGGACCTACTTTTTACACACTTCCTGAAGTCCAAATTGAGCTCATGATAGCTCGGTGGAAAGCCCTGGATGTTGGCTATCCAACCCAAGTGGAATTTTTCAATTTGGAGCTCATTTACCCCTCCAAAACTTCATTCTCCCAGAAGTACTTCCTGCTGGTGCAAAAGGTGGCAGAAAGGTAGTTTTCATGGTGTTTTTGGCCCTTTTGATCATCCAGAACTTGATGAAATTCTTCGGCCATTTTTGAGCATGCATAACTTACCATGAAAAATCCAAAAATACAAATTTTTCCTCCAGAAAGTGTCCCAATCATAAGCGCGCGTCGGGTCGCGCAACGTGTTGGGCGGAAAAACCTGTTTTGTGACCAAAATTTTCAAAAATGACAAAAAATTCTCCAAATTTGCTGAAATTCGGAGTGAAGATCCCCTATCATGCCTCATGACCGGACAAGGAAGCTTCAGCGAAGATTCAGAGTGGATCATATGTTTCACGACGTTTCAGTGCCCTCCTGGTGCATGCAGTTCCTGTGGTGAAAACACTGTCTCGGTTGTATGATGTGTCGTTGTCAGTCATGGTGTTCCAATGTGTATGTTCAGCTTGTTGAAAATGAGAAATTAGACCTTGGTGTCTTTGTCTCCAATCGCCAAATGCGTGCCAAAGGGGAATGAGGGATTGTGAGAAAAAGGGACAGTGGGAAAAGTGGACTGTGGAGTTGGTCAAGTGAAATTTTGCCCCTTTTAAAATCTCTGTTTTGACAATGTAGAGACAATAGGGCAGCTACTTGAATGTTTGGGATTTAGGGAATTTTATAAGTGATATGAGGAAAATAATAATGATAGGGCATGAAAGCATTTGAGGGATAATAGAGACAAATAGGAATAAGTGATATGAGTGGTTTGATTAGGGAATAGGGTAGGGATGGTATAATGATGATATTACAATGAAGGGGAATAGAGTCACAGATGAGGAATGATTTTTGAACTATTTGACACAAAAATCAAACTTCAACACTCAAACTTCAAACCCTAAGGGAGAATTTTTTTACAAAATGAGAGGGTTTAAGTCTTTGACATTCACTCTCTTATAATCCATCATATACCCACACCATTCACAAGTTTATGGGAAATTGCAAGGTGAGTCAAACTTACTCGGAGCAAAATTGACGAAACCAATACAAAAATCTGGAAGCAATGGAAAAAATTTGAGTCTCAGCTCTACGCGCCGCGCGCCAACCCAACGCGCCGCGCGCGCCATGTGCGCCGCACCAGTGTATTTTTACACTGCAGAAAATTGCTCAATGCGCCGCGCGCGCCATGTGCACTGCGCGCTAGCCCAACGCGCCGCGTGCTGATCCAACACACAATTTGGCTTCAAAACTCATTTTTTTTCACTTCCTTGATGTGTCTTGGCTTTTGCTGATGTCTTTGGTGTGCATATGGAGTGTTGAAACATTATAATTATATATGTACAAAAGACTTTGAATTTCCACTCATAAAAACTCACTTTTATAATGTTTCCATTGGCACTTCCTTTTCAAGCTCTACTTTGGCTCCTTTTTGCTTCCACTGTGATTTTTTTTTGGCTAAATGATGAATTTTTTGTCAATCTGTTGCAGGATTGCTAGAACTATTGAATATGGTAAGGTGACAGGGCTGCCTTTGAAGCTATTTACATATGAAGAAATTTGAAAATTACATTGGGTTTGCATAAAGATGAACTACACTATATTTCTTCAAAATCATGATCAAGCATATGATGATGAAATGATTTGCTGTGAAAACTAATGTCAAACCTCCCTCATGCACCTGCTGACTGTTATTGGACATTTGAAGACTAAATTGACAAAACCCTAGACCTAATATGACCTAGAAACCCTAAAATTACTCTTTGGAAAGTAAGAGACCAATCATGACTGTAAATGACTTAAAAATGGTTTTGATGAACTGAATTAGACCAGAAGGTACAAGGCATGAGGGGAACAAGTGAAGAGACCCTTCTGTCAGATTATGGCATGCCCCTAGCGGAATGCAATGAAGTGAATAGAGCGAGACACCTAAAAATGAAATGCAAAAGAGAAATTTTGATCGCTGACGGAGGGCTGACAAGACCAACTCTAACATTGGCTCCAATGGGGATGGTAGCTCCAGCTCCTTGGAGGTGCCAAGAACTACAAATCTTTGGAAAGCAGACAGTGCCTTCATCCATTGGGCAATGGAGTCAAAAACTAAAACTGAAATGCATGACTGAAAATTGATGACTTGATGACACAAACTAACTCTCACTCAACTAAAAATTGACTCGATACTTAAACACAACTGATAAGCTGGAAAAGATGCTCAAAGTAGATTTTATTCATCAAACCTACTCTAATTGTACTTTTCACCACCCGATCAAGTGAAATGGAATAGCCAATGCAACCATGTAAGCATGCTGGCTGCTATCTTAATTCTCCGCAAGTGCTTGCTTATGAACAACGAGAAATAACTACTGAAAGGCAACTCCCATTGAAACTTTGAACCAAGGGGACTGCTGATAAACTTGCAAAGCATGAATTGACTGGATGACTGCAAGAATACTGTAAAAGGATCTTCATAAACACAGCTACTGATTTCCATTAACATATCACTGCTCTAATCCAAGTAATCTTCATAGCTTGATCTTAAAATTTTCCTAACATCTGTGCTGTCTTTCCTTGGTGATTGCAGCAAACTGTCAAAAGGATCCTGAAATTTGTGAATAACCAAACTCTGTTGCTGATGCCAAGCAGAACACAAGTCCCCTTTATCAAACTCCTCATATGACTGCAAACTTTGATATGGGCTTCGTGATGAAACATGAGATGAACAAAACAATGAAGTAGGCTGCTGAATAAGATCATTATCAACATTCGCTTCTGACCCATGGTTAGCCGATGGAGAAGAACTTTTAAATCAAACATCATCCAATACTCGAGCAATAGGATCATCAAAAACTTGAGAAGACTGCTGCGATGTATCCATTGAAATTGTATAACATTCTACCGGCTGTTCGTCTTTTTCTCTAAAGACATTATGAAAATTCTGCTTTATAAACTGAAATGCTTCGAAACAAAAGGGTACCGAATCTTCTTGCATCATTAAATCCTGTACTTCAGCTCCCATACCTTCATCTGTAATCTGACCTTCAATTGCATTGGATGGCTGCAAATCTGAATATGAGAAATCTTGAACAAGGTTTTCATTGCGCTCAAGATGGTCCAGATCAAGACTTGTTGACATTTGATTTCTGATTGCATGGTAGTTGTCTCTGATGAACTGAAATGAATGAAAACAAAAACGCAAAGATCCTTCACTTACTTCAAAATTTGCTGCACTTTCCTCATCATTGTCATAGCTGATATGCATCGGTTGATCACTATACTCGAGCTGCTGAAAGTGAACTTCCTCCTCGCACAAACTAGCTGCTGATTCGTCTGCAAGATTATCTTCTATTTGGAGAACATAATCATCATCATAATGATCAAACTGAGGCAAATCATCAGTATAAAACACATCATCAAGCATACATGTCATATCAACAGCTCTCTCTTCTTCAAGATGATCTATAAAGCAATTACTATGACAACTGGGATAAGGAACAAAATGTTTTGGATCAGCAACTTGTTCTTCCTCAATCAGCAAGTCATGGGCTTCAAAATTATACTCATTCTTTGTGGTTTTATTTTGTATCATCTCTTCTATTGCACTTACCAACATGTCAAGCTTTACCTCTAGAGATGTTGATTTCTCCGGATCCATGTTTTTCATCTCTTCTTCCTCCAACCTTGCCTTTCGGATCAGCAAATGAGCCTCTACATTCACTGCACTATTTTACATCTCGTGAAGTGTTACAAGATTCCTTTCTCTCAGCTGAAACTCCATTTCTGGATCAAAGGCACCCGGGTAGTGCAAGAGAGAAGATCTAGGAGAAGGTCTTATATCAACTGGCATCGAATAATAAACTTGGTTAAATCTGGCAGAAAACTGTTGTACTGTCTCCCCTGGCAGTCTTTTCAGTTGTTTATACTCTTCTATAATAAGGAAAGGATTCTGTCCGATCACCCACCTGTCAAGGAAAACTTCGACGAACTGCTGGAAATCTGAGATGCTCGCATCAGGAAAGGTTTGAACCAACTCTTGACTTTGGCTTGCAAAGAAAGAGCAAAAAGCCTAATACTAACATCTTCTTCATCAACTTCAAAAAGATCTAGGAAATTCTCAACATTCTGCACATGTTGCTCAGCGTTGACATTGTTACATTCACCGTCAAATCTTGGTAGATATAGGTCATAATTTTTATGGAAATCATGAAGAACAGAAGGTAAAACAAGAGGTTTGTACCGATCTGGAATTTTACAAGGTGTAGGGGTATGTACAAGAGCTTCGGAATCAATTTTTTTTTCTTTAGGCTCATCACTCTGAAGAGAGTCATCATAAGATGTGGGAAAAGTAAGGAGGCCAGGATCAAAGGGAAACTCAGTATTTACACTTTTTGAATAGGTCGAGTGAAGATTTTGATCACCTTTCTCATACAGTAAATTCTGAAAAACTTTCAGGACAGCTTCAAGAACAGCAAAGAAATAGTTTACAAGAAAGCAGACTAGATCATGAATACCATTCCACTTTAGATACCTAAAATTTGTGTAAGATCCTTCCATTTTCTCAAAGAAAGATTCAGTCCTCCAGTGGAGTCTCTACTTTGAATTGGAGTCACCAGGTGAATGATTTCAACCTTCTTATGTCTGATCGTTGTCCACCATCAACCATCAGATCTGAACTTGATACATGTACTGGGGCAAGACAATCTACAAGTCAAGTGTCACGTTCACAAGCTAGACCGGAGATTGACTGAAGCAACGTTTATCTACTTCCGCTAATGCAAAGCAAAAGCGTTTCGAAGGCTACCTGGCATAACTTCAGGCTCTGTCTATAGCTCACGAAACAAATGACATCAACAAGCAAACCAATTCTTTCCCAGTATGGTCGCCACTATGTTAGCACTCGAATCTACCTTAGGCTGAAATAAGGTAAAACTCAAGGCAACATCAAACCAAGCTCAGCCTCGTAGCTAGCCCTACGAGGACAGGAGAGGGCTCTCTCCGGGTCTATCTTGGCAAAAGATCTTCAAAAGGGGCTGAGATGACTTATAATGGATACTGATCTTAGGCTAGTAAATAGATAGGAAGGTTTGATTTAAATTTTTTGGGTTTTTTGTTGGAAAAATGGGAAAAACAATTTTGGGCTTGGGGATGAGGCCAGATCTTTGCAGAATTCGAATTGGGGCAAGGTAGGCAGTAGTCTTGATGCTTTTGATTATGTGTATGGATGGATCAGAATGACAAGGAGCTGAAGAGGGCAAAGGAGAACAAGGATCCTCTCCAAACTGGTGAAAACATATAAAACTAAACAAATTCAAAGGCAGAGCACTGGAATCAATGGATTCTACCTCATTTACTCATTCATTTAGTTTCAGAAGCAAAAGAAGGGAATGGAATACATTAAAAATTAAATAACTTACAAATAACTGAGAGAACACACCATCAAAACTGAAAGCCACAAGAATCCCAACAGGTGCTGCAAAACCTCTGATCTTTCCTTAGCCAAAATGCAGAAAATATGTACAATAGTATGCCAAACTTTTCCCAAGAGTCCAGCCCTGAAAGTGTCTCGGAAAATACAATAAATAGACAATTCTAACCCCTTCCCATGCCTCTAGGGGTCGATCTCATGCTTCTAGGAGTAGTTTGAACCAATTCTAAACAAAGAGCTAAAATCTAGGCAGCCAAACAACTTGCCTCTAGAAGCTAGGAAACTGATTCATTCACTTGATTTTCACTTTTTTGTGAATGAATCATATAGAACAAGTAAATAAGTGCCAAAGTTACATCATTTACATCAAATTACATCAAGAAAAACAAAAAATTACATCAACTAGTCCAAACTGGTCGAATTTCTGAGATGGAAGGTGAAAAACATGCCAAAAACCTCTATGTGCCACGCTCCAAAGCTCTATGCATCGTGCCACTTTTGACCTAATTTTGACACACTTCCCGAAGTCCAAATTGAGCTCATGATAGTGCTTTGGAAATCCCTAGATGTTGGCTATCCAACCCAAGTGGAATTGTTCAATTTGGAGCTCATTTTCCCCTCCAAAACTTCATTAGCCCAGAAGTACTTCCTGCTGGTGCAAAAGGTGGCAGAAAGGTGGTTTTCATGGTGTTTTTGGCCCTTTTGATCATCCAGAACTTGATGAAATTCTTCGGCCATTTCTGAGCATGCATAAATTACCATGAAAAATCCAAAAATACAAAGTTTTCCTCCAAAAAGTGTCCCAATCATAAGCACGCGTCGGGTCGCGCGACGCGTTGGGCGGAAAAACCTGTTTTGTGACCAAAATTTTCAAAAATGACAAAAACTTCTCCAAATTTGCTGAAATTCGGAGCGAAGATCCCCTATCATGCCTCATGACCGGCCAAGGAATCTTCGGCCAAGATTCGGAGTGGATCATGCGTTTCACGATGTTTCAGTGCCCTCTTGGTGCATGCAGTTCCTGTGGTGAAAACACTGTCTCGGTTGTATGATGTGTCGTTTTCGGTCATGGTGTTGCAATGTGTATGTTCATCTTGTTGAAAATGAGAAATGAGACCTTGGTGTCTTTGTCTCCAATCGCCAAATGCGTGCCAAAGGGGAATGAGGGATTGTGAGAAAAAGGGACAGTGGGAAAAGTGGACCGTGGAGTTGGTCAAGTGAAATTTTGTCCCTTTTAAAATCTCTGTTTTGACAATGTAGAGACAATAGGGCAGCTACTTGAATGTTTGGGATTTATGGAATTTTATAAGTGATATGAGGAAAATAATAATGATAGGGCATGAAAGAATTTGAGGGATAATAGAGACAAATAGGAATAAGCGATATGAGTGGTTTGATTAGGGAATAGGGCAGGGATGGTATAATGATGATATTACAATGAAGGGGAACAGAGTCAGAGATGAGGAATGGTTTTTGAACTATTTGACACAAAAATCAAACTTCAACACTCAAACTTCAAACCCTAAGGGAGAAATTTTTTAAAAAATGAGAGGGTTTAAGTCTTTGACATTCACTCTCTTATAATCCATCATATACCCACACCATTCACAAGTTTATGGGCAATTGCAAGGTGAGTCAAACTTACTTGGAGAAAATTTGACGAAACCAATACAAAAATCTGGAAGTAATGGAAAAAATTTGAGTTTCAGCTCTACGCACCGCGCCCCAACCCAACGCGCCGCGCACGCCATGTGCGTCGCGCCAGTGTATTTTTACACTGCAAAAAATTGCTCAATGCGCCGCGCGCTGATCCAACACACAGTTTGGCTTCAAAACTCATTTTTTTCACTTCCTTGATGTGTCTTGGCTTTTGCTGATGTCTTTGGTGTGCATATGGAGTGTGAAACATTATAATTATATATGTACAAAAGACTTTGAATTTCCACTCATAAAACTCACTTTTATAATGTTTCCACTGGCACTTCCTTTTCAAGCTCTGCTTTGGCTCCTTTTTGCTTCCACTGTGATTTTTTTTTGGCTAAATGATGAATTTTTTGTCAATCTGTTGTAGGATTGCTGGAACTACTGAAGATGGTAAGGTGATAGGGCTTCCTTTGAAGCTATTTACATATGAAGAAATTTGAAAATTACATTGGGTTTGCATAAAGATGAACTACACTATATTTCTTCAAAATCATGATCAAGCATATGATGATGAAATGATTTGTTGTGAAAACTAATGTCAAACCTCCCTCATGCGTCTGCTGACTGTTATTGGACATTTGAAGACTAAATTGACAAAACCCTAGACCTAATATGACCTAGAAACCCTAAAATGACCCTTTGGCAAGTAAGAGACCAATCATGACTGTAAATGACTTAAAAATGGTTTTGATGAACTAAATTAGACCAGCAGGTACAAGGCATGAGGGGAACAAGTGAAGAGACCCTTCCGTCAGATTATGGCATGCCCCTAGCGGAATGCAACGAAGTGAATCGAGTGAGACACCTAAAAATGAAATGCAAAAGAGAAATTTTGATCGCTGACGGAGGGCTGACAAGACCGACTCTAATAGAAGCCATCAAGATTGTAGTGCTGCACTTTGAAGGTGAAGCACACAACTGGTGGTTCCATGGGTTGTCTACATTGGGCCATACCAATGTGACTGCCTATTCTGAATTTACTAGAAGACTGGTGGAGAGGTTTGACAGAAAGGATCCAGAAGAACCTTTCATGAACCTTGCAGAGTTGAAACAGTCAGGTAATGCAAAATCTTATATCTATGAGTTTCTAAGATTATCTGTTATGGTTCCTAATCTATCTGCAGCTCAGAGGGTGTACATGTTCATTGATGGCTTGGATGAACCTTTGCATGGGTTGGTTAAATCTACCAAGCCCATTACATTGCATGATGCCATTGAAAGGGCTAGAGACCTTCAAGATGCCTTTCCAAAAGCAAAGGCAACCTTTCAGAACAAGGCCTCTTACCTTTCTAAAGGGAAGGAAGAGAAAGTTTCTCCTTCCAAGGAGAGCTCATTCAATAAGCCTCTTGATATTGAGGTCCGGAGGGAGTTAAGGAAGAAGAGGATATGTTTCACTTTCCAAGAATCATGGGCACCTGCACATAGATGTGCTGCTGGGAAAGCAGACTACATAGAAGTCTTCTCAGATGTTGAGGAGGAAGAAGAAGATGATGAACCAAGGAGAGGTCACAGTGCTGACATTGTTGAGGGAGATCCATCACCATCGGGAGATGGGAGTGGAGATTTTTCTCCTATTGGAGGAACTCTTGCATCCTTGAGGGGAGTACCTAAGTAATTGACCCTAAGATTTCATGGTTCAATCATGAATCAAAGGGTATCTGTTCTTATTGATAGTGGAGCCAGTTGATGCTCATCTGGTGCAAAGCAGGGCCGTTCCCACTGATACCTTTGAGGGATTTTCTGTTCTAGTCCCAGGAGATAGAACAATGACATGCTGACATTATGTCCCATCACTTTCAATCACCATGGGATCCTACACTTTGGTGGATCTTTTCTTTGTATTTGAAATACCAGACACCAATGTTATTTTGGGTGTTCAATGGCTGATTACATTGGGGAAAGTCACCACTAATTGGGAGGCTTTGCAAATGGAATGGGTGGACAAGAAGAGTGGAACACCTCAAATTATTAGAGGCATGCATTCTTACGCCTCACCTAACACTTCCACATAGACAATAGTGATTGATTTGTGCAGTGGAAGAAAGGACCTCACTATCCCTTCTCTCATGTTCATGAGATTCTTGCAAGGCACACTCTCATCTAGTGGCAAACCACCTGGGAGGCCACAAGATTCAATTTTAGTGGGAGATATCTCACTACTTGATGCTCCAAAATCAGATCTAGGAGGGGAGGGAGCATTAGGAGACACAACCACAGCACTAGAAGGCTTGAGCAAGCACCAGAAGGAGGGATATTTTCCTCTCTCATCATCCTCACCATCCTTCATTTCTGATTCTGCACTGTTGGAGGAGGAAAAGGGGAGGTATGTCCTTCCTACTTGTACCTTTGGCATAAGAAATTTCAAATAATAGATCAACAACATGGCAAGAAATCTTATCGATGCATCATCAGCACTGTCCTTGTTGGGGAGTGTAGATGTATATTGGAAATCCCAACTGTTGGTGGATTATTCCAAGGATCTCTACACTTGTATGATGCTTGATGACCAAGTGCATGAAGAGGGTTATCTAATCCATGAGGCAGTCATCTATCATCATGATAGGATCTTCTTGCCTAGAGCCTCCAAGCTCAAGGAGAGGATGCTACAAAGGGCCCTCAAGGAGTTTTGTTTCAGCCCTACCTATTCTATGAATATCTACAACACTATCATGAGATGTTTTGAATGGGAAGGCTTTGGAGGAGAGCTACATCAAAATTTTCTAGAATGCAAAATATATGTGGAGTTGGGGTAGCCAAAGGACTCTATGCAAGAGTCATTTCAGTCATTTCTTCCTTCTCTTGAAAAGGGAGAGAAATTTGTGCACAATTCCATGTATAGAAGAAACATTGATGGTGAAAAATCTGAACATGTAATGCAAGCTTTATTTTCTGATTTGATGTATTCTTTCACCATGTTGTTGCAGGCCATGGCTCCCAAGAGGAGTGTTGTACTATATGAATCTCATGGCAAACTTTGGGCCACTGCAATTTCTGAACTTGGTCACTCCCTTGCTATGTAAATGGAGATTCCTTTTCATGATGGGTGCTTCCCAAAGGCACCAAACATATCTCACATTTTCAGCCATGGTGAGATAACTTGTGTAGAAAGTAAGTGGTGGGGAAACCACTTACCATACCTTGATCTGATGCAGGGAGGAGATGCACTACGCTGGCACCCTATGTGGGACTTTGACCCACCTCCTCATGCTCAAATTTCTGTTTGTACGTATGTCATTATGCTTCCATACTTGAATGATATAGTTGTACTTTTCATGGGATTGTATGGAGAGAGGATGGGCAGTTTGTGTGTACCACATGGGATGGAAACTCTCTATACACCTTATTCTACATGCTTTAGAGAGAGTATCAGACCAACCATGTTTGTTTATATTGAGTTCTTGACTCCTTGTGGGATGGATTTTGTACATCTCATGATGATTTTGGAGGAACAGTTCATGGAGGCTTGGATTTGTGAACACTTGGCTCATGATGAAATCTTGATCTTTGATGGTGTCATCAATGAAGAAGGAGAAGTTTTGCAGCACTCACCCTATCAGTTGCTTGAGGACAAGCAACATTTTGGAGGGGAGGACTGTAATATTCCCAATTAGCCCAAGCTAATGGGAATATACAATTTTGTCTCAATATTTTGTTTCATGAATAAAACTGTAAAGGAGGATCAATAAAACCCCTAATCAAAAAAATAAATCAATGCCACATGTGAACATGGAAAAATCTGGGCTATTTACATAAGCACACTTAGGTGTGAAAGAGACTGGAGCATTTGACCAAGTCAACCAGGACCAAATCAACAGCGTTGTCTAGATACAGTGAATCTCCTAGAGGGACAACACAGTTTTAGTTGGAGGCTTCTCATGTGAATGCAGCTAAATCATTGAGATGGTTTAGGGTTTGACAAGACTTTCATCCTATAATCGGAAGAGGAGGACAACAGAAGACACTACTACATTTGGCGGAAATTCCGACACTTGGTTCCGACGCTTTTGACCAAATGTCGGAAATTTCCCCAAATTTTTTCCATCCCGCCCGAAACCATCGCTATACCGACGTTTATAGAAAAGTGTCGCAATACCGACACTTAGAAAAGTGTCACAATTGCGACGTTTGGAGGAAGACGTCGCAATTGCGACGCTATGGCCCAAAGTGTCGCTATTGAGATGACTCCAATCTTCGCAAGTGCGACACAATGTCTAGGTGTCACCATTGCGGCGTTTAGGTACCCGTCGCAATAGCGACGCTTTTTCCGCCGTCGGTATAATGACACTTATATGCGTGCCACATAAAAATACAAAACTTATATGCGCGCTACATAAAAATTTGAAACTTATATGCGCGCTACATAAAAATGATTTTATTGTTTTGTATGCATCGCAATAGCTACATTAACGTCTGATATGACGCGCGCATTCGCCCTCCGCTCTTGTAGAACAACAATCGTCGTCAGCTCTTGTAGAACAGCATTTGCCCTCAGCATTCGCGCTCAGCTCTTGCATAACAGCATTTTCCCTCAGCATTCGCCCTCAGTGTTCGCCCTCAGCTCTTGCAGAACAGCATTCGCCCTCAGCTCTTGCAAAATGGTAAGTTCTTACTGCAGGCCCTTCCTCCTATAGTAGGGTTGACTCTATTTAGGTTTTTTTGGTCAATTCCATTGGATTGTGTTAGGTTGTAGGGTTCTCTCTAGATGTCAAGAATCAAGATTCAATACCCTCTATTATCTTCATCACCCAATACAAGATTTAAATTTTTCCCAAAGAAATGCTTATTAATTTGGCAGCCATTATTTCTTCCTGCTTTAAAAACCCTACATTTAAATGAAAACAAGCATTGCATTTCAACTACAAAAATATATTAGTGTTCAAATGTACATGTGTGCTACATTAACGTCTGATATCACGCGCGCATTCGCCCTCCACTCTTGCAGAACAACATTCGCCCTCAGCTCTCGCAGAATAGCATTCACCCTCAGCATTCACCCTGAGCTCTTGCAGAACAGCATTCGCCCTCAGCATTCGCCCTGAGCTCTTGCAAAATAGCATTCGCCCTGGATTCGCCCTCAACTCTTTCAGAACAACATTCACCCTGAATTTTCCCTCAGCTCTTGCAGAACAACATTTTCCCTCAGCATTCGCCCTCAGCGTTCGCCCTCAGCTCTTGCAGAACAACATTCGCCCTCAGCTCTTGCAAAATGGCAAGTTCTTACTGCAGGCCCTTCCTCCTATAGTAGGTTTGACTCTATTTGGGTTTTTTTGGTCAATTCCATTGGATTGTGTTAGGCTGTATGGTTCTCTCTAGATGTCAAGAATCAAGATTCAATACCCTCTATTATCTTCATCACCCAATACAAGATTTAAATTTTTCCCAAAGAAACGCTTATTAATTTGGCGGCCATTATTTCTCCCTGCTTTAAAAACCCTACATTTAAATGAAAACAAGCATTGCATTTCAACTACAAAAATATATTAGTGTTCAAATGTACATGTGTGAATCACTTGTGTAGGGTATTCCTTTTCCACTTTCACATTATCCAAGAATGTGTGCAGTATAGTTCATATTTTTCGTGATTTAGATTGTCTTGAAAAAGGAAAGGTAAATTATTTCCCATTGAAAAAGAAGGTTTTCCCTTTTTATAGGTTGTTTGGACTTATGTGGAAAAATTTATGTTATGCCTTTCATATTATGTAGTTTAAATTTGAATTAACAGATTATTCTACATGAAAATATAATTACCTATGTGATGTCCTTCATCACTAATTAAAATTATAGGGTTTCAATTTCCTAGACTCTAACTCATCTGATGCTAAATTCTAGGTTCTCATTGGTGGATCACTCTTCCATTGATTTCCTTTTCCTCTGGATCTTGTCATACTTAAAAGTCATCAATGATACATATATTATTTCAGGTATCCCAAAAGGCTTTATAGTAGAACATATTGTGAAGTTTTTTTGACACTTGAGGATTCTTTTTAGAACTGCAACGCGGTCTATGCTATCGACTTATATATCAAGCAACTTGTCCTTAATAACCACACTATGAGGTAGGTTCAACCAGTTTGAACTTGTTGGGACATAGCATATGAAGTTGTGTGATGAGTTCATATCACAGGTCTATTATGGTGACAAAAGTGAAGACACGTAATGATAGTTATTATGTTAACATTACTAGAAACATTTTCGAAATTATCCATGCTATCAAGATGTCAAAATTCCAGGCCTTAGGTGTCAATACTCGTAGCTAATAGATAATAATAGTAATATAAAAAAATCACAACTTTATTCTTGAAATATGATTGTTACACATTGGTAACCTAGTTCATGAGTTACTATCACCCAAAGATTGCAAAACAAACTTAAAATATAAATTAAACCAACATGAGAATCCAACTAAGGGTTTCTCGACAAAATCATGCCATAACCTGGCATTTTGAAACCCAAATTTGAATCCCTGATAAGTAATACAATGCAAACTCAAATGGATTTTCAATGCATGTTTGCATGCTACACTTATTCTCTGTCTAGATATCATTTTTTAAATGGAACCATTATTCAAGCCCACAGTACTTTTTATGTGAAAAATTTCAGCTTTATTTGAGCTCTTTTTTGCTCCACCACCTCCATAAACTAGTGTTACACGGGGTCTCGCCCCCCCACCTAGGGGTCTATATTCCTTGCCCCCTCGCGCTCCGAGGTCTTGGGGACTTCTAGGGGATGTTTCCCTCACGCCCCCTCACACCCCCACACACCCCCTTTCACGCCCCCTCACGCCCCCTCACACCCCCCTTGACGCCCCCTCACGTCCCCTCACCGCCCCTTTTAGTTTATGGTTTCGTGTTAAAAGTTGATGTGCCACTTAGCATATTTGAGAATCCAAGTGATTCTGATTCAGATGGTGACATGGTTGATCTTGATATATTCGTGTAGAAGTTGGATGCAGAGACTAGTGGGGCATTAAATTGAGCATTTATGCTCATTTATCATTATGATAATATCATTTGATATTCATATGTTATGTTTTATGTTTTATGTTTCAGACATAACTTATTTGTGTTTAAGTTTTATGTTTCAGACTTGAGTTGTAAACTTCAATTTAAACTCTATTTTGAATCTTGATATAATATGTCATATGATATCTTAAACTTTATTTTCATTTTACATTGTTAGTAGTTACATTAATGATTGTATAGTTACAAACTTACAAACTTACATGCATGATTGTATGATGTATGTTTTAACTTTTAACTTTTAAATTTGTTTCAATTATATGATTCATCATTCATCGATTTGTAATTTTATCATTTGTGATTTATCTTTCATGATGCAAGTGTATGATGATTGTATATACATTCCTTGCAAAAATATAGTTACATTTTAAATATTAAATTTTATAATTTTTATGACCCCGACGTCCCCCCACGTTTCCTGAAAATTGGTAGGGAGCTTTTGCATAGGCCGCTCCCGCGCTCCCTCGCCCCCTCTCTCCCACCTCCAGGGGACTTGGTGCAACATTGCCATAAACATATGCAAACATATATCATGATCTTGGAATTCCATTACATATGTATGTGCCAATGTTCCATAATCATGCCCCATCATCAATTTAACAAATTTCCATTGAATATCAAATTATGGAGGGGGGGAACTTTTTGCTGCAACATTTGGCTCAAAATCAGGGACCATCTCCGTATGAGGTGAATGAGAACTATAGATATTTGAAGAAGTAGATTAGTGCCTTTTCCTCTGGCCATGGAGTCATATACAATCATCCATCACAAAAAATTTTCTTTGTTCATTCTCACCTTGAAAGTTGCAAAAAATCATGCCCTAATTGAAACGACACTAAATTTGAAAGATATAATAAAAATGCAAGCTAGAAGTGCCCTATTAATACAAAAGGAAAACCTTCCTACCTACCCTAACTGAGATAAATTTTGATTGAATAGGAAACATGATATTTCCTATGGAGTTGATCCAACAACTTGTTGAATGTATGGGACTAAATCATGCATTTGATTTCCAGGGAAACATGCGCATGAAGAAAAAAAGTGCAGAATTAATGGAAAATCCATACATGCCACTTATAAAAACTACACCGAAAGGTCAAAAAATACTTAAGGCCTTAACTTAATTTGAATCCAAAAATGACAAAACAGGATTAGTGAAAACACGAGTGGTGTGGGTGAACAACATAAATAAAAAGTGAAGATACCTTTCCCCAAGATGCCTTTGTCACCGTTGTATGAAAACATGTTTTCCTTTCCCTTTATACATGCAAGTGAATGCATTATAGGTATGGTGTTTTCCCGAATAGGAGAAGCCTACTTAAATATATCATTCGTGGATTGAATGTTTGGGTGCCTTAATGTGCAATGACATGTTTCCAGGACTGAATTCAATGCAAGGCATATTTGAAACTCTAACTATGTCTTCCAGTGTCTTATTAGAAATTATTTCAGTTTTCATTTTGTGTTTTCAAGTTAGATATTGTTTTCAAGTTTTTACATTTATAATTTTATTGCAATGTGGCAGACTGATGAGAGCAGTGCAGGAACAACCCAGAGACGGGATGATCGCGGAAAGAGGCCAGCGGAAGAACATGTAAAGTGCCGGCATTGCTCTATCTTCAGGTATTTTAGTTATTTACATAATTGAAATAATATTAATTTTGTTCAAATATGCAGACACCTAGCCATGGTACGCCTGATGATTCCCTCTTTGAGAAAGAGCTTTTTTCATCCCTATCTCCAGTGTTGTTGTTGCAAAAAAAGGCACGAGATGCAACGTCGGAATTTAATGCTTTGATAGATGCGCCTCAAACACCTGAAACAGAAGAGAGGATACAACATCTTATGAGGCAACTAAATAGATATCAGGTAATAATAAAAAGTCAAAAGGATATTTTTTTTGTTCTGCATGAGATGAATTGTGATAGTTTGATTTTTAATTTTTACATTGACTAAACTAACAAAAATTTCTTTTGTATGTAGCGTTTTCTGGCATTTTCTGAACCTAGTGTTGGTGGTAGTGGGACACAAGGGCAAGACATTGCCCAACAACCCTCTAGTACACCTTCTACTCCTTTAGGTTCCAGCCAAGAAACACACCTTGCCCAAGCAGACACCCAGCCAACCGCTGAACGTGTTGGCAATGATGAGGCTGATATGGCCAACTACATTATTGTGTTTCCTGGAGCTACACGTGTCAGCTCCACAGGGACCATTAATGGCACGTTGTTGGTGAATGATGAGGGTGTCCCTATAAAACATGTACAACTCCCAGGTAAATTTTAATATTTTAACTATTTCATGTACTTTATCTAAAACATATTTATCATGATTTTTATTTTTAAATTAATGATAATATCTTCTTCTTTTTTTGGTTTTATTCTGTGTAGGAAACAATGAGTTCTACAGGATTCTGGAGAGCCATGCGTTGTTAATTTTTGGCCCAACCATACGTACAGGGTGGAATTCCCAGAATTCCAACCTGAAAAAAGAACTTCTAGATTATCTAGAAGCCCTTTTTGGGGTCGGCACATTTGACAGAAAAGCGGTGGCTCAGGTAGCCGGCAAATATTTGAAATATACCAGGGACACCTATAGGACGCAATTGCAATTTAACACTAGATATGAGCGTCCTCTCGCAGTTTCAGAGAGTGAGTGGAGAGCACTCATCCATGACGGAAAAGAGAAAAGGGCAAAGAAAGAAGGAAAAATGCCAACTGGACCCGCAAGGTAAATTACAACTTTAATTCAATAGCTTTAATTTTCTTTATGTCTAAAATAAAAAGTGTGCTACGTCATATCTGACTTCAATCTTTTGATGCTAGGTTGCCTGACACCTCAAAGGCAACCAAAGCTAGGATAGAGAAAAAGGGCCATCACAAGCTCGGCCAGGGTGGCTACTTGAAATTAGCTGCAAGAATTGTAATTAAGTAGCTAAACATATTATAATTAATTGTATCGCCTTCCAACGTTTTTGTAATCCTATCAGATATGATTAAAAATACAAAATCATATGTAATGTAGGGTGATGACTTCGGAACAAAAACTACAGAGGAAGATAAAAATATCGCTTTCCGTTTTGGCTATCAAGCTGTAGTTGAACGTCGCAGAAGCTTGGGGTAGGTCCCAAGATCTAGAATGCCTGATAAGGTAAAACATTAACCTTTCAATATTTTTGTTTTCGTCCATAAATTTAATGTCTAAGAACTTTGTTTAAATCAGGGGAGCAACACTACCGACGAGGCAAATAACCCAGTTTTAGAGCCAAATGTAGATGATCCTCTCATGCAACCTGATCATTGTAGTGGGGACCAGGCCGACAATGCTGCTATCAATGAGGGACGTGACGGTAATTAATTTCCACTTATAATTTTTTCTAATTATACCTTTATGGTTGTCCTTATAACGTTTTTTTTTTAAATGACAGAGAATGTTTCCCTTGAGGATCTTACCACCAGAGAGGAAGACAGAGCAACAGTCTCAACGACGACAACTGGTGCACCAGGTAAATAATCTCATTGCAATTTATTTTATTAATATTACCGAACTAGTTCAATGATATTTAAAAACTGATAATTAAAATTTAATATTATCTGTTTTTGTAGGCGATGCCCCGTCACTGGATGAGACCAGACATCATGACAACACAACTAGGTCAACGGCGACAACTGGTGCACCAGGTAAATAATCTCATTGCAATTTTTTTTATTAATATTACCGAACTAGTTCAATGATATTTAAAAAATGACAATTAAAATTTAATATTATCTGTTTTTGTAGGCGATGCCCCGTCATTGGATGAGACCAGACATCGTGACAACACAACTAGGTCAGCGGCGACAACTGGTGCACCAGGTAAATAATCTCATTGAAATTTTTTTTATTAATATTACCGAACTAGTTCAATGATATTTAAAAACTGACAATTAAAATTTAATATTATCTGTTTTTGTAGGCGATGCCCCGTCACTGGATGAGCCCATACATCGTGAATACGCAACTAGGTCAGTTGTGCGGGTTGAAAGGCACGAAACAAGAGCAGAGCACGATGATATTGATGATGTAATTAGGAGCCTTAAAAATAGGAAGAAGAAAAAGAAAATTTGACAATGTAAAATATTGTAATATTATAAGACAAATGTTACCATAATTGGAACGTTTTTTGCGTTATATAAAAAACTCATTTATCATACTATTTTTATGTCAAGCATTAATTGCAATGTTTCCTTGCGTACTTTTTGTTGAATTGTTTTTTTATTAGTTATTGAATATTTTTTTATGCTCATGAAAGTAAAAAATGAAATATATATTGGGTATTGGGGAATTGAGAGTGATGTGAGGGGGGGGAGGGGCCATAAGAGCTTCCACCTTCACGTGGTTGGCCCTATTTAGTAGAGAATAATTTATTGGAGCGATTTAATCTTGGAGCAAACCTCCCTCGATCCAGTGTAGCAACAAAAAAGTCACTGTTGACTTAGTTGCTACTCTTTCAGATCGTGGGAGGCTTGTTCCAAGTTCATGCGACTCCATTAAATTGTTCTTGAAACGAAGAGGAGCTTATTCAGGTATGTTTTGACATTTTCAACATATGTTCTAACATTATCATAAGAATGCATCTTAGAGTAAAAAATACTACACCAATTACTTGTATTTATTGTATAGATAATGATGGATTTTGATTGACTTGGCAGTGCAGGTACAAATCCTCTTGCATCATGAGCAATACAACTTGTCAACCAGGGTCATGCCCAGGATATTTTTGCTTGTGCGCTTGACCAGGTTCGTAATGTCACATTTTGTAAGTTCCTTTACAGTTCATAATTCAATATTAAGCTTGTTCATGATTATTATCTAGGCTTTTTGTATGTGTTTTTTCATCTATTTGATTGTAAGAAACTCTGCATGTTTCCTGTTGTTCACTATGATTTCTCTCATTACCACTCCCAGGATGAATCCGACTTTATTGTTACATAGGTTACTTTATTGTTACTATGATTTCTCCATTTGTGATTTCATAGGTTACATCATGTAAAGTTGTCAATCTCAGGTTGGTGATGAGCTTTAGTTCTCCAGATTTGGGGCTTTTCTGATATTTTCTCCCTCATTTCATTCTTGCATCACCTCGTTGTTTGAGCATGCCAATTTTCTACCACTTGTACCAATTGGCACATGTCAATCTCTGAGTGGTGCCACATTTCACCTATTTTCAGTGAGAGTTTAAGGTTTCTCTAACATAGCTTCAGAAATCCGATTCAGTGCCTGCTTGAATATTGTCACATAATACTCATGGTTTGGATTGATGAGCATGTTTTGAATGGTTGATTGATTCATAAGAACCACCCATATAGTCATCTTGAGATATTTCAGAAGTTTTCTCGGGTTTCCTTTTTCACCGTTTCTAGTGGGTGGGATGGTGTGGGGTGATCCATCAATACTGGTGCTCTTGTAGTAGGGAATTTGTTTTTGGGGATATAAAGGAGCATTTGATGTAGATATCCCATTGGATGCATTCATAAATGGGCACGAGAGGTCTAGAATTTAAATTAAAAATATGCAACCTCTAGCATGGCAACCTGAAGGCTGCGAGAGACACTGGTTAAAGATTGTTTTGTGGTGGCCTTAATATAGTCGTGATTTCTTTCTATTATCTTAATGCAAATATATAGTCCAGTCTCATTAAAATGAGGATTGTGGTTGTATTTCTCTTTGGTTGTTTCTCTTAATGCTCCAGAAGTTGCCAAAAGTTGCGATAGTTGTTTAGTTTGCCTGTTACAACTTAAAAGTGGTTTTTAGCAATGGGAGTCATGTTTTTTAAGGTTCATACTAATATGAAGATCTTGTAATTCTATATTCAGCATAAGAGAAGATGGCCTCTGCTTTGGGCGGTATGACAAAAATTGCCACATCTACCTCATTGGGTAGCAATGGAAAGGGGAAGAAGTTGGGTGCAATGTTTGATAATTATGGCAGACAATTGTCTTCTCTTTCAGTTTTTTCACCCATTTCCTTTAATCGCTCAAGCAGAAGAGGGACTCTGAGATTACGCGACAGAGAGAAGGTAGTTAATGCAAGAGCTATGGAAAAGGAGTTGTACTTCAACAAGGATGGCTCAGTGACAAAAAAATTGTAGGTCAGAGAAAAAATTATGTTTAAAGGAAGGTCACCTGCACGTGAAACTTCATTGCGGTGGATCTTTCCTTGTCCACTTATATTCGATTTTAATGTGTTATTTTAATTTTTCATGGAGGTTTGTTTTGGCATATGGTCTAGCATTCAATTGCACACTTACTGAAAACATTGTCAATTTGTCTTGCAGGCGGTGTGAACAAACTTGCTGATCTTGTTGGAGTCACCCTTGGGGCGAAGGGCAAAATGTTGTCTTGGAGAGCAAGCATGGTTCTCAGAAAATAGTTAATGATGGTGTGACAGTAGCTAAGGAGGTAATTTGTAGATGTGTGCTCTGGTTTTCTTTTTAACGTTGTATTAGTTCCCCCTCTTAAATGTCTTAGATTTGGTAGGCATAATTTGAAAACTCAAAGGTGAAAGGAAACATATTTGTTACCGAGTGGTCTACTTGGCCTATGGACTAGCCACATTAGAGTAATGCATAAATATTTTCACAACAATAAAAGGAAAGGGTTATGGCTGAGTCAAATTTTATTGTTATTGACGGTGTAATGAAATGTATCTCAATGCTATGGTTTTGGCCTTTTTATTGGTTGAATTAGAGGACCCAGTTGAAAATATTGGGGCCAAGTTGGTAAGGCAAGCTGCGGCAAAGACAAATGATTTAGTTGGGGATGGAACCACAACATTTTTTGTTCTTGCACATGTTGGAATATTGAAAAATTCCAGAACAATGAATGGAGAATAAATCTCCCTTCCTCTAACACAGAGAAAATAAAAATTTCTTTGATAGGAGACAGAGTTTCAATACTTTGAAAACAAACTTCTATTCCCTTCAATAACTCAAAAAAAAACTATTACACTACTTCCTCACCGAGAGGGATTACAAAATTATGACTGCTACAAAACGCAGTGCATAAAACCAACTCACTGTCTGTTCAAAACAAACATACTCTGTCTCTAAAACACTCTGCTGTGTTTTTCCCTTTCGCACTGCTGTGCATACACACTTAAAAAGTTACACTCAGTCTTTCATTTTTTACACACTGTTGTGTAATAAAAAATTTACGTACTGTCTATAAAAAAACTACCAAGATTTTTCGACCTTTTTATTTTTATATGTCGTAACATATAAAACATATTATAATAAACCCTCTTTTTAAAAAAATAAAATTAAAACTAAATTCTATGGCCCACCTTTCATTTCGCATATGATATATATATAACATATGTTTAAAACATATGTATATATTAAAGCATACATAAAATTAAACTATCAAAACATTAAAAAACCCTTTCCGTCGGACTTCAAAAGTCTGAATAGATTGAATTTCAAACCAAATTCGCGTTCCAAAATGGGATGCTGACGTCTACCTAATTTTAACTCGAATTCTCAATCCAATGTGCCCTATAAAAAATTCGGGTCCGGTTTTCAGGTTTTCAGATTCCCTTCAATTTCATGCGATCCAATATTAATGCTCCACGTGTCCTCCTTTTGAATTTACAAAACTGTCAGGTAAATTTATGTTTGTTTAATTTCTGGTTGGTGAATTGCGTTAATGCTGGTTGTTGTGTTTAAATACAATCTTGTACAGAAATATGGCTGCGGCCGTCTACAAAAAAAACTTGCAGGAATTTTAAATGCTGAATTAAATTTCTGGATGGCGTGCAAGCAACCTCCAAAAAAAAATGTTGTTGCTGCATCCGTCCTTCTGCTGCAGCAGTTGAAGTTAAAATTCAATAACACAGGGTTTAATAAGTGAGGGTGTAAAGGTAACTTTTTGTCGATAGTACTGGATTAAGATCATCTATTCATTTTTGTAGGGTCTTATGGTGTTTGGTTTTTTAGTTTTGGGTTGGGCTTATTGAGTCTAAGATACATTTTGAGTGAAAAAATTGCTATCAGGTATTAAAAACTTTTGGTTCTTTTGTCAAAATTTATGAGCTTGTTAGGAAATACAAAACTAACAATGGTTGTATCTTAAATTTGTGGAAAATAATTTGAAATGAAACCTTTTTGTTTAGGTTGTTGCAGCAGGTGCAAACCCCATTCAAATTACTAGAGGCATTGACAAGACAATAAAGGCCCTTGTTTCGGAACTCAAAATTTTGTCAAAGGAGGTAAACGCTTGCCTTTTGAGTAGGCTGGTTTTCCTTTTTGCTGATGGTTTGGTGTATCTAATTGAATTAGTTGCCTAAGGTATTTTTGGTTGCAAACTTCTTTTCATTTTTCATACAGTATTGGCCTTGTGGAATACATTTGATTGTGTGGTCTTGTTAGATCTACAACATTTGTAGTTGTTTAGTCTTATGGCCGAAGTGCACTTTTATTATGGAAATAGTTGATGCAATATTGTCATTTAATCCTTACTGCAGGGTAGCATGTTGAGAAGTTTCTTGTGAAACATTTGGTATTGAAAATGACACTTGATCCTATACAGCATCATGCACTTGACTTCAAAATTCATATTCAAAGTGTGCCAGAAAATTCTTGCAAAATTTCAAATATTTATGTTGTTTTAAACCATTATATTTTTCATGTATTGGATGCTGAAAATGAGAAAAAGACTTTGGTATGAAACCAACTGGTGAATAATTTCCAGCAAAACAACAACTTCCAAGACATGATTTAGAAGTAGAACATATGTACTTATGAAGCATAGAAAGATATCCTTGATGCATTGTCAATGTTTGGCTAGGGTTATTTTTGGAGAAAATAACTCCTTATTCCTAGAATAGTGATCTTCAATACAAGTAAATTCCAAAGAAGAGAGATCATTGTGTGACGCAAAAAAACTGAAATTGGACCCCCAAGGAGAGCTGGTGTGTCTACAATCACTCTGTCAGCATTTTCCCTTGGTTTACCCCGTTCTTTTCCTCCAGCCTGAGTCTTAATTGACTTCTTCTTTCTTCGAGTTTATTTATCAAATTCGTAGAATTTGATAAATAAATACTATCCACAATGGTTGGAATTTAATTTATATTCCCAACTTTATATTATCTCCAATCCTTATAACCAATGTTTAACTTTCAACACTTTGTATTTATACTCCATGTTTCTTTTTAAATAAATAACTTGTAATGAACTTTCGGCTCTATATTTCACCACCCAGCCTTACAACAATCATGCTCCAGACTTATGCTAATTATCCGCCAATCGTTTAATTAAACAATTTCATTATACTCCGGCCCCACCTATATATATCAATAACCAATCAAAAACTCGTATCGTACTTGGCTATCCTCCGCACACCTTAGTTAACCTCCGGGCAAGTTCAACGTGCGACCACCATCCGATGGCCCTTCTCCAAATCAACGACTCTTGGAAATTTCGCTCGGCTTCCAACGTCGGGATTTAGCGTGCGATGGCGCGAGTTAAACGGTGGTTTTCTGGGGGTCACTTCGCCACGTGTCGCATTCCCTATGGAATCGCTCACGAATAGGAAATACCGCCTACTCCGCAAAAGCGGTGCGATATGGGCAACCCGCTTTGTGATTCCGCTCGTGGTTTTGGTAGAGGGCTTGACCACGGGTGCAAGTCTGGTTCCGCTATCCTTTTGTTTGTTAACTCATGTCCAATCCTCGGGTCAGGTTCCGAAAGCACAACAATGTTTTCTCTTTATTAAGCAGGATTTTTATATTTGAACAGTTTTCACGACCCCGGTTCTCTACACAGACCTCGCCTTCGGGTGGGGTGAGTTCACAGGGTTATCCAACAATTTACAGGAATTGAAAGATAGAAGAATGGAATTATCAGTACCCAATCACCTCACAGTTAAACAATTCTTCAAAATTAGCAGTTCAAGATAATTCAATGGAAACTAAGCTTGGAAATCATTTAACTAGAAATAATTGTTCACACACAGAGGTTTATTGCAGAAATCTCCTCTCTACTCTCCTCTTCCCTCTCTAATTTTATTCATCCGAGGAATTACAATTTATATACATAACATATGGCTCTTCGATTCCTCTGAGAGGACCGTTCTAGAAATCAAAAGGTCTAATTATAATAATTCAACTAACTGAAACAAGCTCGACTCCCATAACCTAACCAATAGTCTAAGTAATACAACAAATTTCGAGGTATTGACACCTAGTCGTTACAAACACCTCGCCGTTACAACTCAAATGTTTTCGAACCCTCCTAGCCACAACATGTGACAAAACCTCCTACATTGTTGGCTAGTGATTAACTAATGCCCTGCATCATCGTGTATGGTACATAAAACTCATTAACAAAAGTGAATTCTCGAATTTCACCAATGATTTCTTTGAATTCCTTGCTTTTAAAAGCCAATGATATCCCTTATTGTGTTAATGTTATGAAAATTCCTTGTCCTAGTGCCTCACATTCTACTATGAATGTTTTCCCAAAAGTAGGTGCAACCGATGTTGGTGTAGAAGACATGGCATCCATTGAAAGAGAGAATGCCAAAGTAGCCTCATCATTCCATATAAATGATATTTTCTTCAAGAGATATGTGAGTGGACTTGAAATGCATGCATAATTCTTAAACAAATGATCAATAATACTGTATTAACAAAAATATTCAAGAACCTTGATTTTCTTTAGGAATAGGTCATTTTGTAATAACTTGCATCTTTTGAGGCTCCAACTTCACTCCTTCCTTTAAAACAATATGAACCAAATACCTTAATTCTTATTTCCCAAAAGCATTTTGGGATATTTTTACATGCTAAAAATGATTGTTCTTAATAATCATTTATATAACTTTTTCCACACAAGCGCATCGTGGTATTCCCATGATTTATTATAAATATGTGTATTATCAAGAAAACCAACACAAATTTTATAATATGGGATCAAACAAAATTGTTCTTAAGTCGAGCCCGCCGAACTTCAAATGGCGATAAACCATAATTCAAACCAAATTTGCGTTCCGAAATAGCCTGCTAACGTCGACCAATTTTGTGACGCGAAAACCAAATGAATTCTGCCCTAATCTTTTTCGGGTCCGAAGTTGGGCTGGCGTACGGAGGGAGAGTTGTGACGCGAATTTCTTATCAAATTTGCCCTAATATTTTTTGTCCGGATTTTCATTGCGCGAGCGGCCCAAAAAAAGATCCGCTGCAATCAATTTCTGCCACGTGTCCTCAATAAAAACTTGCCCTGCTCCCGGCTGCGGGTGCATTTGATGGCGTTTAAGGCGATGGGACATGGATATGGCGATTTCATATCAATCGCATTAACATTTAATGTTGTTCAATTAAGTTTTCACATCAAATCCACATTAATTAGTTTTTGACACTGTTCAAGATCGGCCTCCACTCCTCTTAGCGATTCTGCACGCTCCAATATGATCCGGCCTTCAGCTCTCATTATTAATGATCAAAGATTAATTACGACGGGCGTCCTTTGATTGCATTGCAGTCAGGTCGAGAAAATGGCTTTTAGCTATGCTTTTTCAAACGAGCCGGTTGCTGGATTACACTGCCTGCTAACTGTGATGATAAGGAGAAGTGGCTAGCTGAACTGCTGCCTAGACCTTGCAGCATATCTGCATTTCTCTCGGTTCTGTCTCTGTTTGTCTTCCTCTATTAATTGGAATTCTGCTTCTCTGTCTCCTCTTGTGCCCATCGCGCTAAGACCCACCCATGCCTCGCGTGCGTCATAGGATGCCAGTTTGTGGGGAGCAACGGAGGCTGTCCCCCGCGAGCTCCCCTCAGCGTCCCCTCAACAGCAGTCGACCTCCGCCACTCCGAAGATTATTACGCAGTCGATATCCAGTCATCAGGGAGGAAGGGTCGGCTTGTAGCATCTGGCCACCGTATGGATTCCCCTGCTCCTGGCTTCCCCACCACTAGTTCACCTTCTCCCACGACGCACACTGCGCAATTTTCCTTTGATTGCACTCTCAACCGCCCGTGAATCACGGCTTTAGTCATTGTGGTCTTCCGCGAGGAGGCCCAAACGGAGGAAGAATGCACCCGTCCGGCGGGACTGAGCTCGGAAAAAGCCGACCAGCATTCGGGCCTTCAGGAGGGGAGCTGTGGCATGCATGTGGAGGTAGCACCTAGCAATCTTGGACCTTCCGAAGAATGGTGCCGAATCGTGGAGGATCCACCGGAGGAGTAGTTTGGTTAATTTGTTTTTCTTGCTTAGCAAGCCCACTTAATTGGGCTGCTTTTAGATTATTTTACTTTGCTGGACCTTTGTAATATTTTTTAATTCTGTAAATTAAACGTTCAAGACCGGTTTCCCCGTATGAGGGCAGTCTTCTTAATTTTTTGATTTTTTGATGACAAATTTGCCACGAGTCTAGCCAGGCAATGTTTTTGACTTCGGTGTAATTTTATTCGCAATGTTAATAGATTAACTTTACTTAGAATTCTCACATGATTAGCGTTTTTCTTGATCTGTTAATTTGTATTTGGAACAATGGACGTCGGTACTCTATCTGTTGCTTTATTATTTGTTTTACTTCATATACCGCTATTTCACTTTTCTTATAGATGCCTCTGCATATTTGGATGTTTTCTCGCACAGGCTCTTTGTCGATAAATTCCATGTGGACTCTGTTGTACTTCATATAATATATTCAAAACATCGTTTTTTCTCTTGTGAAAAAAAAAATGATTAATGTTTATCACTCTGCCTTCAAAACTAGCGATGCTGGTCTATGTTGCTTGTTTATTGATATGGTCTGATGGTCTTTTTATATTTTGGACATATCACACTCACATGATTAGCGTTTTTCTCTGTTCAAGGATTTTGGGTACTTTAATTTGTATTTGGAACAATGGACGTCGGTACTCTATCTGTTGCTTTACTATTCTACATACTGCTATTTGACTTTCTTATAGATGCCTCGGGCATATTTGGATGCTTTCTCAGATTGTCGATAATCTCCATGTGGACCGTTACTGGGTTTTATATCAAGTCCCTGTATGTGACATGGGGTATTTTTCTATCACTGTCTGGGGTGGGACTTCCACTTTTTTGGATGGATATTTGGGTTCCAATCTTCAGATGTGAAAATGTAATTACTTCATGGACTGTTTTACTTCATGTAATATATTCAAAACAACGTTTTTTCTCTTGTGAAAAAAAAATGATTAATGTTTATCACTCTGCCTTCAAAACTAGCGATGCTGGTCTATGTTGCTGGTTTATTGATATGGTCTGATGGTCTTTTTATATTTTGGACATATCACACTCCTCACATGATTAGCGTTTTTCTCTGTTCAAGGATTTTGGGTACTTTAATTTGTATTTGGAACAATGGACGTCAACTCTATCTGTTGCTTTACTATTCTACATACGGCTATTTCACTTTCTTATAGATGCCTCGGGCATATTTGGATGCTTTCTCAGATTGTCGATAATCTCCATGTGGACCGTTACTGGGTTTTATATCAAGTCCTTGTATGTGACATGGGGTATTTTTCTATCACTGTCTGGGGTGGGACTTCTACTTTTCTGGATGGATATTTGGGTTCCAATCTTTAGATGTGAAAATGTAATGACTTCATGGACTGTTTTACTTCATATAATATATTCAAAACAACGTTTTTTCTCTTGTGAAAAAAAAAAATGATTAATGTTTATCACTTTGCCTTCAAAACTAGCGATGCTGTTCTATGTTGCTGGTTTATTGATATGGTCTGATGGTCTTTTTATATTTTGGACATATCACACTCCTCACATGATTAGCGTTTTTCTCTGTTGCAGGATTTTGGGTACTTAATTTGTATTTGGAACAATGAACGTCGGTACTCTATTTGTTGCTTTACTATTCTACATACTGCTATTTCACTTTCTTATAGATGCCTCGGGCATATTTGGATGCTTTCTCAGATTGTCGATAATCTCCATGTGGACCGTTACTGGGTTTTATATCAAGTCCCCGTATGTGACATGGGGTATTTTTCTATCACTGTCTGGGGTGGGACTTCCACTTTTCTGGATGGATATTTGGGTTCCAATCTTCAGATGTGAAAATGTAATGACTTCATGGACTATTTTACTTCATATAATATATTCAAAACAACGTTTTTCTCTTGTGAAAAAAAAATGATTAATGTTTATCACTCTGCCTTCAAAACTAGCGATGCTGGTCTATGTTGCTGGTTTATTGATATGGTCTAATGGTATTTTTATATTTTGGACATATCACACTCCTCACATGATTAGCGTTTTTCTCTGTTCAAGGATTTTGGGTACTTTAATTTGTATTTGGAACAATGGACGTCAATACTCTATCTGTTGTTTTAGTATTCTACATACTGCTATTTCACTTTCTTATAGATGCCTCGGGCATATTTGGATGCTTTCTCAGATTGTCGATAATCTCCATGTGGACCGTTACTGGGTTTTATATCAAGTCCCTGTATGTGACATGGGTATTTTTCTATCACTGTCTGGGGTGGGACTTCCACTTTTCTGGATGGATATTTGGGTTCCAATCTTCAGATGTGAAAATGTAATAACTTCATGGATTGTTTTACTTCATATAATATATTCAAAATAGCGTTTTTTCTCTTGTGAAAAAAAAATGATTAATGTTTATCACTCTGCCTTCAAAACTAGCGATGCTGGTCTATGTTGCTGGTTTATTGATATGGTCCGATGGTCTTTTTATATTTTGGACATATCACACTCACATGATTAGCGTTTTTCTCTGTTCAAGGATTTTGGGTACTTTAATTTGTATTTGGAACAATGGACGTCGGTACTCTATCTGTTGCTTTACTATTCTACATACCGCTATTTCACTTTCTTATAGATGCCTCGGGCATATTTGGATGCTTTCTCAGATTGTCGATAATCTCCATGTGGACCGTTACTGGGTTTTATATCATGTTCCTGTATGTGACATGGGGTATTTTTCTATCATTGTCTGGGGTGGGACTTCCACTTTTCTGGATGGATATTTGGGTTCCAATATTAAGATGTAAAAATGTAATGACTTCATGGACTGTTTTACTTCGTATAATATATTCAAAACAACATTTCTCGTCTTTTAAAGTTTCATTTTTTTTTTTTTTAAATTGAACCTGCCATCAGTATACCGACACATTGTAGACGTCGGAATTGCGACAAATCAGAAACGTCGGAAGAGCAACAGTATAAAAACGTCGGACCACATTTCGTCGGAATTGCGATAGTTTACAAAAGTCGAAAGAGCGACGTCCAAAACGTCAGACCACATTTCGTCGGAATTGCGACAGTTTACAAACATCAGACGAGCGACGTCCAAAATGTCAGAAGAGCGACGTTAAAAACTTCGGAAGAGCGACATTAAAAACGTCGGACCACATTTCGTCGGAATTGCAACATCTTACAAACGTCGAAAGAGAGAAGCGCGACGGTTCGTGAGACGTCGGAAGAGTGACGCTTGTTCGGAAGCGACGGAGGAAGTGTCAATAGTGCGACACTTTTTAGGTGCGTCGGAACTGCGACGGCATGACAAACCACGTTTTTTTCGCCCTGGAACTGTCACTCTTGCGACGACTATGTGTTGGAATAGCGACGAATTGGCTGTCAGAATTTCTGCCAAATTTTCTAGTGAGAAGGTTGTTGATTGTGTATATTTCTGAGTATATTGTCTGTTTATACATATACCATTCTCTGCTGTTTAGCTGAGAATAATGCTGCTTAGCACTTGGTTGTTCCTATGCAGTGATCCCACCTCTTCCACTGAGGATTTCTTGGAAGGGTCTTGCTAATCTCATCCACTATCGGCATTTGGCCAAGCTCATCTTCCAACTACAATGCAGATCCTGTTGAGGGTTTGGTTGTCCTTGCAAGCTGCAGCAAGTGGAGGCTAGATCTGCTCAGATCTAGGCCATTTCAAGGCCTCTTTTCACTGGGAAAGTCTTCTATCCCATGGGAAAGAGAGTTCTGAACCTTTAGAGCTAATATTTCATATCTTGGCATTAGGCCAACCCAGTCTTTCAAGCTACAGCGCAGTTTCCCTTCCAGGATTGCATTATTTTCAAGGAGGAAATTGCAGGCTGTTTTGACCCACTTTTTGAGGAGAGATCTCTGGTGCTGGGCTTTGCCCTTCACTTTGGTGATCCATGGATTAGCTTGTTGATCCATGTTCTGTACAAATCTGATCTTATCATATTGTAAAAATCTTCATAAATTTCTAGATAATACTGCAAATCTGCTACTTTAATCTTAGATCTACTCTCTGTATTGCATGATTTGATCAAAACCCCAAGGGGATCTGGTAAAGGAGCCTTTCTAGTGTACAGATCTGAAATGGATCTGATCTTTTGTACACAGATCTGCTCTATATCCGAAGTCTAATATACAGCTGCTGCAACTCTTATAATAATGTTGTTAAGCTATTTTGCAGTCAATACATGTGTTGCGGCCCTCTTTCTTGAGGAGTTTATTCTATTTTATCTTCTACATTCTATTGTATACTGTAAAGGCTTCATCATGGATCTGATTTGCTGTTGTTTATATAAAAGCTGATCTTCATCAATAATCTCCTGCTCATGCTCTCAAAACTGCGTTATTTCTGAAGCAGTTTGTTGCACATAGTTGCAGCCCCTCTCTTTGGGTGTTTTTCAGCTAGACTAGGTGGTGGGAGGTCTATTTACCTCACCTAGTTTGATTTGTTTTTTATATCCTTTTGGATATAGACCCAAGATCCACTGATCTAAGGGATCCAGGAGCTGCAAACTCATTTCAGTGCACATATTTCCAAGGAGTGCGTTATTTCAGCACGCTTTGCTGTGTATTCCCATTTTGGGATATTACAACCTTCTTGATATAAACAAGGGCCTTGAGGCCTTCTTTGGTTGATGAAATAGAGTTGCTCTAGAATTTTTTCCCCACCCTGATATACAGCTTTAAGTCTAGGTAAGTAGGGACACTTTTTTGTGGCATGATTCTCCTTGCAGACTAAGCAAACCTCTATGACATTTAATGGACATTCATTTCTTGGGTGCTTCCTAGTACATATAGGACAAAATATGGCTAGGGCTCTCTCTGATTCCTCTTGCTTCCTTTTGACCTGCATTGTGTCCATTTTCAAAGCAAAGGTGTGCAACATGTCACTCTTGAATTCCTCTAACATGTTTCCAATCTCATGTTCTATGAAGGTGGGAGAGGAAGGGGTATTGGATGTGGTTTGGCCGGCTCTACCCGTCTTCCTAAATTCCCTAGAATGGTTTTGAAAGAAAATTTTGATTGTTTCACAAGGCAGTTGGTAGATATCTCCTCCTGATAGCATATTCAAGTTTTCTATCATCTCCTCACTGATCCCTCGAAGAAGTACAAGTTTAAGTGATGCATGATCAAGAGTACAGTTGGATATCTTATAGTTTAATTGAAACCTCTCTTCATAGTCCTCTAGGGATTCATAAGGTCCTAGAGTCATCCTAAATATTGCATCCTTAGTTTCCTTAGACCTACAGTAGTCTTTGTATTTTTTGTTGAAGGTCTCTTCCATCTATGCCCAGGTAGTGATGCTATCCTTAGGCAGACCCATGAACCAGCGCAAGGCTGCATCCTTAAGGGTGGATGGGAATAGTTCAACTTCTGATCATCAGAGGTGTATTCATAAGTCCTACAAACAACAAAAAATTCAAACATGAATGTGTCGGGGTCCTCAGAGGTGAGTCTATGAAAGTGTGGAAGATATGAGGGGCTAATGTTTTTCATCTTAGCTTCCCCATCTGCCTCTCTTATGGGAAAGGCTATCTATATCCAATCCATGGTTAAGATAGGTGAAGCAAGTCCCTCAGTCAAAACAAGTTATTCTTCTTCTTCCCCAATAGGATCCTCAAAATATTCAGAAGGATCTCCTATAGGGGGTTCAATCTCACTACCACTGAAGAAGAGTGAAGGGTGGCTAGGAGGTGATGTGGGGGTTTTAGGTAAGATTTGTCTTTGAGTATTCCTACTCCTACGAGGCATGAAAATCAGATTTTTATATTTTTCAAAAAGAATAAAATAATGATAAAACAAAATCAAAGAATCTACTAGACACCTCCCTGACAATAGTGCCAAAAAGTGGTGAACCTTGGTACTACACCAAGAGTGCTACAACTCCGAGGGGTTGCCCTACTTTACTTTATCAACCCGAGTTCCTACAAACTTGGAGGTGACAATGATATATACACAATAGATGCATTATGTTAATGTCATCCTCTCCTTTACGAAAGGGTGATATTCCTTAAAATATGATTTAAAAAAATGAAAAGTAAATTGTTGGGAGGAAATGACAGAAAGGAAACTATCTTAATTTTCAAAAAGGAAATGATGGAAATGAAACTAATTTAATGTGCAGAAAATAAATGCCAGAAAGGGAACTAATTTAATATGCAAAAAGGAAATGACTGAAAATAAACTAAACTAAGTTTCACCTAGCTAGGCCAATCAGCTAAACACACCCTACTTATCCTCTGATATATTTACCATGCTATCATGCTTCTAACCATGCAACTATTCATCATAAACTAAAATTGACAAAGTGTGGCTTACAGTTTGGAGGAAAATGGGTTAAAGGTGCTAATGGAGGGCTCTAACACATGAAACAAGGCTTAGAGGTGGAAAGAGTGGGTTTAAAACTTATTAAAGCTTTATTATGGCACAAAAATTCTTTGGAGCGGAATGATTTAAAAAGTGCGATGGTGGAGTTTCGATGGAGAGTGATCACAATTGGCGTTTGGAGTGGTAAAGGTTAACAAGAAAAAAATAAAAAGTGTTATTTGTGATGTGCGAAGCGACGGATGACGTGGCGGTGGGACTGGTGGCGGAGTACGGAGCAATATCACATTTGGCAGACAGGAGTGGTAAGTGATAACAGGAACAAAATAAACAATGTGATTTGAGATGGGGATAAAAGCTGCAAAATGTGATTTGCGATAGGGATGTCGTGGAAGAGTGCTACAGTGATGTCGCAATCGGCGTTAGGGAGTAGTAAGTGTTAATGGAAACCAATGAAAGATGCAATTTGTGATGTGCGATGTAGCAGAGTACAGAGGATATCGCAATCGGCAAAGAGGAGTGGTAAGTCTTAAAGGGAAAAGGGAAAATATGCGAAGTGCGATTGAAAAAAGGATAACGTGGCAAAGGAGTACGATAAGAATATCGCAATAGAGCTTGGAATGGGAGAGCATAAACAGAGAATGCAAGAGATTTGTGATTTGCGATGAGAAAAGTACAGTGAGCGGGTGTTTCGAGGAGGAAAGGTTGAGGTCAAACTTTAAAGTGTTTGGAGGGTTTTCAAGGTAGTTGCGATAAGAGAAAAGGAAGGAATATAAGCGTAACAACAGAGATGGAAGGGAGATGGGAAATGAAGCGAGGAGGCACCACAGAGCTGCTCTGGGGCTTTAACATTAATTTTAGAAAACAACTTTGCTGATCTATGCACGAAAAACAGATAAATGCATAAAAAATACAGTGCAAAGGAAGACTAGAAAATGGTAATGCAACTCTACTTTTAATCCCAGAAACAGTGAACAGAAATCAGTTTTTGGGTCTGTGGGAAGCTTTTCCCTCCTCGAGTTCTATTTATAGAGATGATAAGGGGGTCTTGATCCAAAAATTTTTGGTTTTTCTCCTCTATTCTATTACTCGCAAACAAATGAAACCTACAGCAGCACAATGAAAGAAAAAATAAACAACAATGAAACATAAACGAAATTATCAAAAGCGGAACTAATGGAATGACAAAAAGTAGAGAACAAATACAGTAGAGAGGCTAAGGCACATGGATTGGGACATAACCCACGAGCCTAACTATCTGAATATTAAATCAGTCTGCTCATTTCATAAAAGGATAGGCTCATACATTTCTAAAAGTTTGATCACTGAGTAAAATAATAAAAAGCTCAATAGCTTGTAACAAAGTTCTGACCCTTCCTAGCTCTAGCTTTGCTCGTCCACTTGACTCCAAGTAAACAAAGATTGAGTATACTCTTCTTTGAGTTGCTTGGCTACCTCTGGAACTTTGAATTTCCAGAGAGAATCCTTGGGGATCCTTTGGCTGCCTTTGGAGTTAATGAGGGTGGAAAACACTCCTATAATTTCTCCTTGTTGTCTCCTCCAAGTCTTGATGATAAATTCCTTGTAAAAATGCTAATAATTCATGATTTTTCGCACTCAACCTCATATTATGCATTCATAGTATGTTAACCTTATTCACCACCTATACTAGCATCATAAAACCAAATAATAATAAAAATGCAAGAAAAAGAGATCTAATAAGGAAAAAAGGTGACCATTAACCCCTCCAAATATGTCTAATGGTGGAGCTCATCACTGCCTATAACACATATTAGGCTATTGATGTCTAGTCTCAACTCATCCCACTTAACAAGCTACCAAGTCAAGGCTCATGTCCAACAATGGCCATAAAACAATTAAGAGACATAGTTTTCATCTTGACATTCCATAGCACCTAACATGTCTAACAATCCCTTAACACTGTGTGGCGTGTGTTAGCATCCCCTACATTTCATGGCATGCCTTGCACTCTGTAGCACACCCTATCACTCCCTCACACACTGTGGTAGTCTAGCATGCATTGGCATTACCTAGCATATAACCTTATCACTCCCTCCTTAGAACACTTGGAACTCGCTAATACTCCCTATCACCATGCATTTTGAACTAGTTCTCCCTTGTGTCTCCATGGCACTCTCTAAGACTCCTTGGCACACATTGGCACACCCTCGCACTTGACACATCTTGCCATGTTTTCCTGACACTCTAGCATTCCTTAGAACTACACAGCATACCTTGTTACTCCCTACTTAGCACATCTAGAACTCACTGACACTACCTGTCACACACTCTTATTCATCAATTTCCATGCATTTTAAACTTATACTCCCTTCTATTTCCTTGGCACTCCACAACGCTCCTTGGAATGCATTGACACACCCTAGCACCTGGCACGTCTTGGCATGTTTCCCTGACCTCTAGCATGCCTTAACAGAACCTAGCATACCTTGTTACTCCCTCCTTAGAACACATGGAACCCATTAACACTTCCTTCCACAAACACTTATTTTTTCATTTGCATGAATTAATTTGACCTAATGCTCCCTTGTGTTTTCGTGGCACTCCCTAATACTTTCTAACACATGTTGACACACCCTGACACCTGGAACACCTTGGCCACATGTCGCCTTGTCACTCTAGCATGAATTAGTCTTGCCTAGCATACCATGTCACTCTCTCCTTAGCACACTTGGAACTCGCTAAAAATCCCTATCACACACTATTATTCATTAATTTCCATACATTTTAACCTAGTTCTCCCTTATGTTTCTCTAGAACTCCCTAACACTCCTTAACACACATCGACACACCTTTGCGCTTGGCACATCTTGGTATGCTCCCCTAGCATGCCTTGGCATAGCATAGCATACCTTGTAAATCCCTCCTTAGCACATTTGGAACTCGCTGAAACTTCATTTCCATGCATTTGAAACTAGTTTTCCCTTGTGTTTCCATGGTACTTGGCCCTAACACTCTCTAACATGTGTTCACACCACACCCTGGCACCTGGCACATCTTGGAATGCCTTAGCAGTTGACTTGTCTTGGCATGCCTAACATGCCTTGGAATTTTCTAGCATGTGTTATTAATTCTTGGCATTCCCTGGAACACCTTAGAACTCCCTAGTTGTCATTCCCTCGTAGATAGGCTTACTATTTTTGCGACTTGGTAACCCAACCAAGTCATTAGCAAAATAGTGTTGTTCCCAACCCAAAGTCCCCCTTTATCTTAAACTTGCTTGACCAACCCCTTATTGTAACCATATTTCACCCTCCTACAAGTCCTATTCTAACCTTCTCCTAACCCACTTTGTCTTTAGACACCTGTAATTCATTTCCACTCCTTGGCACACACTCTTATTTGTTCATTTCCATGAATTTTGACCTAGTTCTCCCTTGTGATGCCCTGACACTCCCTAACATTCCTTAACATGTATTGACCATTTCTGACATGTATTAGCATGCCTTTTCATTCCTTTTCTAGCCTCAACACTCCTTAGCTATCATTCCCTCACAACTACCCTTACTTTTTTTGGGACTTGGGAACCCAACCAAGTCTTGCCTTGACTACAAAAACTTGACCAAGTTGCAGTTACTACAACTAGACTATGCCTTATTCACCTAAGAACTGACTATAACTCATATTAGGCTACTTATGTATAATTTCAACTTATCCCACTTAACAAGTTACAATCTAACCATGTCAAGGCTCATGTCCAACCATGGCCATAAAAGAATTGAGAAACATAGTTTACATCTTGACATGTTAAGACCTTGCACGTATAACAATCCTTGGCACTATGTGGCATGTGTTAGCACCGCCTAAATTCCTTGGCATACTTTGGAACTCCTTACTACTCCCTCACATTCCATGTAAATCTAGCATGCCTTGGCACTCCCTAACACACAACCTTGTCAATCCCTCCTTAAGACACTTGAAACTCATTGACACTCCCTATCACACTCTTATTCATTCATTTCCATGAATTTTGAACTCGTTATCCTGTAATATTCACAATTAGCCCAAGCTAATGGGAATATACAATTTTGTTTCATTTTCCTATTGCATGAATAAATGTGTAAAGGAGGATAATAAAAACTCCTAAAATAGTGAATAAATCAATGCCCCATGTGAACAAGGCTAAATCTGGGCTATCTAAATAAACACCCTTATGTGTGAAAGGGATTGAATCATTTGACTAGGTCAACCATGACCAAATCAACAAAGTTGTCTAGAATAAGTGATCCTCATTGATGCATAGCGCAGTCTTAGTTGGAGGTGGCACATGTGAAAGAAGCTAAATCATTGAGATGGTTTAGGGTTTTTCAAGATCTCAATCTTATAAAAGGAAGAGGAGGACATCATGAGAAGGTTGTTGATGATTATCAGATTTTTGAATAATTTGTCTGTTTAGACATTTCTTATTCTCTTGGTTGTTTAGCAGAGAATAGTGTTGTTTAGCACTGGGTGTTCCTAATCGGGAATCCCACCTCTTTCCTTGAGTAGATCTTTGAGGAGTCTTACATGTCTTGTCCACTATTAGGCATTTGGCCAAGCTTCATCTTACACCTACAGTGTAGATCCTGTTGAGGGTTTGGTTTTCCTTGTAAGCTGCAGCAAGTGGAGGCTAGATCTACTCAGATCTAGGCCATTCTGGTGCCTCTTTTCAGTGGGAAAGTCTTCTATCCCATTTGCAAGAGTGTATTGGACCTTTGGAGCTGCATTTTTAGATCTTGGCATCAGGACAAACATGTACTAAATCATACAGCGCATTTTTCCTTCCAGATCTGCGTTTTTCATGTAGGTATTGTTGCAAGGTGTTTTAGCACACCATTTGGGGAGCTAGGATTCAAGTGTTGGGGATCTACCCACCACATTTTGAGATCTATTAGAGAATATATAATGCATGTTCATATCAGATATGATCTGCATACTGTTGTACATTTTTGGATCACTGCATATTTCTGCAAATCTGTATCTTAGATCTTAGATCTACTTCATGTACATGGTGTTTTGCTCAAAACCCCAAGGGGAATTGAAAGAGGAGCCTCTATAGCATATGGATCTGTCATAGATCTAGTGTTTCATGAACTTATATCCTCTAGATATAAAGTGTAATATTTAGCTATTGTATGCTCTATAAAATAACGTTGTCAAGCCTTTGCAGTGAATACATGTGATTGCAACACCTCTTTTTGAGGGTTTTCTTCTATTTAATTCTTCTATTTCCTGTTATACATTGTATGGGCCTCACTGTAAATTTTATTTGTTGATGTATATGTAAGTATTGAGCCTCCATATTGGCCTCCTGATTTTATTTGGCTGAAGTGCATTATTTCTGTGCAAAATTGTTTAGTATTGTTGCTTGTTCCCATTTTGGGATATTACATATCCATTGTGTTTCTATGGAACTCCCTGACACTCCTTGGCATGCATTGACACACCCTAGAAATGGGTACATCTTGGCATGTCGCCCTGGAAATTTAGCATTCCTTTGCACTAGCTCACATACCTTATCACTCCCCCCTTAACACACCTAGAAATCACCGACATTGAATGTCAGATACACTTATTCATTCATTTCCATGCATTTGAAATTAGTGCTCCCTTGTGTTTTCATGGCACTCCCTAACACTCCTTAGCATGCATTAACACAACTTAACACCTGGCACATATTGGCATATTGTTTCCCCGGCCTCTAACATGCCTTAGCACTACCTAGAATATCTTTTCACTCCCTCCTTAGCACACCAAGAACTCACTGACACTCCCTATCACAAAAAATTATCTTTCATTTCCATTCATTATTTTTACCTAGTGGTCCCTTGTGTTTTTGTGGAATTCTATAACATTTCTTAGCACGTGTTGGAACATCTTGGATGCATGCTACCCTAGCACTCTAGCATGCATTAACATTGCCTAGCATATCATGTCACTCCCTCCTTAACACACCTGGAACTTGTTGACACTCCCTGTCACACACTCTTATTCATTCATTTCCATGCATTTTGACCTAGTGCTCCCTTGCATTTCCCTGGCACTCACTAACACTCCTTAGTACACATTGGCACACCTTGGAGCTTGGTACATCATGGCATGATTCCCTAGCACTCTAGCATGCCTTGGCACTGCCTATCATACCTTGTCACTCCCTCCTTATAAGAACAATTCCAACTCGCTAACACTCCCTATGACACACTCGTATTCATTCATTTCCATGCAATTAAAACCAGTTCTCCCTTGTGTTTCCTGGCACTCCCTAACACTCCCTAGCATGCATTGGCACCATACCCTAGCATTTGGCACATATTGGCATGCCTTAGCACTTGGCATGTCTTGGAATGCCTAACATGCCTTGAAACTATCTACCATGTGTTAGCACTTCTTGTCATTTCTTGGCACATGTTGGCACTCCTTACCTTTTTTCTGACTTGGGAAACCAATCAAGTCATTAAAAAAATAATGTTGTGCCTAGCCCAAAGTCTCCCTTTGTGTGAAACCACTTTTTCCAACCCCTTATCACAATCATAGGCTTTCCTCCTGTAAGTCCTATTCTAAAACTATCCTAACACACTTTGTCCTTGGGACACCTAGAATTCACTGACACTCCATGGCACACGCTCTTATTTGTTCATTTCCATGCATTTTGACCTAGTTCTCCTTTGTGATGCCCTAACACTCCCCAACACTCCTCAGCTTGCACTCACACTATCTACCATGTGTTAGCACACCTTTTCATTCCTTAACACCCCTGACACTCCTTAGCTATCATGCCCTCACAACTACCCTTAATTTTTTGCAACATGGGAACCCAACCAAATCTTGCCTCAACTATAACAACAACTTGACCAAGTTATAGTTACTAAAAATAAACTATGCCTTTTTCAACTAAGAAATTATTATAACACATCTTAGGCTACTCGTGTTAAATATCAACTCATACAACTTAAAAATTTATGAAGACAAGGCTCACATCCAACAATGGTCCTAAAAAAACTAAGCAAAAATTTTTACATCTTGACATGCCATAACACCTGGCACATATAACAATCCCTTGGAAATATGTAGCACATGTTAGCATCCCCTGCATTTATTGGCATTATTTGGAACTCCCTAGCACATCCTATCACTCATTTACACCTAACACACCCATTACTCGCTAACACTCCTTGTCACACTCATATTCATTTCCCTACATTTGAAAGTAGTGCTCCCTTGTGTTTCCCTAGAACTTGGCCCTAACAATCCCTAGCATGTGTTGGTGCCAAAACTTGGCGCATGAAACATCTTGGCATGCCTTATAACTTGGCATGTCTTGGCATGCCTAAAATTCCTTGGAATTTTTTAGCATGTGTTTTTACTTATGGCATTCCTGAAACACCTTGGAACTTCCTAGATGTCATTCACTCATAGATAGCCTACTTTTTTATGACTTGGGAACCCAACCAAGTCATTGGAAAATAATGTTGTGCCCAACCCAAAGTATCCCTTTGTCTGAAAATTCTTTTTACATGCCTTATCACAACCATAGGCTTTCCTCCTACAAGTCCTATTTTGAACCTATCCTAACACACTTCGTCCTTGAGACACCTGGAATTTGTTGACACTCCTTGGCACACACTCTTATTCATTCATTTCCAAGAATTTTAACCTAGTTCTCCCTTATGATGCCCTAAAACTCGCTAACACTCCTCAACATGCATTGACACTATCTATCATTTTTTATCACACATTTCATTCCTTGGCATGCCTTATCACTCCTTAGCTATCATGCCCTCACAACTACCCTTACGTTTTTTTAAACTTTGGAACCCAACCAAGTCTTTCCTCGACTATAATAACTTGAACAAGTTACAATTACGACAACTATACTATGCCTTTTTCACCTAAGAACTACCTATAACTCATCTTAGACTACTCATTTCCAATATCAACTTATCCCACTTAACAAGGTACCAAGTTAAGGCTCGCGTCCAACCATGGCCATAAAACAACTAAGAAACATAGTTTACATATTGACATTCTATAGCACTTGGAAATTCTAACAACCCATTAGCACTATGTGGTGCCATTTAGCATCCCCTACATTCCTTGGCATGCTTTAGAACTCCCTAGCACACCATAGCACTCCTTGACATGCCCTGGCACTCTAGCATGCCGTGGCACTACCTTGCGTATAACCTTGTCATTCCCTCCTTAGCACACTTGGAACTCACTGAGACTCACTATCGCACACTCTTACTTGTTCATTTGCATGAATTTTTAACTATTTCTCCCTTGTGTTTTGTGGCACTCCCTAACATTTCCTGGCATGCATTAGCACACGCTGGCACCTGGGACATCTTGGTATGTCGTCATGGCACACTAGCATTCATTGGCACTAATTAACATATCTTGTCGCTCTCCCCTTAACGCACCTATAACTCATTGACACTCCCTATTACACACTCTTATTCATTCATTTCCATGCATTTGAAACTAATGCTCCCTTGTGTTTCCTTGGCACTCCATAACACTTCTTTCCATGCATTGGCACACCCTAGCACCTGGCACATCATGGCATGTTTCTCCGGCCTCTAGCATGCCTTATTACTTCCAAGCATGCCTTGTCACTCCCTCCTTAGTACACCTAGAACTCACTAACACTTCTTATCACAAAATCTTATTCATTCATTTCCATGCATTAATTTTACCTAGTTCTCCCTTGTGTTTCCCTGGAACTCCCTAACACTTCTTAGCACATGTTGGCACACCCTGACACCTAACACATCTTGGCTGCATGTAGCTATGGCACTATAGCATGTTTTAGCGCTACCTAGAATACCATGTCACTCCCTCCTTAGGACACCTGAAACTCCCTGACACTCCTTGTCACACACTCTTATTAATTCATTTCCATGCATTTTTATCGAGTGTTCCCTTTTGTTTCCCTAGCACTCCCTGAATTTTCCTAGCACATATTGGCACACCCTGGCACCTCGCACATCTTAGATGTATGCAGACATGGCACTTTAGCATGACTTAGCGCTACCTATTATACCATTTCATTTCATCCTTAACACACCTGGAACTCATTGACACTCCTTGTTACACACTTATTCATTCATTTCCATGCATTTTGACCTAGTTCTCCCTTTTGTTTTCGTAGCACTCCCTAATACTCCTTATGATCTGGATTTATGCAGGAATGCAACAGAATACAAATATAACTATAAATACAAATATGCAACATAAATATAACTCCATTTCATTAATAACAAATGACTGAAATATGCTTACACACAGAATGGAAATAAACTAGCTAGGGCGCTGGTAGCTTATCTCTGAGAAGCGATGTGGTGGCTACAGGCCTCTGAACTGTGTTAAAATGAGGCTATAAGGCCTATTTATTATTTTGAAACAATGTAAAACCATAAAAATCCAAAAACCTAACCCTAGGAGATGAAACGCCAGACTATGGGCAACGTCAAGGTAAATTGGTACATCAATTTCCCAGGGTCGTAATTTTGGCATACTATCTTTGTTTGACACACATGATACATCATTAGAAATATATGTCTGAGGAATAAAACTATTGAAAATGAATATCATGTCCCTGAATCATATTTCGAAACCGTTCATTGCAAAAAAAATCCGTTTAGGGCTTCAAAACGGCTCCGGAAGTTCAGGACCGGAAAAACTACCAAAAATAGTAAATTGTGCAATAATTAAGGAAACTGAAAAACTGAAAGGAACAATGGTGTGGCCCCAGGTGGAATAGGTGGGAGGACACTAACATCAGGAAGTACATGTGTGGATTATGTATGTGTGCTCGCATGAGATATGGCAACATCATGCAGCGGTGCGCCTAGGGTTAGATCAATGGAGTGCTTGACCTAACTATGTAGAGGAACCTGTGTGGGTGAGGAGAAAATGTCCTTGTATTCCTCCACAACTTTTTCAATATGTTTTTGTCGTATAGGGGGGCCCTGTTTGGAGGTTGTGTCCACAAAATTCTTCTTTCCCTGCAGGAAAATTGTAATGAAAATGAATTTCCTGGTTTCGGAACTAATTTTATTGCGTTGCTTTACAGTAATCAAAGAGATGGTGGGAGGCGGTATTGCCTCTGGTATCCTGTAAAACATATTTCCCAAAGTAATAATAATATCATGAGGCCTAAAATCATACACATCATGTCGTTTCCATAAGTATGGTTGGCCTAATAATACATCAGACACGTCAAGAGGAGAAACATCACATAATACCTCATCCATGAATGGCTTGATGATGTACGGAAGGCAACACTGTTGGTGGACGTGAAGATCTCTTCCTTAGTGAAGCCACCCAATGGTATATAGATGTGAGTGTGTTGTGGTCAGTAGGCCGAGATGCTTCATGACCTTTGCTGAAATGAGTTTCTTTTGGCTTCCGCTATCGATAAGGAATTGTAGTGGAGAACCCTTCACTCACATTTGGGAATGGAAGAGGCACTCCCCCTCCTCTGGATCTTCGGGTTCCTCCTTCTAGATCTTCAGGTTCCTCCTTCTGGATCTTGGTGGTAGAAATGGTGGGACTGGGTTATGCATCAATGATTTGCTTCCCTTTGCGATTATCCTTGTCTAGGTCCGACTCGGAATAATAACATGTATCTGATTCAGATGCCTTCAGTTCAGCCACCAGCGACTGTTTGAATCGACACTCGCTTGTGTTGTGAGTGAGGTTGTTATGAAATTTTCACCACTTCCCTGTGTCCTTCTTTGCCTTTGTGGTGTCATTATGATTCACCCTGCTTTATCTTTTCCACTTGCTCTGTGGTTCGCGGGTGCCTTTTTCTGGCTTTGGATTCATGGATCCAAAGTCTCGCTTCTTTTGCTTAAATTTATGCTCGATATTGGTGGCATATAAATATGTCGTGCTGAGCCAGGTAATTTCGAGGAACTCCATTTCCTCCTGAATGTATCTGTGGAAACATCTGCGGTACTTAAGCACCAAATTTCTATCTGAATATTTAATACCCAACTTTTTACGTAGGGTATGGAACAAATTCATCAACTCGTGCACATCTTCATCCGTTTGTTGCCGCAGCATGGTCCATTGGATGTACTTGTCCTCATAGCTCCCCACGGGTTAATATTGTTTCTTGATGCCATCTCGGAATGAATTCCAAGTGAGTGCGGCCGAGAACAGAGAGGGTCCCCTCCTGTACTTTTTCTCATAGTAGGTTTCCCACCAATATTTCACATGGGGGGAGGCTTTGAGGTGTGAAAAAGTAATATTTTCTAGGTCGGAGAAATCATGGACTGAGAAATACCTTTCCAGCAAATTCAGCCATCTATCTATGGTGTCTGCATCTATCTTTCCTTCAAATACATGAATGTCAAATTTTACCTATACCTTGAAGGGAGTGGTGCCTCCAGAGTGGTTGTTGGATGCAAATGCACCGTAGGTGGGCAGCTGTTGAAGGATCTAGGAAAATTTATCCATCATCGCGTTCCTTTGTTTCTCAAGGTCCTCCTTGAGAAATATTTTGATAGGATTTCCTGCTCCCTCATCTTTCTTTTCTTTCGCCATGGAAGGTCTTCTGGGTTTGCGAGGCAGATCTTACAAGGGTTCAACCAGATCGAGCCCTAAATCCTTATACCCTAACCTCGTTGGGGACATGCAATGAAAAACAGAGAAATAGCATACCGCTTTGATACCACTGATCCAGATTTATGCAGGACCACAAAAAGATAAAAATATAACCATAAATACAAAGGTGCAACGGAAATATAACTTCATTTCATTAATAACAAATGACTAAAATATGCTTACAGACAGAATGGAAATAAACTAGCTAGGGCACTGGTAGCTTATCTCTGAGAAGATATGTGGCGGCTATAGGTCTCTAAACTATGTTACAATGAGCCTCGAAGACCTATTTATTATTGATAAACATTGGAAAACCCTAAACATACAAAAACGTAATCGTAGGAGATGAAACACCAAACTATGGGCTCGTCAAGGTAAATTGGTACATCAATTTATCGAGGTTGTAACTTTGGCATACTATCTCCGTTTGATATAAAAGATACATTGCTAGAAAGATATATCTAAGGAATAATTTTTTGAAAGATAATATTGATTCTTTGACCCATTTTTATAGACCTTTCATGCCCAAAAAACGTCATTTAGGGCCTTAAAACGGCTCCGGAAGTTCAGGACTCGAAAAACTGCCAAAGATAGTAAATTGTGCTATAATTAAGGAAACAAAAAAACTGAAAGAAACAATGGTGGGGCCCCAAGAGGAATAGGTGGGAGGACACCAAAATCCATCTGGATCATTCCTCCCCCCTTAGGAAGCAATCATCCCCATTGTGTTGAGTTCCTCCATGAGATTTGCATTGTTGGATGTGTCCAGTAATGGTAGAAGGTATGGCCGAAGGATTGAACACTGGTTGTTAGCCAAGGAATGGCGGAATGATGAGCTTAAATGCAATGTATCCAACTACCTTGACAATGGTGTAAGGCCCATATCGAGGTGGTATGACGTTCTGATGAGCTTCAGTTAGGCGTTCTTTCTGCAAATGCAACCAAACTTTGTCGCCCACCTCGAACTTGTGTGGCACCCGATGTGGACCATGTCGCTGCTTGTACTAGGCATTGGATTTCTCCAATATGTCGTGGACCTGATGGATGCATTCAATAAAACTGTTTTCTTTATCAGACTCAGACAATACATGTGTGGATTTTTTTCTGTGTGGTCTCATGAGGTATGGAAAAATCAGGCAGTGACGTGCCTGGGGTCAGATCAATGGAGTGCTTGACCTGACAGTGTAAAGGAAACTTTGTGGGCGAGGATAAAATGTCCTTGTATTCCTCCATGAATTTTTCAATCTGATGTTTTCATGTAGCGGTGCCTTGTTTGGAGATTGTGGCCACAATCGTCTTCTTTCCCTATTGGAAAATTGTAATGAAAATTATTTTCCTGGTTTTGGAAATAATCTTACTACGTTGCTTTGCAGTAATTAAAGAGATGGTGGGAGGCGGTACTACCTCTAGTATCATGTACAACTTATTTCCCAAAGTAATAATAACATCATGAGGCCTGGAATCATACACAACGTATCGCTTTCATAAGTATTGTTGGCCTAATAATACATTAGACATGTCAAGAGGAGAAACATCACACAATACCTCATCTGTGAATGGCTTGATGCTGTATGGAAGGTGGCACTGCAAGCAGACGCATATATCTCTTCCTTGGTGAAGCCACACAATGGTATACGATTGCGGGTGTGTTGTGGTCAGTAAGACGTGTTGCTTCATGACTTCTGCTAAAATGAGTTTCTTTTGTCTTCTGCTATCGACAAGGAATTGTAGTGGAGAACCCTTCACCCACATTTGGGAATGGAAGAGGCGGTCCCCCTCCTCTGGATCTTTGGGTTCATCCTTTTAGATCTTGGTGGTGGAAATGTTTGCACTGGGTTCCGCATCAATGATTTGCTTCCCTTTTTCATTCCCCTTGTCTGGGTCTGACTCAGAATCAAAACATGCATCTCATTCAAATGCCTTCAGTTCGGCCACTAGCAACTGTTTGGACTGACACTCGCTTGTGTTGTGAGTGGGGTTGTTATGAGAGTCACACCACTTCCCTGTGTCCTTATTTGGCTTTGTGGTGTCATTCTGAGTCGCCCCTCTTTGGCTTTTCCCCTTATTTTGCGGTTTGGGGGTGCCTTTCCTTTGCTTCAGATTCATGTATCCAAAGTCTTTCTTCTTCTGCTTAAATTTCTACTTGATCTGGGAAGCATATTGAAATGTCGCGCCAAGTGAGGTAATGTCGAGGAACTACATTTCCTCCTGAATGTATCTGTGCAAACAGATAAGGTACTTGAGCACCGAATGTCTCTCTGAATCTTTAAAACCCAACTTTCTGTGCAGGGTGTTATCACCAAATTGAGTCCTGTTGGGTTGCTTCAATGGTCAACTTGGAGCAACTATTTCAAACCACTTGCAACTGGAAATTATTCTTTCCAGTCTAAGAGGGCTCTCTCAAAAGGATAAAGGATATTCAGTGAATAAATTGAAAGCAGATGGCTAACCAGATGGCTAACCCTGGATTGGGTTGAATGTGTTGTTTTTGTGTAGGTGAAATATGTAAACAACTAACTACCATTGGGCTTATGGAGTCGATATGAAAACTAAGTCGCAAGTCAACCTATCTCATGGAAGCTAAGGCAATTGTATTCTTATTAAACCACACATGAAGGAAAAAACAACCAACTATATGCATACAGGAAGTTGGAGCATGTCACCATGAATTCCAAGTGATTATGCATAAGCAAACTAATAAAACATGACCTTTATAGCATACTAGGTGCATACATGAATTTGGAGCATGTAATCATGAATTCAAAGTGATTATACAACTATAACAATGGAGAGAAAGTAAAATACTGATGGAAAAAACTTACATAAGAATACAGAGAAGAATCTCATGTCTGAAATAGGCTTGCTTCAACTGTATATTTCTGATATCAAAATATTACAACACAGAGTATGGAACAAATTCATCAGCTCGTGCACATCTTGATCCCTTTGCTGCCGCAACACGGTCCATTGGATGCACTTGTCCTCATAGTTCCCCACAAGGTAATATTGTTCCTTGATGTCATCTTGGAACAAATTCCAAGTGGGTGTGGCCAAGAACAGCGAGGGCTTCCTCATGTCCTTTTTCTCACAGTAGGTTTCCCACTAGTATTTCACATAAAGGTGGCTTTGAGGAGTGCAAAAGTAACCTTTTCTCTGTCGGAGAAATCATGGACTGAGAAATACCCTTCCAGCAAATTCAACCATCTATCTATGACATCTGCATCTATTTTGCCTTCAAATACAGGAATTTCAAGTTTACATGTATCTTGATGGGAGTGGCGCCTCCATAGTGACTGTTGGATGCAGATGCGTCGTAGGTGGGAAATTGTTGAAGGATCTGGGAAAAGTTATCCATCATCACGATCCTTTGTTTCTCGAGGGCCTCCTCAAGAAATATTTCGATATTTTCTCCTGCTCCCTCATCTTTCTTTTATTTTTCCATGGGAGGTCGTCGAGGTTTGCAAGGATGATCTTGCAAGGGTTCAACCGGATCGAACCATAACTCCTTATACCATGACCTCGTTAGGGACATGCAAAGAAAAACAGAGAAAGAGAAGACTGCTCTAATACCACTGATCCAGATCTATGAAGAACCACAAAATAATAAAAATATAACTATAAATAAAAATATATATCAGAAATATAACTTTATTTCATTAATAACAAATGACTGAAATATGCTTACAGACAAAATGAAAATAAACTAGCTAGGGTGTTGGTATCTTATCTGTTAGAAGAGATGTGGAGGCTACATGCCTATGAAATATGTTAAAATGAAGCTCGAAGGCATATTATGATTATTGAGAAATAATGTAAAACCCTAAACATCCAAAAACCTACCCTTAGGAGATGAAACGCCAGACTATGGGACCCGTCAGGGTAAATTGGTACATCAATTTCCCGGGGTCGTAACTTTGGCATACTATCTCCGTTTGACACACATGATATATAATTATAAAGATATATTTGAGGAATACAACTATTGAGAATGAATATCAAGTCTTGGATTCATATTTCTATACCTTTCATGCCTAAAAAACGTCTTTTAGGGCCTCAACGACTCCGGAAGTTCAGACTCGAAAAAATGCCAAAAATAGTAAATTGTGCTACAATTAAGGAAACTCAAAAACTAAAAGAAAAAATGCTAGGGCCCATAGTGAAATAGGAGGGAGGCCACCAATATCCACCCAGATCATTCCTCCCCCCTTAGGAAGAAATGGTCCCCATTGCATTGAGTTCCCCCATGATATGTGCAATGTCGGATGTGTCTAGTAATGGTGGAAACAATGGCCGTAGGCGATCCACATTGAACACTGGTTGCCAGACAAGGAATGATGTAATTTTGAGCTTAAATGCAATGACTCCCACCACCTTGAAAATGGTGTAATGCCCATATTGGGGTGGTATGAGCTTCTGATGAGCTTCGGTTAGGTGTTCTTTCTGCAAATGCAACCAAACTTTCTCGCTCACTTGGAACTTGTGTGGCACCCGATGTTGACCGTGTCGATGCTTATACTGGGCATTGGATTTCTCCAAGATGTTGTGGACCAGATGGATGTATTCAACAAAAATGGCTGCTTTATCAGCCTCAGAAATTACATTAGTGGATTCTTTCTATGTGGTCGCATGAGGTATGGCAACATCAGGCAGCGGCGCGCCTGGGGTCAGTTCACTGGAGTGCTTGAGCTGACAGTGTAGAGGAACGACTATGGGTGAGAATAAAATGTCCTTGTATTCCTCCATGACTTTTTCAATCTGTTGTTGTCATGTAGGGGAGACCTATTTGGAGGTTGTGGCCACAATCTTCTTCTTTCCCTGTGGGTGAATTGTAATGAAAATGAATTTCCTGGTTTGGGAAATAAACTTATTGTGTTTCTTTGTAGTAATAAAAGAGATGGCACTGGGTTCCAAATCAATGATATTCTTCCCATTGTCATTCCCCTTGCCCAAATTTGACTCAGAATCAGAACATGCATCTGATTCAGATGCCTTCAGTTCGGCCACCAAAGACTGTTTGGACTGAAACTTGCTTGTGTTGTGAGTAGGGTTGTTATGACATTCAAAACACTTCCCCGTGTCCTTATTTGTATTTTTGGTGTCATTTTGAGTCACCCTGGTTTGGCTTTTCCCCTTTTTCTACGGTTCGGGGGTGCCTTTCCCTGGCTTCAAATCCGCAGATCCAAAGTCTCGCTTCTTCTGCTTAAATTTTTGCTCGATCTTGGCAGCATATTGATATGCCACACCAAGTGAGGTAATGTCTAGGAACTCCATTTCCTCTTGAATGTATCTGTGAAAACAACTACGATACTTGAACACCAAATGTCTCTCTGAATATTTAATACCCAACTTTATGCGCAGGGTATGGAACAATTTCGTGAGCTTGTGGACATCTTGATCCCTTTGCTACTGCAGCATGGTCCATTGGATGTACTTATCCTCATAGCTCCCCACGGGGTGATATTTTTCCTTGATGCCATCTCGGAATGAATTCCAAGTGGGTGCGACCATGAACAGAGAGAGTTCCCTCCCGTCCTTTTTCTCAAAGTAGGTTTCCCACCAGTCTTTCAGATGGGGGGCAGCTTTGAGGAGTGGAAAAGTAATATTTTCTTGGTCAGAGAAATCATGGACTGAGAAATACCCTTACATCAAATTCAACCATATATCTACAATGTCTACATCTATATGACCTTCAAATACAAGAATGTCAAAGTTTACCTGTACCTTGAAGGGAGTGGCACCTCCATATTGGCTACTGGATGGAGATGCGCCATATGTGGGCAGTCGTTGAAGGATCTGGACAAAGTTATCCATCATCATGTTCCTTTGTTTCTCGAGGGACTCCTCGAGAAATATTTTGATGGGATTTTCTCCTCCCTCATCTTTATTTTCTTCCGCCATGGGAGGTCGTCAGGGTTTGTGAGGCTGATCTTGCAAGGGTTCAACTAGATCGAGCCCTAAGTCTTTATACCCTAACCTCATTGGGGAAATGCAAAGAAAAACAGAGAAAGAGCGGACCTCTCTGATACCACTGATCCAGATTTATGCAAGAACACAAAATAATACAAATATAACCATTTACAAAGATGCAGTGGAAATATAACTTCATTTCATTAATAGCAAATGACTTAAATATGCTTAGAGACAGAATGGACATAAACTAGCTAGGGCATTGGTAGCTTATATCTGAGAAGAGATGTGGCAGATACAAGCCTCTAAAATATGTTACAATGAGGCTCGAAGGCCTATTTATTATTGAGAAACAATGGAAAACCCTAAACATCCAAAACCTAACCCTAGGATATGAAACGCCAAACTATGGGCCCCGTCGGGGTAAATTGGTACATCAATTTCCCAGGGTAGTAACTTTGGCATACTATCTTCGTTTGATGCACATGATACATCATTCAAAATATCTATCCGAGGACTATAACTATTGAAAGTGAATATTGAGTGTCTAACACATATTGCCAGACCTTTCATGCCCAAAAAATGTCATTTAGGGCCTCAAAATAGATTCGAAAGTTCAAGATCCAAAAAACTGCCAAATTAGTAAATTGTGCTACAGTTAAGGAAACTGAAAAATTGAAAGAAAACATGGTGGGGCCCTAAGTAGAATAGGTAGGAGGCCACCAATATCCACTTGGATCACCTTATCATGCATTGGCACACCTTGGCACATCTTGGTATGCTTCCTAGCACTCTAGCATGCCTTGGCATTGGTTAGAATAGCTTGTCACTCCATCCTTAGCACACTTGGAACTCACTGACACTTTATTTCCATGAATTTGAAACTAGTGCTCCCTTAGCATGCATTCATGCCACACCCCTATCATGCATTCATGCCACACCTTGGAACTTGACACATCCTAGAATGCCTATCATGCCTTGGAACTGTCCAGCATGTGAAAATACTTCCTAATATTCCCTAGCACACCTTGGTACTCACTAGTTGTCATGCCCTCGTAGATAGGCTTAATTGTTTTGCAACTTGGCAACCCAACCAAGTCATTGGAAAAACAATGTTGTGCCCAACCCAAATTCTCCCTTTGTCTTAAACTATTTTGTCTAGTCCCTTATTGTAACCATATGATTTCCTCCTACAAGTGTTATTATTACCTTCTCCTGACACACTTTATCCTTGAGACATATGGAATTTGATGACACTCCTTGACACACACTCTTATTCATTCATTTCCATGCATTTTGACATAGTTCTCCCTTGTGATGTTCTAGCACTCCCTAACACTCCTCAACATGCATTGACATTGTTTGGCATTTGTTAGCATGCTTTTCATTCCTTGGCATGCCCTGTCACTCCTTAGCTATCATTCCCTCACAACTACCCTTACTTTTTTTGGGACTTGGGAACCCAACCAAGTCTTGCCTCGACTGCAAAAACCTGGCCAAGTTACGGTTACTTCAAATAGACTATTCCTTGTTCACCTAAGAATCGACCATAACTCATCTTAGGATACTCATAATCGATTTCAAATTATCCCACTTAACAAGTTACAAGTTACCAAGTCAAGGCTCATGTCCAACCATGGCCATAAAACAACTAAGTAACATAGTTTACATCATGACATGCCATAACACCTGACACGTCTAACAATCCCTTGGAACTATGTGGCATGTGTTAGCACCTTGTACATTCCTTGCCATGCTTTGGCACTCCCTCGCACACCCTACACTCCCTGATATGCCCCGACATTCTATCATGCCTTTGCATTGCCTAGCATATAACCTTGTCACTACCTCCTTAACACACCTAAAACTCACCGACACTCCCTATCACACACTATTATTCATTAATTTCCATGCATTTTTAACTAGTTCTCCCTTGTGTTTCCATGGAACTCCCTAAGACTCACTAGAACACATTAAGACACTGTGGCACTTGTCACTCTAACATTCCTTGGCACTACCTAGCATACCTTGTCAGTCCCTCCTTAGCACACCTAGAACTCATTGACACTCCCTGTCACACACTCTTATTCATTCATTTCCATGCATTTTAATAATGCTCCCTTGTGTTTCATTAGAACTCCCTAACACTCCCTGGCATGCATTGGCACACCTTGGCACTTGGTACATCTTGGCATGTTGCTTTGGCCATTAACATGCCTTAGTACTACGTAAGATACATTTTCACTCCCTCCTTAGCACACTTGGAACTCATTAACACTTCTTGTTACAAAATTTTATTCATTTAGTTCCATGAATTAATTTGACCTAGTGCTCCCTTGTGTTTCCTTGGCACTCTCTAATACTTCCTAGAACACGTTGGCACACCCTGTCACCTAACACATCTTGGCCGCATGTCGCCTTGACACTCTAGCATGACTTACCATTGCCTAGAATACCATGCCACTCTCTCCTTAGCACACCTAAAACTCGCTGAAACTCCCTGTCACACACTCTTATTCATTCATTTCCATTTATTTTCACCTAGTTCTCCCTTGTGTTTCCCTAGAACTCCCTAACACTCCTTAGCACACATTGGCACACCATGGCACTTGACACATCTTGGTATGTTTCCCTAGCACTCTAGCATGCCTTCGCACTACCTAGCATACCTTGTCACTCCATCCTTATCACACTTGGAACTCGTTGACACTTCATTTCCGTGAATTTGAAACTAGTACTCCCTTGTGTTTCCTTGGCACTTGGCCCTCACACTCCCTAGCATGTGTTCGCGCCACACCCTGACACCTGGAACATCTTGGAATTCCTTAGCACTTGGTTTTTCTTGGCATGACTATCATGCCTCTGAACTATCTAGCATGTGCTAGTACTTCCTGGCATTCCCTCGCACACCTTGGCACTCCCTAGCTAGCATGCCCTCATAGATAGACTTACTTTTTTGTAACTTAGGAACCCAACAAATTCATTGGAAAAACAATGTTATGCCCAACCCATTGTCTCCCTTTGTTAGAAGCTGATTCCAACCATCCATATCCTATTGAAAAACATGAATAAAACCATGTTATATAGACAAATATTAGGGTCTATAAGATACAAATGAAGAAACAAAAAGAACAAGTACACGAAGGTAAAGAATCAGAACACATGGAGGTAGAAAACAAGAAGGGAAACCGTAAAAGCAGGAAAACATGGGAAATTAGCAGAAATAGAGAGTATAAAGTACAACACTTCATAATGCCACATACTATAACTCAAAACAAGTTGATATTAGATTTTAAGGCCAATTTTAACCCTAATTTGAAAGAAACCGTTTTTATTGATGAGAAGGAGAGTGTAGGAATTTCCAAAAGCAAGAAAAAGTATTCAAAAAAGGTAAAAACAAAGTATTCAAACAGAGAGAAAAAGAAAACCCTAGCAGTTGACAGAATCATTCAAGGAGAGAGCAAGAGGGTTACAAGGTCAATGGTAGGTCAGGATAAGTTAAACATGCTTGCACAATAAAATGAAACAATGGAGGATTGAGCAGATCTACATTCTTATTTTTGCAAACATTGTATTGATCTAGAAACAGGGGAGGTTCACTTGTTCTACAAACCCTAATTGATTTTTAGATACCATGAGCCACATCACTAGATAGTTTTGATAGTATCAAGAATGAGTTAGTAAAGAGGATATGATGAAGACTTTTTTTCTGGTTTTAGTCATGCAAATTAAGTTTTTATGGATTTTTTTACATAGTCAACATAAAGGCGCCTTCATAAGTGGATACAATTGTGATTTTGGTTGCATGAATAGAGTCATTTTGCGTGTTCATGTATATAAGATACAATAGATGATCAGGTATATGGATTGAAGTGACAATGCACCATGCCTAGAATCTAGTAAGCAGTTTCAAGATTTGGGTTTTCAGTGATTTGACTCCACAATATTTTCCAGAAAAGCAACAAATATATTGTGACCAACTTTCATAGATATTTTTTGTTTTATGTCTAAATTCGGGATTGAAATTTGAATAGCTTTATCAATAGATATTAGGCTTTACTTTGTAATTAAATTATGAAAATATTGTAATATTTTACAGTTATTTCCCAAACATTGTGGATCTTAAGAAAATTGTATATTTTCCTATATAATGGATGAAAAATAAGGTCCAAAGGTTCGAATTTGTAGAAAAGATAAGTTATTGCGAGTGTGTATTGAAACTTTATCAATTCTATTTATCAAGATCAAAAGAATTTGTTCATAGCTTCAAAGATTCATGTGATGGTAGCCTTTAGTCTGTATTCTTTACATTTTTAAGTGTTGATCTTTGTTATACCATTTACAATATACCTTCTTCTTATATTTGAATGAAATTATTGACAAATAATTCATGTTGTGGTGCTTTGTTTTTATGTTTTCAAAAAGTTATACTTTTTTCCTCTAAAGTTACCATGGGATTCATATCCTATACCTTATGGTAGTGGGTTAGTTTCTACTTCTACCTCCATCTACAACGATAATTGCAAAATTTTGAAGTATGCCATTTATCATGCCTTTGTTGACCCTTGATCATATAGCCAAAATCTCTATAGCTACATCAAAACTCAATTTTGTGACTCCATTTCCCAATAGATCATTTCTCTATTACCCAACCAAAACATTTCAACACCCTCCAATTAAAGATCTATCCACCACTAGAGTACACAACCAGTATTTAAAGTGATATTGGAATATTGAGTTATAAGAGAGAGCCCTCTCTGGGTTGGAAGGGCTAGCCTCCAACCTACAAGTTTGGTTCAAAAGGTTACCTCAGAGATTCCCTTTCACAGTGAGGACATTTTTGAGTGATAACACTTCATTTTCAAATATTTTAAATCATCTTCACTATTTTTAATAAGCCATATATCATGACATGGAAATTTTGTTTAAAAAATCCTTATAGAAGATATGGCCACAAAAGTATGAGAGAGCAACCCTTAGTTTTATGTTAAAACATATCTTAAACAAACCGCAATATGCCACAATCAAGGAGAAGTGGGTGACTTTTCTAAGGTCTTAGATTAAAATTCCAACAAGTCCTTGTAGTTTCCTATTGTATTTTTCAAACTTCAAATTGTAATCATCCTATACATGAGTCACAAGTGTGAAGAATATGGAAAGGAAAATCTCTATTAAAATTGTAATGAAAACAAAGATTTGTATAAATGTTTAGCAAGAGCGCCATATTCCCACATTAGATTAGATAAAAAAAAAGATATGGAATCTGAAGATGAACCTATGCCTTCAACTGATACTCACAATACTCAACACCCTATAATGGATGATGTGGCAAGATGTTTTTTTTCTGGTTATTGTAGCATTTACTCCTACATTAGTTTTATTGGTCATTTTGAACATAGACAAACTTTGAAGGCCATGTTGCTTCTTCCATGTTACATAAGTGGGATTTAAATTTTGAGTATACCCTATATAGGATTTCATTTAACACTTTGATATATTCTCTTGCATTTTCTTCATCATCCTGTGTTCCAAATCAAGTGATGCATCCATGCATCTTTTAATAGACTCAAAAACCTCTATTTTATTTTGTTTTTCAATTGTTTTTGTGTACATTTTCATGCTCTTGACAACCATCTTTAGATTTTGCACCTCTACCTGCAAGAGATACTTATGTTGAAATTTGTCTTCCTTACCTTTGACAAAAAACTTAAAGGATAATTCCTTCTCCTTGAGATTTGTCGCAAGGGAAATGATTGTTTCTTTGTATTCTTTGATAATTTTTGCAGTTGCAGTGAAATTAATATATTTCTCTGCAACTATGGCTTCAAATTGATTCATTTTGTCTTCTTTTGTTTAGCAAATAAAAATAAAATAATTTATTTCTCTTAAATTCTTCCTTCAATTACTTTTTCTTTTCAAGTACTTATTTTCCTTTCCTTTCCTCTTCAAGGTTCCTCAATGGAATTTGTGAGATCCATATCGGAAGCCATGAAACAATTTTATATTTTGTCAAATATTGGAAGTCATGAGAGGCATGGATCGATAGAGGAAGCTACAACCTTTTAACTTGCACAACTAGGGCACTTTTGTCTTTGTTCACACCAACATAGCTCCCAAATCGAGGTCACACATCCATCCATGTGCTTTATAAGCTCGTGGTTCGACTTACCCCCCTTTGGCTACAAATCATAACATTTACCCTATTTTTATAGTATGTCATCACTAATAGATTGAAATTTCAAAGATTAAAGTATATATATATATATATATATTTTTAAATATATATCAAGTAAAAAAAGACAAATTAATCTTACGTTAATTTCATTCTATCACATGCATCCCTAAATTATTCATCCATCGATACCTTTGTGAACCTATGAAAAGATAACTCTATGGTTAGGTATATCATGATCTAGACAATTTTCCTCGTTACTGCTCGGACAAGCCATGTCAGGAGAAATAAATGGGAAACTATTGGGGTAGGCCCAAAATTCACATGGATCTATGTTTATCCATAGGGTTCACTTTAACATATTGATGTCACTTTTAGATAGGGTGTACCAATTACCCTCTATAGAATAGTGAGTCAAAATTTAACCACCTAATGGTTCTTAGCTCGAGTGGTTGTGATGGTGGTTTTCCATCCCATCCACTCGGTTTCAAGTCTCCAATGACATGGTTTGTCATAGTATGGTTGAAAGGAATGTCCACTCCAATTTCATGTGGTCTCTGGACGTCTCGGTCCTAGGCTGAATTATGGGTTTATGATATATTTGACTTGCAGGATGTAGCACATATCTAGGGAGGTTGCTAGCTCCACATCTTAAAAAAAAAAAAAAAAAAATTAACAACCCATAGGTTTTTCACTGTTTTATTTGGATGGGAAAAGAGCAAAATGTCATGCATGAAAAATAATATGTAGGTCTCTTTGTTATGAATGAGAAATGTGTAGACAAAAAATAACAGAAGAAAACACAAGTGCAAGTGATATATGATTTTTTCTAACAATGCAAAAGCCAAAATTAGAGATGATATATGAATTGTTTTCACGTACAAACATCTTCTCCATCTACTCTTATAGATTTTCCTTTACACTTTTTGACATAATTTTTTAATAATTTCTTAATAAGTTAAAATTTATAAAAAATGAATATAAAAAGTGAATAAGAGATTGACATTGGAGGGAAAATCATCCTTCCTTTTTAATGAACCATCAAACCATCTCACTTTTGGAAACATTAAAATATTTGGTCCAATTCATGGCGGTCAACAATTTTTTCCCTCCTATTACCTACTCTTAGTTATGCAGTTATAGTTTTTATCTACCCCATTATAATTTGATTGCAGAGGAGACTAGCAGAGCAGGTGTGCCTTCTCTATGTACTAAACAGCAAATATGATGCATATTTTTGGGTTCCGAACACCCACACCCAATAAGCTGAAGGAATATGATCTCTCTCCTGCAAGTCTACTCTGATGAGAAGGGAAATATTAGAATCGATTGTAGGCTTCACTAATCTTCATAAAAGGGCCTATCAGTGTCATTTATGTATGTAGAAGTGTGTGTCAAGTGAAGAGCTTCATTTTAAATCAAGTTAGGATAACATTTTTCATTTTAAGATAGCATCTAAATTCTTGATGAAGGGGGTTCTTCATTTGGTTTCACATGACTGGTTTCTCTCTGGGTTTTCTTATGTGTTGAAATTATCACCTTGATGGGCCAACGAACCTTGTGCAATGGGCATCGATGAAGCAGGAAGAGGCCCTGTTTTAGGTTCCATGGTGTAAGGATGCTTACATTATTCAACTTCTTACCAAAAAAACCTTTCTACATTGAAGTTTGCAGGTTTTCCAGACGAATTAATTTCCCATCCAAATCTAAGAAAAAGATTTTTGAATGAGGAGACCAAATCCATAGGCCTATTTCAAAAACTAAAATCGCCATCAATATGTGGGTAGAATCTTGAATGTTTGTTAGAGCAATAATTTTTCAATGTCTTATTTTATCATATCAAGGCAAAATTTGAGACACTTTCACTTGTAGGCTTTTTTATCTTCATACTAGAAATACATTTGACATACAAATAAACCTTCCTGCAACTGTTGTCTTGCTAGACACCTTTCATTTGATTAGGCTCCAAATATATTCCAAGTACATGCTTTGAATTTGGTTTATGTAAGTTGTTTCCTTTAATTATATATTTGTATATGGTAAGTTGCCAATGGAGTTGGAAATAGGTGAGAATATTTTAGTATTTGAGGTTTTTGTTAAGCTTTATGTAAATCCTTATTCCCTTACAAATGTTGATAACAATAATGGACTAGAGAAACTTGCATTAGAATCTTGTTTGATAAAGCATAGGAATATCCAAAATGAATTAAATGGAATTTCAAAATCTCTGATACGTTTGATGTGGAATGAAATTGATTGCATAGACCAAAATAATTGTTGTGGTTCCCATCAAAACTCTTCTAGTATAACTTCTTCAGGACATTCATATAGGCTACTAAAATCATTATGCACATACATCGAAGCATGTGAAGATTTTCTAGATGATTTATCTAGGATATAAATCACTAGTATATTGCATTCCTTAGTAGTGGATGTGTTTTCTGGAGTAAGAAAAAGTGATGGCCCATGTGGTGCACAAGGAAATTCTTATTCAGGTACTTATTTCCGTGTTGCTACTTTGTGAGTAACAAGTTCTTCTTTGGCACAAATTATACACATAGTAAAGGAAAAATAAGATTTTTGCCATTCAAAATTTCACTGGAGTAATGCCCTAATAGGCACCCGAAAATTTAGACAATTTGAATATTAGGAAATTCATCTGCGAAAATATGCTTTGATGGTGTCTTCTGAGTTTCTTTGGTCAACCTTAGTTAACATGTTTTAATAACGATTTATTTGTAGGAAATGTTAATTGTGTTTCAAATAGAATTTGTGTCAAATCCATTAAATGTGTTGGTTCAAGGATAGCATTTTCCTTGATTTTCCCCCCTTTTAGCATTTGCATCAAGCTATTTCTTACAGAGCATGTACCTTATATGGATTTATGAGACTCAATGGTATGCATTATTTTTGTACTGCCACTTTGAAATTACATAGAGGAAAATGCTGATGCAATTATTGGTATTGTGCAATAGATATGAATTTTTAATAAATTCAGGGTATTATTATGTTGAAATAATATAATAATATCAGGAAAAATGTGTCTTATGACAATTTTCATGAAGCATATAGAGTTGATAGGCTCTTTTTTTGTAGAGAATTAGGTTGTGAAAAATTAATGATCAATTAAAGTTGTTGTCGATGACTTCCAAATAATATTGTACAGAAAAATTCCTAATGGAATAATTCATAAAATCTATCATGTAAGCTTGTAAGGAGACTCCTAATACTAAGAAGCTATATATTATATATACGTGTCAATGGAAGGTTTGGTAATAATTTCCATATACTACATGCTTCCTTGGAATCTGTATAAAAAAATTTGATGCTCATCCAACTAATCGACTCATATGTAGTGGGATTTATTTATCCATCCCCTACAAAAAATATTTTTTCTCAGTCACGAGAGGCAAGTCAATGGAGGGTAGTGATCAGGTGATCATGTCCTAATTGGAGAAAATGCTCAAAATTTTATTTTCTCAGAATTGCTTGAAACTAGAACGACAGGAAAGGTCTCATCAAAACGATCCTGTAGCCGTGAACGACACTCAAAACCGATACTGTATGAGAAAGATATTCAAGTTTGAAGTTTTTCAATTTCAGGGAAAAAGCCCAATTTGACTCTGTTTGACTTTGGATAAAAAAAGTTATTAAAAAAGGAATATTCCACAAAATATTCTGGGAATATTCCTCAAAATATTCTAGGCGGACCAATGAGGGGGGGCCACGTGGCCAGCCCGGAGGCTGCCATGTGGCCCCAAGAACTCAAAGTTTTTTTATTTTGCAAAAATTATCATAGTCAAAAGAGTTCGAACGCAGGTCGATGGGCTAGCAGCCAACACACCCGACCGCCTGCGCTGTGGTGATTCTTAACCCTATTGGCTCACAAGCGCTATATGAAGTTTCAAATAAAATGTGGCGGGGTCGAAAGGGGGCCAGCCCCCTATCAATGAGACCTGGAGCAGAGACCAAGCCCTAACTCCAAGCCAGCAGATAACTTCACGGTTAGTTCAAAAGTGTTCACATTACCTTGCGGATTTTGCATTGAACAGTTAATGTTACGGTTTTATAACCGTCCACCTGACAGTTTCAGCACGTCTGCATGTGGCCACGTCCAGCCCTACATTTAATGCCATAGGTTAACCACGTGGTTTCAATGGCAGAGTCCATCCAAATATAGCACCGATCCCTAAAATGGTGGAGCTATCTGTAGTTCCACCATAATTGGTGGAGGTTTTCTAGGCCTGATTGGGAAAAAGTGGTTTTTCTCATAACTTTTGCTAGGGAAAACCTTTTGGAATGAATTTTTTTATTTTTATTTTCGGTAATTTAAGCATTCTAGAGCCAATGGTGTAGGTTACAGAGGCAACAGAGACCATCTTCAGGTACTTTTTCAGCAGATAATCTTGGAGAGCCATCAGGGCCTAGGGAGTGTTGGAGCTGTATTGGGCTATGGTTAACCTTTGGAGGTGAAAAAAAAGCCTATATTTATTGTTTTCAGTGTTCTAAACTCATTTCTACAGTTATTTTTTCCTGTTTAGGCTTTCTTCACACTGTATAAATAATTTTGAGCATAATAAGAGCAAGGACATGCCCATTTTGGGGCCTTGGACCCGGCAGATGTAGCCCAGGAGGGGTGAACTGCCTTATCATATGCTGTGTTATATTATGTGATTTATTTTCTATGTTTTATCAGAGTTAAAGATGTTAAACAGTAAAAAGAAATAAGCCTCCTACACAAAAAAGACTCATAAATTCACCAAAAGCATTTTGTTCCAATTGCAAAGCATATTATACAGTTTTCACACATAAGTTTATGGATAATGAATACCTTGCACCAGCAACAAGTAGTTTCATTTCCAGATCATTAGTGATTACTTATATTATTTCTTTAGGCAGAGTCTGTAAAGGGCCAGAAAGCTTCGGGATCTCATCCTTTCTTTAAAGGTGACATATCCTATAAATGCCCCTACAGTCCATCTCTGTATTAGAAATAAGAAGTTCTCACATTTCAGATTAGATTGGTATCAAAGCATAGGTTTGAGCTCAAAAGTTTTGAGTTTTTTGCAAAGAAATATTTTATTGTTTTGCAAATTTGATGCTTACTAGGCTTAAAATTAAAAGAGGGGAAGGACAATTGGTTAGAGCTCAAGACAATCCTCAACCAAGGAGGGCCAGGGTGCCATTATCTCCACCTTCTATCTCACCCTCAATAGCCTTAGAAGAAACCACACGCATGACTTCAAGAGAAGAAGAAGCTCATGAAGAAATGGATACCAAGGAAGAAGAAAGGGTTTTTCGGAAAGCTTTCTTGGATATGACTGAAATGGTAAGGATCCTCTATCAAGAAAGAAATGATAGGATTGCTGGAGAGGGATCTAAAAACAAAAAATAAGGAGAGGATTCCTCAAGAGGAAAGAAGGACAAGGATAAGTCTAAGAAAGGGAATGGAGGAAATTTTGATCCTTCATCTCCATTGTCATCCTCTTCCTCAACATCATCTTCTTCGACTTCAGTAAATCAGTCACATAAGTCAAAAACAATTGGTAAAAATCCTTTGTTAAAGCTTGATGTCAAATTTGAATTGCCAATGTTTAATGGTGATGTTAATGCAGAGAAATTAGATAATTGGATCAGACAACTGGAGTTCTATTTAAGGATTCAAAATCTGCATGATGATGACACCAAAATACAATTAGCCTCATTAAGGATGGATGGAGCAGCATTGCTTTGGTGGGAAGCCAAAACCAGGAAGGAAATCAAGAAACATGGTAATATTTCTTTATAATGGACTGAGTTTATTACTGCAATCAAGAAACAATTTTATCCTCTTGCTCACCTTAAAAAAGCTATAATGAACTAGCAAAAATTTAGACAGCTTAACGGACAGAATGTGCAAGACTATATCTAGGAATTTAGGACAAGAGCACTCTTGCTTGGGGTAGATTTACAAAGCCAAGACACTTTGTTAAAGTACATAGGTGGTTTGCATAGTTACCTTAAACACAATATCCTGATGTTTAATCCTACTAGCTTAGATGAAGTCTGTGTACAGGCTACACATTTAGAGGCTAGAGGAAAGAATACTTTTGATGAGGGTAGAAACAAGTCTTTCAAAGGAAAGAAAAAAGAGAAAACCTTTAAGGGAAAAGGTAAAAAGAATGCATCTATCAAACAAGAGGGTGAAAATGTCATTTGTAAACATTGTTCAAAAGAGGGTGATGAAGAGAAAAACTATTGGAAATTACATCCTGAAAAAAGACCCCAGTTTAACAAAAACAAGGGAAAGAAGAAAAATGCAGCTACTACAACTACACCACAAGATTTAGGTGAGGATTCAAGTGACTAAACCAAAATTGCAGCCATGGGTTTGAAAAGTATGAAGGGAAAAGAAATAGAAACTAGTGCAAGTACTAGTTCTTCAAATTGTCATGTACAAGCTCCTAATGAGGAAGAAAGAATTGAATTGTGTAGAAATTTGAATAATAGCTTAATTATTCACCGAGATTATCCTGGTTACACACTATTTAAGCTTCATGCATAATACATAACCTCTTCTACAATTGATCATCAATTTGCGGAAATAGAAGCAGTCGCATGCGCACATTAAAACATAATCAAGCACACATATAACACAGTATGTAATGGGGAAAGCTTACAGCTAAAAACCCCCAACTATCTGTATATTATAATGATAGAGAAAATGTAACAATACATAGCACAAAGCTCCTCACAGCTCTCAGCACTATCTCACATGCTACACACAAACTAGCTCAGATATAGAACAAGTCACAAGTTCAAATCTCCTCCACAAGTCTGTCCGCCTCTACTGCGCAATCCAAGATAAATAATGATGAGATCCAAGTTCGAATACCACTGGCTTGTACTGCAAAATCCTCATTTGAAATCTCAATCAATGTGTGTGCAAATCCCATGCACAGCTATAGTCACAAATGATAGTAGCCTCACCCTTTCACCCACCTCTATCATTGGTCTCCACTGAACTGTCCATGCATTGCAATTAACTGATGTATTCTTTAGTTGATTTATGAGTTAATAATTAGTGAATTAATTAATAATTAATTCACACCACTCATCACTAGTGTATTTTTCAGTTAGACTAAATACAACTAGTTCAACTAAGTTAAGCCGAACACAACTCCACCAACTGTCTCATCAACTCCACCAAACTCTGCCACATGAGTTCTAACTGAAGTCAACCATGCAATAGCTCAACTAACCCTTAGGAAAAGCATATTTCCTTCTGTCGGCTGCATGTGCCACATCCAAGCATCAAACTGAAGTGCTCCAAGAGGATAAGATAATGTTTATAGTCTAAATATTATTAAGGGTTAATAATATTTGACTGTTCTATTTTTAGCCCGGCAGTCTAAAAATAGAAACCGCCCAATGTCTAAAAATAGAGGTCCATATATTTTTACCAACTCGACCAATCATCCATAAATAACATCTTGCAACTCATAGACCATGATCCATATGTCTAAAAATAGACATAGTCTAAAAATAGACTTTGCGCCAAAAATAGCCTGCGGGCCCACTTAGTGAAGGCGACTTCTTTTCACTAAGCTCCATCATCTTGTTGCATTTTCATCAAATTGTTCCATGTGAGGGTAGTCTCAAAACATACAAAAATTGACACACTGTTTGACAATGGGTCACAAGAAAATCTCATATCAGAAGACTTGGTAAAATAGTTAAAACTTGAGACCATTCCACATCCAAAGCCTTATCCACTTGGGTGGATATGCAAGGATGGAAACTTACAAGTCTCAAGAAAGTGCATATTTCGCTTTGCAATAACTGCACACTTTATTGACACAGTTGAAATTGATGTGGTGCCGCTTGATATATCAGGAATTGTTTTGGGAAGTCCTTACTTATTTAACAGGAAAGCGATCTTCCGTCGCCATGAAAATAAATATCATTTTTTCAAAGATGGTAGGGAGTATATTGTTAGAGATCATTGCAAGAAGACAAAAATAGTGATGGTAAATGCGGGACAAGTAAAAAGACTAGTTAATTCAAGCAAGAGTTTTGTACTTCTTATGATCAAGCAAAAGGTTGATGTGAATCATGAGTCATTTGAGAGTTTTGATTCCAAGCTTAAATCATATTTATATGATGTAGTTGATGCACATCATGAGATGTTTCAGGAACCAGCAGGTTTGCCTCCAAAAAGGGAGATTCAGCATGAAATCCATTTACATCCAGATTTTCCACTTCCTAACATAGGCATGTACTGCATGTCTATCATGGAGAATGTTGAAATAAAGAAGCAAATTAAAGAGCTGTTGGACAAGGGTTTCATAAGGCCAAGCACTTATCCATGTGGGTCACCAATAGTGCTGATACCAAAGAAAGATGGAACTTGGCGCATGTGTGTGGACTTCAGGGCACTGGAGTGTAAAAACTCTGGTAAACTTGATAAATATATATTATTAATGATGAAGATGAAAGATGATTACAATGAGGGATCACCTAAGCTTTAAATATAGCCTCAAGGTGTCCCTTGGCGAAGAGGCATGATCTTTGATCATGCCCTTTCAGTTAATAAAACCTAATATAACTATATCTAACTAATAATTAATAAAATATTCATAACATTGCCTCTCTCTTAAGATGCTTTGTCCTCAAAGCATACGTAATGATGGACAATGTTGACGAATGTCTGGTTTTCTCAAGCGATGAGCTCTTGCTTCCCACATTTTAAAAAGATCGTGGAGCATCTTCTTGAGTTCAATCTTTTGGTGATGTGGATAGTGACAAGATCTGATATTGACAGGGTCAGATCCTATTCCTGGTACTGCTGGCGATTCTTCTTTGTTCCTTTTTAGATTTAGAGGTAGGTTACCAACAATTATTGTCTGATGTAACTTCTCCTCATCATCAAATGCTTCCTTCTTAACAACCATATGTGCTTCATCATCGAAGGCCTCAACAGCTTCTGGCGCTATATCAGTGGCTTCGGATGTGTTTGTCGCTTCACATGTTTCGTTCAATTCTGGGGATGGAACATTTTGTTGTTTATAAACATCTGTATCTTCATGATGATGTGGGGAATCGTTTTGTTCCTGATGCTCTTCTGAGTTCCCTGAATCTGCGGAATTATTTTGTTGATTTTGTTCCATGTTAGGAACTATTGGTTTTTGCATTAGATCTAACTTGTCCATGATGGCATTAAATTTCTGCAATATTTTTTTCTCATTGTCCTTAGCCTCCATTTGTTTTAGCCATATTTGCCTTTTTATCTGATCTCCGTCATCATTGATAAAGAGATATTGAACATGTATGAGGTGGGAAATATTTTTCTGTCGGTTTGTCTCTTCTGCTTTTTTTTTTTAAATTAATTAATTAATTAATTAATTAATAATATATATATATATATATATAGTTTAAATAATAATAATCATTATTTTTTTTAAATAATTTATATAATTATTATATATATAAAAAATTATATAATATATAAATCAATTATATAATTATTATTAATAATAATTTTTATTATTTTATTTTTTTTAAATCTAATTTTTATATAAAATTTAATTTAAATTAAAATTTATATAAAAATTAATTTTGTTTATATATATATATATATATATGTGTGTGTGTGTGTGTGTGTGTGTGTGTGTGTGTTTTAAACAAATTGATTTTATTTTGGAGACATCCACGACCATCCCGGCACAAAACAAACTTTAAAAACGAGACCTTTCTACTTTAATAAACCTATGATTATAATATCACAGAACTCGTTCGTTTTAAAAAACGAGATCCGTCACCCATATTTAACGTTGTCACCCGTATTTTAAAGTGCTCTACCGTAACCTGTTTTTAAAACGTGGTATCAATTAAACGGTGTATCGTATGGAGTATCGTTCCACTGTGCCGTGGAAAAATATATTTATATATTTATGCAGCAAAAGAACGGTCAACGGAGCTGGTAACGATAGCGTGGAGGACGGGAGGTGGATTGTTCAGACAGTGTCAGGCAGGGTGTTTACGATGCAGATGGAGTGGCAGCAGACGGTCAAGCAGGAAATGGATGAATGCTCCATGAGATTGCTGAGCGAGAAGCTTTGTTGGCTGTGTGTGTGGTTGGAATAGCGGTGTGCAGGGAACCAGTGTGCAGATATAGTTAGGTGAACGATTTGGTTGGCGGTCCGTTGACAATCGAATGGTCTTTTTAGCGAGCGATGGACGAAAGGTGGAATGGTTTGTGTGTTGCCGTTGTGTGGTGCCGCGGAAGTTTGGAATAGGCGAGGGCTTCAGAAAATGTGTGTGGTTATTATTTAAGCTGAAACGTAAGCCGTGGAATGGTTGGGCTTCACCAATGGAGTGTAATAACCGGAAACAATACCGAATATATTAGAATATAACGAAAATCTTTCTGCAAATTTGCAGTCAATTAAGAAAATTGTGCTGAGATTCTCCCTACGGTTCTGTTCAACTTCGAAATGGACGGTCCTCCGGTGCTTCAGCCTTGCGGAAAGATGACAAATTCCTTCCGAAAATTGCAGGTCGGGTACAAACAAGGCTGCCAGCTAGTGGACGTTGGGAGGGAAAAATATATTTTATATATATATTTTTTTTAAATGCAGAGTGGAAGTTGTTAAGGGTTAAGTGGGTAAAAAAAAATTTGTAAGGGAAGGCAGAGGGTTGTGAGGGAAAACAGAGTGGGAGTGAGGGGCTGGGTAAAAATCTGTACAATTTTTTTTAAACCAAGGTTGCTGCCCACAACACTTAGTAAAAAAAATCTGCAATCCGGAATTCTTGTAATTCCTTAATTCTGGGTCATCACACAGATCCCGAAGAGCGATGGCTCCGATACCAATGGAGTGTAAAAACTCTGGTAAACTTGATAAATATATATTATTATTGATGATGATAAAAGATGATTACAATGAGGGATCGCCTAGGCTTTAAATATAGCCTCAAGGTGTCCCTTGGCGAAGAGGCATGATCTTTGATCATGCCCTTTCAGTTAATAAAACCTAACATAACTATATCTAACTAATAATTAATAAAATATTCATAACAATGATGTAGTTGATGCACATCATGAGATGTTTCAGGAACCAGCAGGTTTGCCTCCAAAAAGGGAGATTCAGCATGAAATCCATTTACATCCAGATTGTCCACTTCCTAACATAGGCATGTACTGCATGTCTATCATGGAGAATGCTGAAATAAAGAAGAAAATTAAAGAGTTTTTGGACAAGGGTTTCATAAGGCCAAGCACTTATCAATGTGGGTCACCAATAGTGCTGATACCAAAGAAAGATGGAACTTGGCGCATGTGTGTGGACTTCAGGGCACTGAACAAGATAACGGTAAAGAATCGTTACCCACTTCCAAGGATAGATGATTTGTTAGATCAGCTGAAAGATGCTAAATATTTCACTAAGTTAGACTTACGTAGTGGTTATCATCAAGTTAGAATTGAAGAAAGTCACATTTGGAAAACAACTTTTTAAACCAAACAAGGACTCTTTGAGTGGCTTGTTATGTCGTTTGGTTTATGCAATGCACCTGCAACTTTCATGCAGGTAATGGATGATCTCTTACGTCCTTTTCTTGATGATTTCGTTATTGTCTACTTAGATGAAATCTTAATTTTCAGAAAGACTAGAGAAGAGCATGCCATGCATGTTAAGAAAGTACTTGATGTTTTGAAGAAAAATAATTTATTTCTTAAAATGTCAAAGTGTGAATTTGGAAAGACTTCTTTGGTTTATTTGGGACACATAGTAGGAGGAGGTGATTTGAAAATTGATCCTTCCAAAGTAGAAGCCACTATGAATTGGCCTACTCCCAAATCCATTACAAAGGTAAGATTTTTTTTGGGTGCAGCTCAGTATTGGAGGAAGTTTATTTCTAACTTCTCTGCCATAGCAGCTCCTATGCATGCAGTGACAAGTGTGAAGCGTGCTTTCCAATGGGGAGGAAAGCAACAAAAAACTTTTGAATCTTTGAAAGAAAACATAAGTTCAGCTCCAATCCTTGCATTACCAGACTTGAGACAGCCATTCAAGATTCAGACATATGCTAGTGATTACGCCATGGGTGCAGTTCTCATACAGCATGGTAACCCTATCGCATTTCATTCTAAGACATTTAATGGTGTTGTTGTGAATTATCCTACATATGATAAGGAGTTGTATGCGTTGGTACAAAGTGTCAAAAAATGGAAACACTATTTGATGGGCAAAGAAATAGTTGTTCATACCGACCATCAGCCTTTACAGTGCTTGTAGTCGCAAAGTAAATTGTAGCAGTCACGACACTTCAGATGGATGGGCTTCTTACAAAAATTTCACTTGGTAATAAGGTACAAGAAAGGTATTTTCAATAAAGTTTCCGATATGCTTTCAAGGCCTATTATTAGTGCTAATACTTTTCTTAAGAATGATTCTATTGTGCACGAGAGCTACATAGAACAGTATACATCAGATGATGATTTTAAGGAGGTGTATGCTAACTTGAGTGAAGGGAATCATGTTGAGGAGAATGATTATCATTTGCATAATAATTTTCTGTTTCATTTGGGCAAGTTATGTATACCACAGGGGGAGAGATTAAGTATGATGAGAGAGGCTCATTCTTCTTGCATAGCTGGACATTTCGAGGTAAGCAAAACGGTGGCACATTTACAAAGGTATTGTTATTGGCCTCGCATGGTAGATATTGTTTCACGTTTCATTAGAGGTTTTTCATTATGTGCTACAAGCAAGCCTAGCAATAGGAAGCTTGGTTTATATACGCCATTTCCGGTACCTTCTAGACCATGGGAAAGTGTTTCTATGGATTTTGTTGGAGGGCTACCATTATCTAGAAAGAAGCATGATTATCTTTATGTAGTAGTTGATCGTTTCAGCAAGATGTGTATTCTTATGCCATGTAAGAAAACTATAACTGCTGAACAAACTGCTGAATTATATTTTCAACATGTATGGGTTCATTATGGCTTGCCTACTTCTATTGTTAGTGACAGGGATTCCAGATTTGTTGGGAATTTTTGGTCCAATCTATGGAAGATGATGGACACCAAATTGAAGAAGAGTATTGCTTTTCATCCGCAAATAGATGGCCAAACAGAGGTAGTAGACAGAAAAATTGTACATATTTTGAGAGGTTATTGCAGCAAGCATCCCAAGCTTTGGGATGAGCATTTTCATTACATTCAGCATGCTTACAACCGGGCCAAGAAGTCTTCTACAAATACTTCACCTTTTGAAGCTTGTTTTGGGTATTTGCCTAAGTCACCATTAGATTTAATTCTTGAGAAGGATGTTGCCATAGATGGGCATAGTGAAATTGACAAAGCTCGCATGTTCATTCAAATAATTCAGCTCATACATCAGCAAGTTTAAGAACAGCTTCAAAAATTCAAGGCAAGTACAAGGAAAGACATGATAAACATAGAGTTGATCATAAGTTTCAAGAAGGAGATGAGGTATGGTTGCATATTAGTAAGGAAAGAATGGAAGGAGAAGGTAAAAAATTGAAGCTTATTCGTTATGGTCCATTCAAGATCCTTAAACAAGTTGGAAATAATGCTTTTCAACTAGATTTGCCTTCATATATGCAAATGTATTCCGTTGTTAATGTGGAAAATTTACGTTTGTATGAACCTCCTTTAATTTCTGATTATGAAAGTGATATTAAGCTGCCATCCATAGAGGATTTCTCGCTAGAATTTTTGGATGAGCTGAAAGAAGATGCTATACTTGACAAAAGGACATGCACTTCAAGGAGGGGAAATGTTGATTATGTTCGGGTTGGTATTAAAGGCAGCAAACCGAGTAAGGAAAAGTGGATGGAGGTGGAAAAGGTGAGGGAGTTGTACCCTCATCTTCTTAACAGGTAATTGAAGGCTTTTGTGGGTCCAAAAGCTTCCAAATGGGGAGGTGTGATCAGGTGATCATGTCCTAATTGGAGAAAATGCTCAAAATTTTATTTGCTCAGAATTGGTTGAAAATAGAATGATAGGAAGGGTCTCGTCAAAATGATCCTGTAGCCGTGAACGACACTCAAAATAAATACTGTATGAGAAAGATATTCAAGTTTGAAGTTTTTCAATTTCAGGGAAAAAGTCCAATTTGACTCAGTTTGACTTTGGATAAAAAAATGATTAAAAAAGGAATATTCCTCAAAATATTCTAGGTAGACCAATGAGGAGGTTCCATGTGGCCAGCCCAGAGGCTGCCACGTGGCCCCAAGAACTCAAAGTTTTTTATTGTGCAAAAATTATCATAGGTAACAGAGTTCGAATGTGGGTCGATGGGCTGGCAGCAAACGTGCCCGACCGCCTGTGTTGTGGTGATTCTTAACCCTATTGGGTCACAAGCGCTATATAAAGTTTCAAATAAAATGTGGCGGGGCCGAAAGGGGGCCAACCCCCTATCAATGAGACTTGGAGCGGAGACCAAGCCCTAAATCCAAGCCGGTGGATAACTTCACGGTTAGTTTAAAAGTGTTCACATTACCCGACGGATATTGCGTTGAACAGTTAATGTTACGGTTTTATAACCGTCCACCCGACGGTTTCGACATGTCCACATGTGGCCACGTCCAGCCCTAAATTTAATGCCATAGGTTAACCGCGCAGTTTCAATCGCAGATTCCGTCCAAATATAGCGTTGATCCCTAAAATGGTGGAGCTATCTGCAATTCCACCACAATTGGTGGAGGTTTTCTAGGCCTGATTGGGCAAAAGTCGTTTTGCTCATAACTTTTGCTAGGGAAAACCTTTTGGAGAAAATTTTTATTTTTTTATTTTGGGTAATTTGAGCATTCTAGAGCCAATGGTGCAAGTTGCAGAGGCAACAGAGATCATCTTCAGGTACGTTTTCAGCAAAGAAGCTTGGAGAGCCATCAGGGTCTAGGGAGTGTTGGAGCTGTATTAGGCTATGGTTAACCTTTGGAGGTGAAACAAAAGCCTATATTTACTGTTTTTAGTGTTCTGAACTCATTTCTACGACTATTTTTGCTTGTTTAGGCTTTCTTCACACTATATAGCTAATTTTGAGCATAATAAGAGCAAGGACATGCCCATTTTGGGGCCTTGGACCTGACAGATGTAGCCCAGGAGGGGTGAACTGCCTTATCATATGCTGTGTTATATTCTGTGACTTATTTGCTGTGTTTTATCAGAGTTAAAGATGTTAAACAGTAAAAATAAATAAGCCTCCTACACACAAAAAGACTCATAAATTAACCAAAAGCATTTTGTTCCAATTGCAAAGCATATTAAACAGTTTGCACACATAATTTTATGGATAATGAATACCTTGCACCAGAAACAAGTAATTTCATTTCCAGATCATTATTGATTACTTCTATTATTTCTTTAGGCAGAATCTGTAAAGGGCCAGAAAGCTTCGGGATCTCATCCTTTCTTTAAAGGTGACATATCCTGTAAATGCCCCTATAGTCCATCTCTGTATTAGAAATAAGAAGTTCTCACATTTCAGATCAGGTAGCACCATAGATTCTTAGGAAATTTCCATCCCAACCAAGGAACCCAGGGTCACATTTCTCTTATGAGAAGTTGAATAGATATTGGATCCTCTTAAATGGAAATATGTCAACCCAACAAACATGTTGCTCTAGGGATCCTACCACCCTCCAGGTTAATTTCCAAGGTGCCTACCCAAAAATCGTGCTACTCCAGGGCTCCAAGCCATAAACATGGCCAACAAACCCTCAGATCACCACACTCTTGGAGCCAGCACAGGGGCTCACGTCATAACATGATGCATCCAATTAGGTACAATTAACTTAATAACCACACCCTAGCCAATTCGAGAGTCCAACCCCTTGGACTCCTCGACCATTTTTCACATAGACTCGGTTTCACCTTCTTAAAAAATACCTTTCTCATTTATTTATTATTATAATATTAAATTATAATACCATAATTCCAATCATGGATTCATGGTGCTGAAAAATGTAACTATTTTCGGTCTTCATAATTGTTGTTGTACTCATTTCAATATGTATCTTATGTAACAAGCAATAGAAGAAAATAAAAAGTTATTATTATCAAAGCATGGGTTTCATATTCAGTATTGATGTTCTTCTAGTTAAAAGCTTGTTCTTTGTGCTTATAGGGTTTGGTAGGTCCTAGGATTTATTGTCTTGAGTCAAAGGAGTCAACATCATGTTTGTAAGACCCTTTTGGGAAAAAATATTTGTAAAAAGAATTATCTTTTAGTCTAAAAATTCTTGCAAACTCCAAAAGTACATTTTGACCTAAAGGAGGGAATTCGACTCCTTGAGAAGGAAAGGAAGAAATTTGACCTCATTTGAAGACACACACACGAGTTCGATCTATCGAGAAAGGGTTCCATCTGAATTTGGGAGAAGGATAAAAAACAAATGAAGATGTTGGAGATGTAAGAAGGATGTAATATCTTGTTTTTGGGATCTATCTCTCTCACATGTGTGAAGATATAGGGTTTCTGGTGCTGCAGAAGGAGGCCGAAATTTGAGGTTCGAGTTGCAGTAGAAAGAATTGCATAATATTGTAGCTAGAAGGGAGGAAACCCTATATTGACCTTGGGAGAGATGTTTTTCTACAGGAAGGTCTAAGGAGGAGGTTGGATTAGGGTTTCTAGAGAAGTTGCAAGGATGAAGTTGTAGGGTCGAAGTTGTTGGACAAGTTGTAGTGTTGAATTTGGCAGGTCGAAGTTGCAGTTTAAATTTGGTTGATGCAAAATCAGAGATAAAATTGTTAGAGGGCCAACTTAGTACTTGGAGGAGGTCTTGGTATAGTGTTTGAGTCTTTGTATCTCATTTGAAGTAGATTCTAAGAAGAGAAGAGTTTTCAGGTTTTCCCCTTGGAGGTTTTTTTCCCTGGATGAGAGCCTAATATATGTTTCCTCTATTGTTGCTACTGTTAGTTTTGATATTGTTTGATGAAAATATCTAACTAACGGACTAAAGAAGATAAATAATATTCACAAGCAATTATCAAGGTTAAGGAAAATAATATTAATAAGCTGCCATTTTCAATTTTCGAACACATGGGCCCCTCATACTCTTTTTGTCTCAGTCTTCCAACAACCATTATGTGCTTATTAATATTCATAATTAAATGTGTTTACCACATCAAATATATAAATATAAAACATAACCATGTGGGCACATCAACCCCAACACATAGACACATATACACATGGGCGTATCGCCCCTGAAGCAACTCTCGATTCACCAGCCTAGTAACTAGAGTCCTCAGACCCATCACATAGGTGATCTACCCTTAATCAAATTCATAAATTGGCGCATTTCCCTAACATGTGCATACACATAGGCATATTGGTTTCATAAGTCCCAGGCTAACCAATCAATTCATATCATACACAATTATTACATTAATCATTCGAGGGCAGATCTAGGGGTGCTACATTCCCCTCGCCCTTATAATAACACGGTCCTCAATGTCCCTTTGTCTTTAGAAATATGCATGTACTACCATGTCACTGGTCTTCACTGCATCTATTTTAATTCTCTTCATGTCTCATAATATTCCTTCGATTGCCTCAAGACGCACCCAAGGTCTTAGTTGTTTAACATATATCTACAGAATTCAACAATTAAACATACATGTTATGATCATGTTTATACAACAAGCATTCTATCTAGAAGAATTTAAAGTGATAATTGAAGCACATATATTCATAACACAAGAGAAGGCAAACAAATATTAATTTTTGCAATTATTCTTCTTGTTCCTAGCACTCTCAACCGACAGAGGCACCAACCCCAATAGTCTCCAACCTACATACTCACACCCCCCATCCACCTGCATCCAAGCCACCCGCATCCAAGTGGTGCACCCCTTCTTTGCACGTAGCAGTCCCTCAGGTCTCATGCTACCACCTCCAATATGGCTTATTGTCATACAACAACATTCCACGAGTATGTGTCTCTAGGAGTTCCTACTGCTCTTTTGGGGCCTCCAGGTACCCTCTAGGCCCTTGGGAAACTCATATTTCCTTCTTCCTTCTCATGTTTTGTGAGGTTGATGGTCTTGAGCAACCACATCATCAGTAAAATAACCATGATTATTCCTCATGTTAGACACATCACCTATACCACATCATATCACGATCAGTCTACATTCAACATCACACACATGCTCCAGTTACACATAAACTACATACATACACATTACATATTTTCCAATATACGTACTACACATAAATCACATATAACATTTCATATCGATTAAGAGGAGAGGGTTTTAAGAGGTTCTCCTATTCACGCCCTCTCATATCACAAAATTCTACAACATGGTTGTTCTGCCTCACAACTTTTCCCATTACTCCCTTTTGCCTTACTAGCCACCTGTATCTTATACTGATACTACCATTCCTTGGTATATATGTAGCCTTTTCAGATTATATGCCTGAGGGTGTGTTGATTTCCATGTTGTCTTAAAGAGAGCAAGAGTATATGAAAAAAAATTTCTTCAATAAAATGTCTTGGAGGCAATCCAACCTTATTGTGAAAGATTATTTCCTTTAAAAGAGGCCATGCTGAACTCAATGGAAAATGACATGAAATGTAGAGAGTACATAACACATCTAATATTATTGGTTTAATTTTGTGTTTATCAGCATATAGAGCACACACATTGTTATCAAGCAGAATAATATTGTATTAATGGACCAAGATTCATGAATAGTTGAATTTTGCAATGAAGATAACTTATCCTAAGCCATGACTATAGTGGCTTGATTTGACTCAAATGCTTCCCGAGTTGAACATCACAGAAGAGCTTTGTGCTAGGCAATTATGAGGTTGTAGAAGAGAATGAGGCAATCGGGGCATGTGGGGGGCTACCTGAAGGGCCACCCCCTCATGAGGTCTGAAACATCCCACACACACCCGGGAATCACTGGATCAGTTTGTTGGATCACTAAACTATTGAGTATAAAAATCTCGATCATGCTGAAGTGGAGTGGATGAGAAACAATAAGTCAAAGGGAAATAAGGAGTCCCTTTGCCTGATCCGAGGCACCAAACAATGATGGAAGTTGGAACCAAGATACACCACCCTCTAGACCTGTCTTCTGGAATGAATGTGCTAATTTCGACAAAAGGAGGTCCGCCATAGGTGAGGCAATGAGGGTCCTCACCTAAGGCATGAGGGAATATAGTAGAGTGACTGATGGACTGACACCAGAGATGATGATGGAATGGGTGATACTGAGTAGCGAACAAATGACTTCCCTTGTCAGAGCATAAAAAGCATGGATGACCTGGCAGCGACTAACTCAACTCCTGAGGGGATGGGGGGCAGTGGGATTGGAGGCAAAAAAGGCTACACGAGAGAGGGACAAAGCATGGATGGATGGAATACTATGATGGGAGGAAAAAGGGACTCGGGACAGACTCCATGAATGCGATGATGACTCAACATGGATGCTCTGAACAAGGGCGCCTCAATGATGCTGCCACACATAATAGGCCCAGTGGGGACCATAAAAGCATGAGAAAAAGATGTTTACTCATGACGAAAATCGACACAAGCGTCAACGAGTACGAAGGCTAAGTGGTGCACCAAGTACAAGTTGTGCAAGTGCAGAAATTTTATTTTGAGAGGCGATGAAGTGACCCTTCATGGAAAAAAAGCTTTGGAATGAAGTATCAAATCACCTAAAATGAACGAATACCCATTTTAGAGCTCGGAGAGAGATTTCAAATGGTGTTGTTGGTTTGTCAAACGTAGCTACAGTTTGGTCGCAATTGGCGAAAGACAAATTAGGGTTTCTCTTTTAATAGGGTGATTTCCCTCAAATTTGATTCATTTTCAAGTGTAGTTGTGGTTAATGTGGAGAGGAGGAGAAGGCCCTAAATCTTGCGATGTTCATAGCGGACAAACTGACCTTCGAAATTGAGATCCGTCAGTTGCAGGTAGGTGGCCTAACCATAATCTTCAATTTCAGCGGTTTAGAATTTCTGATTAGGTGCCCAGAGCCCAGGAATAGCACTTTCCCCCTCCTCACGAATGACTTGCACCTTTTGGGGCTTGTTCTGCGACCTGGGTAGCACATTTCAAGGCAAAAATTGCAACCTCGTAGGTACAAGACTTAAAAAGTTGTGAACTGCCAAAAGTTGGGTTTTTTGTTGTTTTTGGCTGGGAACTGGGTCTTGATGTTTATTAGGCAGTTTTTCCTTCCTATGACTAACAAATTGTTGGTTTTGTGTAGGTATGGAAGAGCTAAGGATCAAATGGAGAGAGATATATCTTGAGGCACTTTGTTTTGAGATCTAGGGGGATCAGGTTGTTCGAGGTGCACTGGCAAGATATGGGGTGCTCAAGTTGGTTGAGAACCCTTTGATGTGGGCAAGAGATCCCTTGTTAGCCAAGATAGTTAGCTATTGGGACCCAGTCCTAGAGGTATTTATAGTGCAGGGGCACCAGATCGAGCTGATTGTGCATGACATTTATTTCATGACCGGTCTCCCACCATTGGGGATGGTGGGAAAAATCCAGCCATTATTACCGCGAGGTAAGAATATTTTTGAGTTTCTAGACTGCCATTGTCAACCAGATGTTCATGTCAAGGGCACGACTATACTGATCGAAGACCTAGAGAGACTAGAGACTCGGGGTGTTGCTGCAGTAATGCTGTGGATCTTGGGCAACCAGGTCTTCCACCACATCACCAGAGGGGAGATGATTCTTGTTGAGGGTGTGTTGAGTGGGACCTACTATGGGTGGACCCAGATGATGTTGTTTTCATTGAAATGACAGTTTTTTCTATGAAAGCGACAAGTGAACCATGAATGTGCTTTTGAGACAATTTTGTGCACATTCTTCTTCGAGAAGATCCCCATGCTTCGCCCTCATGTACAGATCTAGGATGGGGGCCCATAGGAGCCTAGGATGCATTGCTGGGGGCGGCTACTGAGGAGAGGAGAAGAGGGAGTCGAGAGGGTGTTCCGACCCGATTTATTTGCACATTGGGACCAAATGCCATTGTATAAATATGACTATCAATACAATGGTATGAACTATTAGGAGGACCCAGAATTTCCACTTCTGCTCGGTCGAGCATGGGGACCAAATCGTAAGTAGAAATTTTTTATATTTCATGATGCATTTAAAGTGCTAGAATGGTGTATATGGTACCGATTCTTTACTTTTGATATGCAGATATAGCACCGGTGAGACCGACCGGGTATATGGGATGACCTGCAGCACCAGGGGCTGCAAGGTCTAGTACAGCTAGAGGAGCTGACCGATCTAATTCTGATGCACTATTGGAGGATTTCCACCGCAGATGTGAGCCGTTAATGACTGGGGTATCAGAGCACGACTAGAAATATCTAAATGACCGCTACATTGAGACATGTTTTGGTCTACCCTCGAAGTGGCGAGGAGTCATGCAGCGAATGGCGATGGCAAAATAGGGCATTCGAGATCTATGGGCTGTAGGAGCCAAGCCATTGGATCAGGACCCTCCAGATACTGATTAGATGTAGGGGCATGAGGTACCCCCAGTTTTGATACTTGTAACCTGTTATGGGCATGTCAGATGTATTAGAGTATAGGACTCCAAAACATTTATGATTTTGTGGAAAAATATTATGGATATGCATTGTTTATATATGACGAGCGTGTGGCTCGCCTTTTGTTTTAATGTTATTGTCTTGTTTTAAATGCATGTGATAAGTGCCAATCTAGAATATTGTTTACAATGTTATCTACATAGTGATTTTGGGCTCTAGGTACATGACTGAATGTAATGGTTTCAAATTCATGCATTAAAATTTTCACTCGTAAATATCTTCTAAAAAGAACAGTGTTATGCACACGATAAATACCTTTCAATTATCTGACAAGAAGCGGGGAATCTAAACGAACATGAAGATGAAGGATGCGATGGTCAAGGGAATCGACTAACAAACCTATCACTACATCATCTTTGGTCTCATTATTGGTGGTAGATCCAATACATACACCATTGGAAAGGAGTAATGAATGTATGGAGGTAAAAATGGCCTAGGCTGCCGAGGCTAGATTCCACGAGTAGCGACTTGCACCTTTGGCTTAGTTGATGTACGGTGTGGATGAAGGATCCATCTTAAAGGAGTCATAAGACAACAAAGGAGAAGATAATGGGCAATGAAATAAACCTGAATGCATGGCAGAAATAAAACAGGCATGGGGGATGCTAAGGGTAAATTTTCTCTTCTCCTTACACTTGGTAAAGATATGGTCAATACATGGTGTAGGGAAGCTATCGTGGGGACAAGCTTTATTCAAGTCATGAAAGTCCATACAGAATAGAATGGTGCATGTTTTCTTGAGAATGGGATAAGAACAACCATCCTGCTTGAGCTTATCAATTGTGGTTTGGATAGCCTTTCATTGAGATATGTGTCTCAACTTTTGACGGACAGGGTAGCTGTTGGAACGGGGTCCCCTAAAAGCTGTGATTTTGTATAATTTTTGTATATTTTGGTCTTAATTAGCGTAACAGAGGGATTTTGGGGTGGTTCAAAACCCCTAACATATTGTAATGGGTAAAGGGTAGACCAAGAGTCCGCAAACCACAGTTTGCAGACCATTAATGGATGCATAGGCTAAATCGATATAACTAGATGAACCTTTTTTTATTCATAGGTAGAAGAGAATAGAGATTGATGATAGTTGTGAATTTTTAGATCTGTTTGGGTTGATAGGGAAAGGACTCTTGCTAGCTGTGTGGGCGGAGATTCTCAATCCTACTGTGTGCGGACCCTACTGGATGTGTGCGCAGGCTGTGTTGAATTGTATTTGAGGTTTTGGATATTAATATATGAAAATTTTGTTAGAGTATCTCTGCATTATCTGAGTTTATGTGCTACTGTTGATACGAACTGTGAGATCTGTGGTTGATTGTTTGTTGTTATAATACGGATTTTTCCTATGATCTATTGTGCATGCATTTATGATTGTACTCGTGATATTGCTGATGCAAGGGTGTTGATTTAATCTATGACTGATAGTAACTGTGGACTATCGACCTGCGAGTAGATTTATTTATAGATGTGAGAATATCCTTGTTCCTATTAGATGAACCTATGATCTACTGATTACCATGATTATATTTGTTGTATTGATAGATCAGTGTTGCACACGTGGATGCGAAGATAGTTAGTAGATATGAACTCTGCGATATAAGTCTATAAGGGAGGATTCATGTATGACAACAGGCAACACACAGAGTGGTTCATTGCTATGCTGCTGCCCCACCTACATGTGCCAATGGGACATCAATCCATCGAATCGCAGGAAAAGGCCTTGGATATTGCTATGAAGATGGAGGCCATGCTAAGAGATGATACCCAGTTAGGAGTACAGCAAATCCAAGGCCAACTAGAATCAATGCATATGGAAATCCAGAATCTACGGAAGGAACGAGGAACAGAGGCTAGCCCTGAAAGATGGTGCATATGGTGCAGGGTGAATGGCCACACCAAGGATAACTGCCTCTACTAGCAGACTACATGTAGGTCGGGGGACCCAGTCCATTGCGTCCTAGGGATGCTGCAAGACCTAGTGGGCTGGTGATATGGTGCAATGATTGCCGCGTTGCTGGGCTGCACGATACCAACCATTGTCCCCACCTTGCCGCATATGTCCCAGAAATAAAACAACAATGTTGCAGGTTTTGTAGATATGTAGGCCATGATGAACAGAACTGTTAGACGTATGATTTTATGATAGATCGAGGAAGTCTATGCAGGGTAAAGTTAGATCTTTCTTTGCCAAGATCCCCATTGGGCATAGGCGGCTCCCCGACTAGGGGCAGGGGAGGAGGCTGAGGTGGAAGCGCATTTAGGGAGAGAGGGAAACTGATTTTCTATAACTGTGGAGAAATAGGCCACTTTTCAAGGGATTTCATGAACCCTGTGAGGCAACCTTGTAGATACTACAGACAGTTGGATCACATGGTTGAAGATTTCTCAATTCTTATAGCCAAGATGCAGGAGAAGCAGCAGACAACTAAGCAGAACGTACAAAGGGTCAAGGCAGAACCTCGATATGAAGGAAAAAGTGTTAATGTTATAACACGCAGTGAAATGACCACCAGAGGGGCTGCAGAGAAAGTTGAGGCGGAGCCTCTCATTCAAAAATCGGCTGTTAAACAAGAAGGTTTGGACTTACAGAAGGAAAAATAAACCTTTGTCGTATCTCTCCAAGACTTTGCTAAGGCTAAGGCACCTACTCCTGAGGCCCCTGCAAACCTCAAGGTAGATGATGAGTTCAAACCATTCCTGTAGGCATGTATGAAGTTGTTGCACAAACAAAGGGCCATAGAAAACCTCCAAGATCTGATAAATAGCTGCGCAAAAAAGACAACCTCGGCTATGGAAGTTAAGGATGTATAGAAACTCTATAAGCATAAGAGACGCACTGGTCAGGAGATGTGGTTGACTGCGCAAATTAGTGATTATGAGATGGATCAGGTTATTCTCGACTTGGGATCAGATGCGAACGTACTCCCTAAACAAACTTGGCAGCGAATGGGGGAACCTAAGTTGGAGTGGTCCAATATCCAGCTTGTTAGCCACCTATATTTTTCCATTATATCAGCGGTGGCTAAATATTCTTTGCATCCTTCAAGAAACAAATTCAGGCCTAAAATTGTTGGTGCTTGAAGTCTGTTGGTAAGATCATAAACTGCTGGTTGGTTCTTCATTCTTTTCCTCCTCTCAGCCTCTGATATTCCATGAAAATCCAAATCAAATATTGTTGCATCCTCCTCCTTTTTCCCCTCCCCTGCTTCCATCTTACCTTCATTTCTTCAATTTTCTTTCATCCATAAAAACCCCACTAAACCCTATGTTATTCCTTATCCCCTCATTAATCTCATTTCCTGAGGTTAAAAACCCACTTTTTAGCCTATCGAAACCTTTTTCCTTTTTCAAAAATCATTGAAAATCATGTAAAATACATGTTTCTATGCGTTAGGATTTAGCCCCTCAGGCTAAGCCCCTTGCCGTTTCTCCATCCACATGCCCGAGCGCCACGACCGACCACTCAAGCCCTGAGGCGCTAAACCAAAACGTGGTCCCACTCCGCTCTTTTCTTTTAAAACATTCAAAAACCCCATCTTTTATAAGGTTTTGGCGTGAAATGTTAGAACATGTGTTTTATTCCCCCAAGTCCTCCCACCCGTCGATCTGCTCCCCAGATCCGACGGAGCGGAGCGAGCCCCGCCGGGTGGACCCCCCTTTTCCCACACCCGTTTCCAAAAACCGCGGTTTTCATCCCGCGCCACTTATCGTCGAATGGCGGTTTTACCCTGTCGGCCAGCGATTCCACACGCTGGCCGACACGTGTTCTCCGCCCCGTTCCAAAACCGCTGTCCTTTCGCATCGCCCACGCGTTAACTATCGTCCCATAACCCTGCAGCGGGATTCACCTCTGCCGTCGGATCTGGGCCCTCCCATCCGACGGATCCTAATCGCCTTTTTTGCTCGACCGTTAATGGACATGCGCGCCCATTAACTCATCTACCGTGCGGCCAACATTCGATCTCTGCCGTCGATCTCTGTAGATCGACGGCTTACATTCGTTCTCTCGATTCCATTGTACAGCCCCCCTTTTTCTCCGCTGACTTTTCAGAACGCTCCCGGCCGTTGATCGCAATACGATCAACGTCTCTGATTGCTCCATTTTTCCTGCACGCCCTCCGATGCAGATTGTCCATATAACGCAGGATTTTCTCATTTTTATTGTATTTTGCAGGTTTTAAGGTTCTTTCGTCGTGTTTTAATGAAAATCTGAAGGATGAGGGTGACGACTCCCGTCCTTCCGATTAATCCATAGAATCGATCGCAGGGTGGAGAACAATGATATCAACAAGGTTTCATGAGCCTTGGTTGTTACGCGTCCCTATAAAGCCTGAAGAATGCCGCCAACATCAACGTAGAGAAGAGTATCGAATTTTGAAGACAGAATGAACCAGAGAAGCAGTTCTATGGATAGATTGGCGGGGATTACTGCTAAGACGGTTATCAAAAGCCTAATCCCCGGCTCAGAACACAGATTAAAGCAAAACCTAAAAGTGTTCATCAGACGTATTGCCTCCACCGCCAAACTTTGAGGCGAATTGATTCCTCAACCACCACAGTGCCACCTATTGCCTCAAAATGCTCAGTCAGAGGCCAGATTTATTGAACAAGATCAGATATTATACCTCGGAACAACCAAAGAAGTTATTTCTGCACCAGATTTAATGACAGAATGTTTGCAGAGTAACCCTAATAGTACGCAGAGCCTCAAAGGTCAACAAAAGCTCCCTTCGAGCTTACTTCATAAGTGTAAACACTTCAATGCAGTGCAACACCTGTATAATTTCTTCATCGAGCCTCCTAGGGCCAGGAAGACATTTATTCTGCATTAATTGTATTTTGAGATCTTTTCATCAGATCTCACCTCCTCATCCTTCTATAAATACTCCAGAAGAAGATGAGTGAGGGGTTGGATTAGTTGGTTGTCAATGTAATTGCTGAAGTGTTGTAGCTGTTTCTGAGTAGAATACTCTTGACTATAAATAGTGGTTTCATGCGCTCTTGGAGCTCTGCTTGTAACAGATAGGTTAGGTTGTGAAGAGAATGGATTAAAACATTGGATTTGAAGATTGTAACTAGTTTGAAGCAATCAATACAAGCTGATTTATGGGATCCTGGTCTATGCTAATGGTGATGTTATTCTCACTGTAACCTGTATTTTGTTTCTGTTTTCAATTTGTTTCATTTTCCACTGTAAAGAACAGTTTAAACAATGTTAGGACCTACTGTATATCAGTAACCTTCTCTGGCTGAGAAATCTTTATTTAAATGTTTTCTTTCTGCTGTGTTATTTAAGAATGATTTAATCCAGTCTAAGCACAGAGATGTTGGCGTTCCCTCATCTTTTCGTCACTACTGAATGCTATTTTTAAATGTTACTTTCTTATAGGTTGTGTAAGGAATGAATTGAGGAAATCAAAGGTTAGCCCTGAGTCCCTTTCTTGTTTGTTCAACTATTTGACTGTTTCCCTTAGGATGTGTCAAAAGCTGACTAGTTTCGAAGTACTTATCAGATCTTAGGCCATTTTGTGTTATCTCTGTGATTGTCTTGGATGTAACTAAGTAAAGGAGAGCTAGATAAGGATCATGGTGAGCCCAGCCCACTAGTTTCTACTCCAAAGGTTGCCTTTAAGTTTCCCTTCGTTTTTATTTGTATTCTATTAGAAGTGTATCAAAGGCTGGATAGTTTCAAAGTACTTACCAGATCCTAGTTTGATTCTATGTTTTTCTTAAGTGCCTGGTCAAAGGCTGGATAGTTTCAAAGTACTTACCAGATCCTGGGCTGCTCTTTGTTTTTCATCTGTCATTTCCTTTTCTTATTGTATCACTCCATTCCATAAATCAAACTTTAAAGAGATCCTTAGGCATAGATGACTTGCCCCATAGATCACTCTTGAACCTGAATGTTTCAATTAAATCCTCTTATGACTCCATAGCCCAATGGATTGAAAACTTGCCATCATCTCTCTTTTTATCAAAGCTTACTCTTTTTGCTTGCAACTTCTCACCTTTGAACCTATTTGCATATAGATCTTTCCGCCTCAGACAGCAACTATGTTCAACCATCCGAGAAAACCAAACAAAACCCTTGGCCTTCATAACTAGCCTAATATCATCACCCTAAACTTCAAAGACAATATCCATCTATGTACATATTGGAGAGATCCCTCTCCGGATTCAGGAGGGCTAGATCCTAGAATCCCAAAGTTGGTTGAAATGATGTTAACTCTGTGATCGGACTTTGCCAATCTTGCTTGTTACAAAGACCTAACATTTCTGGCGACTCCGCTGGGGACTGAGTGTTTTTAATACCTTTTAGAGACCTCGGCAGACCCTTTATTCAGAACACCTTGAGAGTGAAAAGTGGCCTTTTCAAGCACTACCAATAAATGGTAATCAAGATGAAGCTCAATTGAATCAGTGACAAACTAGGTCAGCCCTAGGATTCTCTAGAGTTTTTATCTAACCTTGGAAAATCAGCTAGCTTAGCCATAAGGATAGACTGTCTTTGTTTCATAACCGTAGCTAAGTTTTTAGGCAGAGTTAGGATATTCTTCTGAACCACAAATAAAAGTAATTCAGAAAATACCAAAAACATTTTAGATTGGTAGTAAAACACTAGTTTTTGATATCTTGTTTACATCTTTAATGTGTTTTACCCTATACTCTTAGACAGAGTTTGGAAAGGGCCAGGTAGCCTCCGGATCTCATCCTCTTTTAGAGGTGACATATCTGGTGAATGCCCTTCTAGTCAATCTCTGGTTAGAGTTTGTTGTGTTTTGAGATATCCTTCAACAAGGAGGTTTCACAAACACTGTGGTGGACAGTGTACTCCTTTGAAAACACTCTGAACTTTCCACCTGGCGACTCCACAATCCTGAACAGACCTTAAGACTCCACTGGGAAGAACCCTCATCATTACAACAACCATCAAACCTAGTTAAGAGGCTGTGGGATTAGAACTGAGAAAACAGATTAGTTAACCCCCCAAAGATTGTTATATCTGGTTGAACTTTTCCTGTTTGGTTGGGTCTAAACACACAAACATTGTGGCTCCTAAAAAGATTCACACTAGAGCCCATCCTGACCCTGATCCACCTGAGATAGTTGATAACCCAGAAAGAATCCTTAGGAATTATCCTAGGATACAATTGTCAACTGCTTTCAAATCACCCCTAAGAGCTAATTCAGTCCCTGAAAACCTTTCAGCTCTTCATGAATTACAAATTGACTTATTGAACCCATTTAGGACTAGGTCATTTGGTGATTTAGATCAGTTGGATTCTGAGCCTTCACCTTCATCTCCCAAAACAAGTGAAACCCTTGGGAATAGACAATCAACACCTCCTGATTTACATTTCTTACATAATCTAGGTGTCTCTCATCCAAGATCAGCTCAGAGATCTACTGTTGTTCCATCCACTTCTGTTCATCCTTCATCCACTTTTCAACCCACACCTCCTCTTGTAAATCCGCCCCCACCACATATCATGGCAGCATGGTATGCTCCCTTAGTCCTTCCTGTACCGCTAGTCAATCTTCCACAGGACTATCAGTCCAAAATTCCATTATATGATGCTAGCAATACTATAACAGCATCTCAACATGTGGACAAGATGAATGACTACTTTGACAGAAATGAAATTGATAATGAGTCTGTCAAAATCAGACTGTTTGCTCAAAGTTTGGGGGGAGAAGTGAGAAAATGGTTTAAAGGTTTAACCCCCCATAGTATTAACGACCTCCAAGCCTTCCATCAAACATTCTTAAACAAGTGGGAAGTAAGCAAGAACCCCCTCCAAGTCCTTGCCGACTATAAAAATCTCCATAGGAACCCTGGGGAAAGTGTACAAGCTTATTGTACCAGATTTAACAGTGTGTATAATGCACTTTCCCCTGAACTGAAACCTCCTCAGGGTTCAGCCTTAAAAAAATTTCCAAAAGGGTTTGATCCGGACATGACATATTCACTCAGAGAAAGATTTTTTGCAACCCTTGAAGATATGCAAAGAAGTGCTCTTTCTGTGGAAGTTAACCTGATGGAGAAGAGAGCGAGGATGAAAGCTGAAAAGAGAGTATCTTTTAGAGAAGAATCCACCCCTTCCACTTCAAGCTCAAAGATGGAAAGAATGATGGAAGAAATGATGAAGAAAATGAGCATTCTAGAGAGAGCGCAAGCAAGTCTAAATCAAAACGCTCCTCAAAACAGAAACCAAAACCAGAATCAGAATTTGAGAAGAAACCAACCTCCAAACAGACTTAGGGAAGATGATCAACAGATCATTCCTCCCTTTCATCAAAACTTTTTAAGTGAGGTTGAGGAAGCAGATGAAACAACAGAGGATAATGATATAAACTTATTTGGGGTAGATGGTGATGACTTTGAGGTTCATTATGATAATAAACAAGGTCTTTATACACCTTACGATGACAGAAGAGATGATAATGAGAATTACTATCAAAACATGGAAAACTCTGTCATACAGCCTTCAAAGGAGTATGAACTCAGAAGTAGATCTAATCAACAAACCCCCAACAGTAAAACCTCTGACAAACCTTCTCGAAATAGCACTGCAACCAAGTCTAAAACAATCCAACAAAAAGACAAAACAGTGGCTGATAATTCTGGTAGTGGTAAGGAGAAAGACACTCAAAATATTGAAAAACAGAGTGCAAACATTAGCAGTACTAGCACCTCGGTTAGTACTCATGGTAAAACAATTGTTTCAACCGTAGATAAACCAAATCAGCAAGCTGTTATTGCTGACAAAGTGGCAGTAAACAAGGCTGAACTCATTGCTTTAAAGAATCAAAACCTTTTCAACCTAGAACAGGAAATTTCAAAGATCAAAATCTTTGTTCCCTTAACTGAGTTAGCTGCCCAACCTGTATATAGGTCCAAAATTTTGAAGGCTTTGAACTTAGAAGATAGTGAAGACACACTCAATCTTAATGATGACCAACCAGAGCTTATTTTTGGTCCAGAGATTGAAGGAAAGTTCCAAGAGGGTCTTGTCCCTCCCTTTTATGTAAGCTTAAACGTTCATGACAAAATTCTGCACAATGCTATGCATGACTCAGGCGCTTCCCATAATTTAATGCCAAAAGCTGTAATGGAAAGCCTGGGTCTTGAAATTACCAGACCTTACAAATATTTGTACTCCTTTGACTCAAGCAGAGTTAAATGTCTAGGATTGATAAAAGATCTTTGTGTTAACTTAGCCCAGATTCCAGCCAAATGTTTAGTCATGGATGTTGTTGTGGCTGATGTACCCCCAAAGTATGGAATGCTTTTATCAAGATCTTGGGGTGCTAAGTTACAAGGGACCATGCAAATGGACATGACCTATGCGACTATCCCTATTTTTAATCAGACTAGAAGACTTTACAGAGAATCCCACATGCAGTACACAGTGACAAGTCAAGATCGGCCTCAAAACTCCCCTCTCTATGCTATAAACACAAGCCTTGATTCTTTTATCATGTTCAATGATGAAACACGTACAGGACACATCATTTCAACAGAATCAATGGTTGAAAGGGAGAGAGAGGAACACAACGCTGAAATGCTGGAACAGTCTATTGTGTATGAAGATCCTAGCACACTGAATATAGATCTTGAACTGCAAGTTATTAATCCTTTGAACTTAAAACTTGATAGTCAGCAGGACGATCCTCAACCCAATGAAAAACTTGAGGAATCAAGAGATACAAAGCCCATCCACCAAACTGAAAATGCTCCTCTCTGGACTATGTATTTTGATGGGTCATGCACCAAAACAAATGCAGGTGCAGGTGTTTGGATTATCAACACTGAAAACAATCATACAGAATGTATCTCATGTAAATTAAATTTTCAGTGTTCCAACAACATAGCAGAATATGAATCCCTTCTCTTAGGCTTGCATCTCTTAAAAAAGTTAGGTGCCAAGAGAATCAATGTATATGGGGATTCTGAGCTAATCATTAGGCAAGTTAATGGGGAGTATAATGCTAATCACCCTAGACTTAGGGCCTATAGGAATGATGTCATAGATCTTTTGAAAACATTTGAGGAGTACACATTGACCTTTGTCCCAAGAAAAAGAAACATTGCAGCCCACAATTTAGCCTTTGCTGCTAGAACCTGCCCAATGTTGTATGATGACACCTCTCAGATAAAATTCAGACCAGCTATCCCTGATAACAAGAAATATTGGCAGGTGTTTGACGGAGATAAAAAAATAGAAGACTTCATGCAATTCAGAAATGAGTTTGAACCCCATGGTTCAGACTCAGATTATGATACAGACTGCAGTGAAGAAAATTTTATTGGCGAAGAAGAACCGTCTCCACAACTGGTGGATATAGACCTTCAGACTATCAAACTTGGAAACCAAACAGAATTAAGTGCAAAATCTAAAACAGAGAAATTGGAAACTCTACATTTTAAGGATGATAGTTTGCCCAAGGGTTTGGCCCCTCTAGAAGAACTGTTTGATTTTGATGATGTGGCCAATAAACCCAAACTAGAACCTGTAGAAACTGAAGTGGAGGAATGCAATATAGGCAGTGAGGAAAAACCGAAATTGATCAAACTGTCTAAAACTTTACCAACTCACATTAAACTCAAATACTTAGAGCTGTTCAAAGAATTTTCTGATGTTTTTGCGTGGAGTTATGAGGATCTTAAATCCTATGACACTGAAATAATACAGCACAAAATCCCTCTTAAAGAAAACCAAAAACCATTCAAACAGAAACTGCGCAGAATAAACCCTGTCCAGTTGCCATTGGTTAAGAAGGAAATCATGAAGATGCACGATGTTGGTATTATTGTCCCTATTAGATATTCTGAGTGGGTATCTAATCTGGTGTCAGTTAGGAAGAAGACTGGAGAAATCAGGCTTTGTATAGACTTCAGAAATTTAAACAAAGCTTCATTAAAGGACAACTACCCTTTGCCCAAGATGGATCATATTTTGCAAAGGGTGGTAGGGTCTAAAAGAATTTCTTTGCTGGATGGCTATTCAGGGTATAATCAAGTCCTAGTCCACCCTGATGATCAATTAAAGACGGCTTTTACTACACCATGGGGCACTTTCATGTATGTGAAAATGCCTTTTGGTTTAATGAATGCTGGAGCAACCTTTCAGAGAGCCATGGACATAGCATTCTCGGAAGAATTGGGCTTCTTCATCATTATCTATCTTGATGATGTAACTGTGTTTTCAAAAACAGATGAAGAACATTTAGAACATTTGAGGAAATTTTTCGAGAAGTGCAGGAAGTTTGGGATATCTTTGAACCCTAAGAAGACTTTATTTGGTCTCCAAGAAGGTAAACTCCTTGGGCACATTATTTCAGAAGAGGGTATAAAGATCGATCCCATGAGGATTGAGGCTATATTTCAAATCTCTCATCCTCGAAACATCAAAGAGTTGCAGTCTTTCATTGGAAAGATTAACTTTTTGAGAAGGTTCATTCCCAACTTAGCTGAGCTCCTTAGGAATATCACAAACATATTGAAAAAGGAGCAAGGGGTAAAATGGACCTCGGAAGCAAAGACATCCTTTGAGCTGGTGAAACAAGCGTTAACCAAAACACCGGTTCTCATAAGTCCTGATTTTTCAAAAGATTTTTATATCTTCTCATTTGCATCAGAACATACTATAGTTGTTGTCCTTCTACAGAAAAATCCACAAGGACAAGAGCAGCCTATTGCATTCTTTAGCAAGGCATTGAGGGATGCCCCTTTGAGGTATAACATTATGGAAAAACAGGCTTTTGCTTTGGTAAAGGCTTTGAAAGACTTCAGAGTATACATCCTTCACTCACACATCATTGCCTTTGTCCCAAATTCGGTTGTAAAGGACATTCTAACATAGGATCCAGATGGTAAGAGAGGTAAGTGGATTTCTGTTATTCTTGAATATGATTTAGAGATAAAACCCACTAAGCTCATCAAAGGCCAGGGTCTAGCTAGGTTAATGGCTGAATCAAATTGTGAAGTTCTTGATATTAATATGATTAATGCTTTGGATAACCAAGAAGAGTTCTCAACTCCCGTTGTTGAAAATCATTTTGCAAATTCTCCTTGGTATACTGATATTGTTTATTTTTTACTTAATCTGAATACACCTCCTGGTTTATCTAAAACAAAGGAAAGATTTCTAAAGTTAAAAGCTGTGAACTATTGCATTATTGATAAATGTCTTTATTGGAAAAATGCGAGTGGTATATTGCTTAAATGTTTGCCTGAGTTTGATGCAGAAAAAATTAAGCAGGAATTCCATGAAGGAGAGTGTGGAGGCCATTTGTACTGGAAGTCAACAGCCAACAAAATTTTGAGGGTTGGTTTCTATTGGCCTACTCTTTTTCCTGACGTACACAAAATGACAACTACTTGCCATAAATGCCAATTGTTTGAGGGCAAGAGAAAGTTATTACCCCTTCCTCTGCATCCAATTACTGTTGAAGCCCCTTTTCAACAGTGGGGATTTGACTTCATAGGAGAAATCCATCCACCATCCTCTGCCCAACACAGGTGGATTCTTACTGCCACAGACTATTTCACTAAGTGGATAGAAGCCATTCCTTGTAGACAGGCCAATGATTCGGGTATCATTAAATTCATAGAAACCAATATCTTTTCTAGATTTGGTTGTCCTAACAAGATCATCACAGACAATGCAGCAGCATTTGGATCAAATAAAATGGTTGAATTCTGTCGTAAGTATCAGATAACATTGGGGCACTCCACAGCCTATTACCCTCAGGGTAATGGACTCGCAGAGTCTTCCAACAAAAGCTTAGTGAACATAATAAAGAAACTGTTGGAAGACAATAAGAAGTCTTGGCACACGAAGCTGATCCATGCACTTTGGGCTGACAGATTAACATTGAAAAAATCCATCGGTATGTCACCCTTCCAGCTTGTGTATGGTACAAATGCAATTTTTCCTAGCAGCCTTGGTGTACCAGTCATGAAGTTAATTCAAGAGTTGCAGACTGAAGAAAATGACATAATCAGAAGGATAAATCAGACCATTCATCTTCAGCAAACCAGAGAGGAAGTGTACAACAAAGCATTGTAGAAGCAAGACAATATCAAGAAGATATTTGATAGAAGAACAAAGGCCAGCAATTTCAAAATTGGGGACAAAGTTTTAAAGTGGGACTCAAAGAGGGAAGACAAGGGAAAGCATGGTAAATTTGAAAATCTGTGGCTTGGCCCTTACTCCATTCATTCAGTTGCTGGAAATAATGCATTCTTCTTACAAGAGATGAATGGAGCAGAATTGTTTGGGGGTCCTGTCAATGGCAGGATGCTTAAGCATTACCTTTCTTAAATCATTTCATGTTTGAAGCCTTTTTTACCTGTTTTCCACTGTAAATATTTCATCTACTATTGCATTTAAAGTTATGAAAAATAAAAAAATACAAAAACAAAGAAATAAAAGAGGGCAGAAAAGAAAACAAGAAAGGCAAAGCCCCATGCCAAAAAGAAAAATAAATCTGAAAGTGTGCAAGGTTAAATGCCACTCCTTGAAACACACTTCTAATTGGTCAAACTGTTTAATCTTGACTAATTAGCTTTCAATTTTCTGCTGATAGGGTAGCAAATTTGATTTGCCAAATTGTTTAATCTTGGCTTATCAGTAGATAGTTTAGGATAGAAATTAAGGTTCAAAGAAACTCAAAATTTGAACCAAAGTTCCCAAGAGAAAAATGACTCAAACTGTTTTATTTTCCGAGTCATAGGAGAGAAGACCTGGTTCTAATTCGCTCAAAACTTGAACCAGAAGAGAAGCAAAGATAGCTCACCAAAAAGGAAAAAACAGAGCTGTGAATATAAGAGAAGGCCATAATAAGAAATTTTCAGATCTTAAGCCTTCTTTTTTGATTTAAAATTTTCTGCAAATAATAATCTATGTGCAGCTTGTCTTTATGCCATAGATCATAGCAAGTCAAACAGCTCAATCTTGACTTGACTATTTTTAAATTTCTGTTGTAGAATTTAGAGAATGAAAGTTTGTTGGACTGTTTAATCCCAACAGACAGTAGACTAGGTAGAGAAACATCTGAGCTCAACTATTTAATCTGAGTTCAGGGAGAAATAAGGAGTAGAAATAGATTAGATTTCCTGCTTTCAAAAGAATAAAATGTTGAGAATAGAGTTTGCCAATCCAAGTGCACTCTGATGAAGAAAAAATGTTAGATCAGTAGGATTGGGTAGGTAGAAGTTGTATTGATGAAATTCATCTTTCTTTCATAACTGATATTATTTTGTCAAAGGAAAAGCAAGAGCAAGCAATGGGTCAGGCACCAGTCAGCATCCCAGAGAAATCAAGTCTGAACTCTTGATGCCTTCAAGAAGGCACCATCCCCAAGTGGAGCCACTGTTAGCCACCTATATTTTTCCATTATATCAGCTGGTGGCTAAATATTCTTTGCAGCCTTCAAGAAACAAATTCAGGCCTAAAATTTTTGGTGCTTGAAGTCTGTTGGTAAGATCATAAACTGCTGGTTGGTTCTTCATTCTTTTCCTCCTCTCAGCCTCTGATATTCCATGAAAATCCAAATCAAATATTGCTGCATCCTCCTCCTTTTTCCCCTCCCTTGCTTCCATCTTACCTTCATTTCTTCAGTTTCCTTTCATCCATAAAAACCCCACTAAACCCTATGTTATTCCTTATCCCCTCATTAATCTCATTTCCTGAGGTTAAAAACCCACTTTTTAGCCTATCGGAACCTTTTTCCTTTTTCAAAAATCATTGAAAATCATGTAAAATACATGTTTCTATGCGTTAGGCTTTAGCCCCTCAGGCTAAGCCCCTTTCCGTTTCTCCCTCCACATGCCCGATCGCCACGACCGACCGCTCAAGCCCTGAGGCGCTAAACCAAAACGTGGTCCCACTTCGCTCTTATCTTTTAAAACATTCAAAAAACCCATCTTTTATAAGGTTTTGGCGTGAAATGTTAGAACACGTGTTTTATTCCCCCAAGTCCTCCCACCCGTCGATCTGCTCCCCAGATCCGACGGAGCGGAGCGAGCCCCGTCGGGTGGACCCCCCTTTTCCCACACCCATTTCCAAAAACCGCGGTTTTCATCCCGCACCACTTATCGTCGACTGGCGGTTTTACCCTGTCGGCCAGCGATTCCACACGCTGGCCGACACGTGTTCTCCGCCCCGTTCCAAAACCGCTGTCCTTTCTCATCGCCCGCGCGTTAACTATCGTCCCATAACCCTGCAGCGGGATTCACCTCTGCCGTCGGATCTGGGCCCTCCCATCCGACGGTTCCTAATCGCCTTTTTTGCTCGACCGTTAACGGACATGCGCGCCCATTAACTCATCTACCGTGCAGCCAACATTCGATCTCCGCTATCGATCTCTGTAGATCGACGGCTTACATTCATTCTCCCGATTCCATTGTACAGCCCCCCTTTTTCTCCGCTGACTTTTCAGAACGCTCCCGACCGTTGATCGCAATACGATCAACGTCTCCGATTGCTCCATTTTTCCTGCACGCCCTCCGATGCAGATTGTCCATATAACGCAGGATTTTCTCATTTTTATTGTATTTTGCAGGTTTTAAGGTTCTTTCGTCGTGTTTTAATGAAAATCTGAAGGATGAGGGTGACGACTCCCGTCCTTCCGATTAATCCAGAGAATCGACCGCAGGGTGGAGAATAATGATATCAACAAGGTTTCATGAGCCTTAGTTGTTACGCGTCCCTGTAAAGCCTGAAGAATGCCGTCAACATCAACGCAAAGAAGAGTATCGAATTTTGAAGACAGAATGAACCAGAGAAGCAGTTCTATGGATAGATTGGCGGGGATTACAGCTAAGACGGTTATCAAAAGCCTAATCCCCGACTCAGAACACAGATTAAAGCAAAACCTAAAAGTGTTCATCAGACGTATTGCCTCCACCGCCATACTTTGAGGCGAATTGATTCCTCAACCACCGCAGTGCCACCTATTGCCTCAGAATGCTCAATCAGAGGATGAATTTATTGAACAGGATCAGATATTATGCCTCGGAACAACCAAAGAAGTTATTTCTGCACCAGATTTAATGACAGAATGTTTGCAGAGTAACCCTAATAGTACGCAGATCCTCAAAGGTCAACAAAAGCTCCTTCCGAGCTTACTTCATAAGTATAAACACATTAATGCAGTGCAACACCTGTATAATTTCTTCATCGAGCCTCCCAGGGCCAGGAAGACATTTATTCTGCATTAATTGTATTTTGAGATCTTTTCATTAGATCTCACCTCCTCATCCTTCTATAAATACTCCAGAAGAAGATGAGTGAGGGGTTGGATTAGTTGGTTGTCAATGTAATTGCTGAAGTGTTGTAGTTGTTTCTGAGTGGAAAACTCTTGACTGTAAATAGTGGTTTCATGGGCTCTTGGAGCTCTGCTTGTAACAGATAGGTTAGGTTGTGAAGAGAGATGGATTAAAACATTGGATTTGAAGATTGTAACTGGTTTGAAGCAATCAATACAAGCTGATTTATGGGATCCTGGTCTATGCTGATGGTGATGTTATTCTCACTGTAACCTGTATTTTGTTTCTGTTTTCAATTTGTTTCATTTTCCACTGTAAAGAACAGTTTAAACAGTGTTAGGACCTACTGTATATCAATAACCTTCTCTGGCTGAGAAATCTTTATTTAAATGTTTTCTTTCTGCTGTGTTATTTAAGAATGATTTAATTCAGTCTAAGCACAGAGATGCTGGCGTTCCCTCATCTTTTCGTCACTGCTAAATGTTATTTTTAAATGTTACTTTCTTATAGGTTGTGTAAGGAATGAATTGAGGAAATCAAAGGTTAGCCCTGAGTCCCTTTCTTTTTTTCTCAACTATTTGACTGTTTCCCTTAGGATGTGTCAAAAGCTGACTAGTTTCGAAGTACTTATCAGATCTTAGGCCATTCTGTGTTATCTTTGTGATTGTCTTGGATGTAACTAAGTAAAGGAGAGCTAGATGAGGATCATGGTGAGCCCAGCCCACTATTTTCTACTCCAAAGGTTGCCTTTAAGTTTCCCTTCGTTTTTATTTGTATTCTATTAGAAGTGTATCAAAGGCTGGATAGTTTCAAAGTACTTACCAGATCCTAGTTTGCTTCTATGTTTTTCTTAAGTGCCTGGTCAAAGGATGGATAGTTTCAAAGTACTTACTAGATCCTGGGCTACTCTTTGTTCTGCATCTGTCATTTCCTTTTCTTATTGTATCTCTCCATTTCATAAATCAAAATTTAAAGAGATCCTTAGGCATAGATGACTTGCCCCATAGATTCCTCTTGAACCTGAATGTTTCAATTAAATCCTCTTATGACTCCATAGCCCAATGGATTGAAACTTGCCATCATCTTTCTTCATGATCAAAGCTTACTCTTTAGCTTGCAACTTCTCACCTTTGAACCTATTTGCATATAGATATTTCCGCCTCAGAAAGCAACTATGTTCAACCATCCGAGAAAACCAAACAAAACCCTTGGCCTTCATAACTAGCCTAATATCATCACCCTAAACTTCAAATACAATATCCATCTTTGTACATATTGGAGAGATCCCTCTCCGGATTCAGGAGGGCTAGATCCTAGAATCCCAAAGTTGGTTGAAATGATGTTAACTCTGTGATCGGACTTTGCCAATCTTGCTTGTTACAGAGACCTAACACAGCTATGCATGGCCAACCATCAGAAGATCATTCCGTTAGGAAGACTAGATCGTGATAGATATCGCAGGAGTTAAGGTTCGGGCTAATTTTGAGGTCATTCAGATTGTAGAAGATGCGAATCCCTATCGGGTGCTCCTAGGATTGGACTAGGCCATAGATATGGGCAGTGTTATCAACTTAAAAAAAAGGAGCATGGTATTTGAAAGTGAAGGAACACGGGTGATAGTACCGCTAGATCCCGCAAAAGGAGAGAGGTATACAGAGCTAGTGCATGAGGAAGAAGAGGTGGATCACATATATAAGCTAATTGCGAGGGATGAAGACTGGATCAATCCTATGGCTGATGGTATGCTTTGTTGGGAAAAATATAGCAAATGCTTCTCCGACCTCGACAAAGCATTAGATAATTGGCAAAACCGGCTGCATAATGTTTCTGTGCTGCGCTGCTTGCGAATTACAAGGGACTTCCATTGCATATCCTCTGAGGTAGGAGAACTAACCTAATTTGATGGTTCTGGTAGTGTAAAAGAGTTTTTGCAAACATTTGAAGCCGAGGTTCCCAGAGAACGAAGGTTATGGGCCCTTAATCTAACCATGCGCGCAACACCTGCAAGATGGTGGGAGACACATAAAGAGGCATTCCAGGACTGGGAGGACTGTCGGGATATGATGATCCTAATATTTGAGCGTCCGGCTGGGACACGTGTCAAGATGTTCCTTGGCCCAGGGGATCCGTGTGAACACTTGTTCACTTGGATAGAGAAGTGGTGTGACCAAACTCTAGAAGAATGGGTTCACTTGTTAATTCATGCATTGGGTGCAATCCTTACTGCATGGTACCTGGATGCGGAGCTACATCAATGCACGTGCCACTGGAAAACTCTTAAGGATGAATTCATAGGAACATTTGGACTAACAGGGGGATTAGAGGTGCTTGACGAAGCTCTGCAGGATATAGATAAGTTTGTGTTTGGTGAATCCAGTTCCTCTGCAGTATTCGGGGCACCAACATGGGAAACGTAGATGCAGGATATTGCCAATTGTCACAATATAATGATAGAAGAGTGCGACGAGAATCCGTTCAATATCTCCATCCCAGAATTAGAAGGGGAGTGCGCAGTTGCGAGACCTCCATTACAGACTATGGATGTGACGAAGCCTTTGAAATTGTGGGAAATCAACATTGGCACGACAAAGCAGCCTAAGTTGGCTAAAATTGGGGACTACTGGGATGATGACACGGTAAGAAAAGTTGTTAAATTTCTCATAGAATATCAAGGCTTATTCCCAACCAAGTTTTTGGAGCTTAAAGGGATCACAGGGGACCTAGGGGTTATGTGCATCACGCTAAAACCGGATACACGTCCTGTAAATGATCAGGTGATCATCTCCAAGAGGGAAAAAAATGCTCAAAATTGGAACTGATCAAAATTGGTAAATAATTGATCGACTGGATATTGTTCTTCGTTGCGATCCTAGCACCGCGAACAACACTCAAATCGGATTTCGGATGTGAAAGATATTCAAGTTTTAAGTTGTACAATGACCTTCAAAATAGCCTATCAGAGGGTGCCACATGGCCTGCCCAGAGGTTGCCACGTGGCCCCAGGCAAAAGGTTAAAAAAAATGCATTTGAAATTTTGTGTGTGGGCAGCCCCGTCCCGAGCTGAACGCATTCGAGTCAATCAGGCACGACCCGACCCGAACGGTCACAGGTCACCAGTGAACGAGTTGGCGTGCAAAAGATCGGGCGGAAGTGAATGAATATACGTGCAACTGTTGAACGGTGGGTCATGTCTGAATGGGTTTGAATGCGTTGGGTCGATCGAGCGGAGGACAACCCGACCTGAACGCATTTGGGTCATGAAATAGCGACCCATGCAAATGCTGGTGCAGAAGGCTGGGCAGAGGTTGACCCAACCTGCACGCAGTTGGGCCAGCAGTCGGGTCGACCTGGTTGGAAATTGAACGGAGAAAAACTTATGGATAAGCCCAGAGCTCATAAGACCTCAAGGTCAAAACCCAAGGCCTATCCTTGGCGGTCTTCAAACGGTAACTGCGCGGTTCAAAGGGCCATGTGGCTAGTCAACAGATATCAATTAAATCTTGGATAAGCCACGGTTTCTTCGACGGTCAGTGCGGGGTGAGTCATGTGACCACTTGCCTGACATTTATTGTAACTATTAGCGTTGCTACCTAATTTGGTCGCGGTCCCCCTAAACCGGCGGAGTTAGAAAAAATGGCGGTGTTAACTGCAGTTTCCCAAATTTGGTGGAGGTTTTTTTGGAAAGATTGGGAAAATACTATTTTGATCATAACTTTCAGGATACTGAACCTTTTTGGACGATATTTTAGTAATTTTTGACTATTCTGAGCATTCTGGAGCCATTGGAACAAGTTGCAGAGCCAACAGAGGTGTCTTTTAGCCATTCTTACTGCAGAGAAGCCTGGAGAGCCATTAGGGCCATGGGGGAAATGGAGTTGCATTGGATTACACTTCACTGTTTTAGGTGAAACCAAAGTCATTATTAGCTTATTTCTGCCTTATGAATTCATTTTCACAGCTGGTTTGGTCTGTTTAGGCCTTTTTCTCACTGTACTACCAATTCGAGCATCATAATGTATCAAGGACATGCCCATTGGGAGCCTTGGACCTAGCAGATGTAGCCCAGGAGGGGTGAACTGCCTCATCATGTTGTTGTGTGTTTATGGTGAAATTATTCTGCTGTGTAATTCAGATTCAAGTTGTTAAACAGTAAATTTAAACAACATACCCTCACACTTAAATTCATAAACAGTTACCAAGAAAACTTTGTTTTACTTACAATACCTTACAAACACTTTGCACACTTAATTTAATGGAAATGAATACTTTGAACAGTAGTACAAATAATTTCACTTTCAGATCAGTAAGGCAATAGCCTTATCGGCTAAACCATAAGTATAAGTAGAAGGTTAAGGAAGAAATCGATAAAATGCTCGCCACAGGTATTATCAAGCTGGTCGAGCAGTCGGATTAGGTAAGTCCAATGGTGGTTCAGGAAAAGAAAACAAAGGGTGAAATACGAATATGTGTGGACTTATGTAAACTAAATGACGCCTACATACATGACCCCTTTCCGACGCCATTCTCAGATGAGATCCTGGATAGTGTAGGAGGCCAGGAAGCATACTCATTCACTGACAGGTTCTCAGGATACCATTAGATCAGAATCACACCAGAATATCACAACAAAACTACATTTTCCACCGAATGGGGATTTTTCCAGTATACATTCATGTCGTTTGGACTCAAAAATGCCCCTGCTATCTTCTCGTGGGTCGTTGTTGCAGTGTTCAAGGAATTCATCCACAAATTCCTAGAAGTGTTCTTCAATGATTGGACTATCTTCAGCTTGGTAAAGGTGCATGTTTCAAACCTGCGCATGATGTTGGACGCCTGCCAGAAACACCAGATTTCCCTAAATATCAATAAATGTATCTTCTGCATACCCTTCGGAATCTTGCTCGGACACATAGTTTGCCGACAAGGGTTGATGGTGGACCCTGCGAAAGTGGCAGTTATTATCAATCTAGAAGTACCTACGATGGAGAAACAACGGCGTTCAATCCTTGGACATATAGGCTACTACAAAAAATTCATTCAGGGTTACGCACTGCTCACAACACCCCTGGAAAAGCTGCTTAGGAAGGATGTCTCGTTTTTTTGGGATGACGAGTGCCAGAAAAGCTTTGAGATACTCAAGGAAAAGATGGTCTCTGCACCTATTCTTATTTTTCCTGATTGGGCGAAGGTATTTCATATCCATGTTGATGCTTCAGGGATTTCCCTGGGAGCGTTCCTTATGCAGCCTGGCGCCGGGGACATCAATCACCCAATCGCATTTTCTAGTCACAAACTCTCAAATGCGGAGTGAAATTATGCCACTATGGAGAGGGAAGGATTGGCCATGGTCTATGCAACTCAGAAGTTTCAGCACTACCTGTTAGGGGGACACTTTAAAATGTTTATAGATCATTCAACTTTAAAGTACTTGGTAAACAAGCCTGTGTTGGGGGGGGAATCTGCAGATGGTTGTTGTTGTTCCACGAATATGATTTTGAAATCATAGTCAAACCCGAGAAGTTAAATGTTGGGCTGGATCACTTGTCCCGAATTGAGACAGGCGAGGAGCCCACTGACCTGGAGGAAGGCTTGCCTGATGCGCAACTATTCGCCATTAAGGTCGTTGACGCACACTTCGCTGATATCATTCAGTTCTTGACTACAGGCATGGCACCTACAGACTATTTAGTACAACAAAAGAAGGAATTGGTTACCCGGGCGATGGATTTTATCATTATCGCGAGTCATTTATATAAACTAGGGGCTGATGAAGTGCTCCACATATACATTCTGGAGCATGAAAGGCACGCTATCTTGACAGAAGCTCACGAAGGCATAGCAGGAGGTCACTACGCAGGTAAGGCGACGACACAAAAGATCTTGCGGGATAGACTATGGTGGAATACCCTGCATAGCGACTCCCACGACTATTGTAAGGCCTACGATACATTTCAATGGACAAGAAGGCCATCATGCAAAGATGAGATGCCTTTACAACCACAAATGGCTCTGCAAGCCTTTGAAAAATGGGCCATTGATTTCGTGGGACCAATCAACCCACCAGTGAACAAGATGGGTGTGTGCTACATAATTACTGCCATTGATTATGTAACTAGGTGGGCCAAAGCACAAGCGATAAGGGATTGTACTACAGATATTGTTTCACACTTCATCTTTGAGAACATTCTGACCAGATTTGGATGTCCAAATATCCTTATGAGCGATAGAGGTACGCACTTTGTTAATGAAACAATACAAGCTTTAACTGAGGAATTCTGGATCCATCATACGAAGAGCACCCCATATCATCCATAGGCTAATGGAGCAGTCGAGAATTTTAACAAAATCTTGGAGCAAGCACTGAATAAAGTTTGCAACGCCGATCACAGTGATTGGGACGTATGCATCCCAACGGTTCTTTGGGCCTATCGGACAACCTACAAGAAGCTAACGGGGAAAAACCCATTCAGGATGGTCTATGGCAAGGAGGCCATTACGCCGATGGAGTATATTGTTCCTAGCCTGCATATCACAACATTTACGAACATGGCAGAACCTGCAGTCATGGAGGAACGTTTAGCACAGCTTATGGATTTGGAGGAAGATCGTTTTATTGCTAATTTCCATTAGCAGGTTTAGAAGGCCCATGATAAGGCCTGGCATGATCGACATATTCACCAAAAGACATTTGCAGAAGGGAAGGTGAGTTTTATTACAGTTTCCACGAATGTGATCACAGGCCAAATTGCTCAAGGCACTAAATTACTAGACACAGAAATTCAACTCTGGACCAAGGTACAGCGAGATCCTCTCCTGCGGGAAATTACTCAAACATTGCGCCAAAAGGAAGAGGAGTTCAATCAGTTGGGGGCTACCTTGAACACATTGGTCCCTGCCCAGCACTTGGCCAGACTGCACACCAGTCAGGCCCTCAGAGCCGACATGGACGCCCTTAGACAGCGGAAGCAGACGCTGAGTAATCACCTCCAGCCATGGGTGGACGAGGCCCTCAAGCTGTCCCACGATGATGATGTTGCAGTGAAAAAATTGAACCATACATTGGAGAGCATCGCAGCCACTACTGAAGGCCCTAATTCACAGAAATTGGTAGAGATATCTCAGACTGCTGTTGTGGAAAGAAAAGGGGTGTTGCCCCCACTATTCGATGCAGTAAAGTGTTTTCAGGCAAAAATGGAGGACCGTGACCACCGTGACTCGGGACGAGTCACAAGATTTTTTTGGGGGGCTGTTGGAACAGGGTCCCCTAAAAGCTGTGATTTTTTATAAGTTTTGTATATTTTGGTCTTAATTAGCCTAACGCAAGGGGTTTTGGGGTGGGTCAAAACCCCTAATGTATTGTAACGGGTCAAGGGTAGACCAAGAGTCCACAGACCATGGTTTTCAGACCATTGGATGCATAGGCTAAATTGGTATAAGTAGATGAACCTTTTTTGAGTCATAGGTAGAAGAGAATAGAGATTGATAATAGATGCAAATTGTTAGATCTGTTTGGGTTGATAGGGAAAGGACTCCCGCTAGCTGTGTGCGCGGAGATCCTCAGTCCTGCTGTGTGCGGATGCTACTAGCTGTGTGCGCATGCTATGTTGAATTTTATTTAGGGTTTTGGATATTAATATATGCAAATCTGGTTAGAGTATCTCTGCATTATTTGAGTTTATTTGCTACCGTTGATACGAACTGTGAGATCTGTGGTTGATTGTTTGTTGTTATAATATGGAGTATTCATGTGATCTATTTTGGATGCATTTATGATCTTACTCGTGATATTACTGATGCAAGGGTGCTGATTTAATCTATGATTGATAGTAACTGTGGACTATTGACCTGCGAATAGATCTGTTTATAGATGCGAGAATATCCTTGTTCATGTTAGATGAACCTATGATCTGTTGATTACCGTGAGTATAGTTGTTGTATTGATAGATCAATGTTGCACACATGGATGCAAAGATAGTTAGTAAATATGAGCTCTACGATATAAGTCTGTAACTAGATCTGAAGCTGTTAAGCTGGGAACGCGGCTTTGGTTGACTTACGTGCTCTCTCTCAGGGTGCGGAAACCTGGTTCCAGCACCCTCCCATACTGCTTCAGGTGATACTTTGGCCTGCGCAAGCAAGTCACTGCCGAAAGGGCCAGTAGTATAGGGGTTTGTTGGCAAACCTCAACCTCTGAACCTGGGTCCGGACCCCTCGAGCCAACAGTAGCTATCAGGCCATGTGCCGATATGGTGGTTGATAGTGGCAGGATCATGTCCGAACTTCTCTGAATCGGACCTGGCGAAAACATTACATAATTCTTTGAGTAGCTTGGAGTAAGCCTTGATGAACCCTTAGTTAAACTGAGAGGGGGGTGAATCAGTTTAATACATTCATGGAAATTTAAAACTATTTTCATTCAACTCATTTATACCTTCATTTCATAAGCAGCTTAATACATAATGAATCAACAAACTTAATGTGTGTAGAGAAAGTAATTAAGAAAATTAAAACATCAAATGAGCACATAATCATCAAGAATATAGACATCAGATATAATTGGAAACCCATAAGGGATAAAACCACATCTTATTAGTGTTGTGATGCAAAGGCAAGCTCCAACTCCCTCTCACCACTGATTTTCTGTAGGCTCCAACCTACAGGAGGCTACTACCTTAAATTCTGCAAGCTACAACTTGCAAGGAAGCTCCAACTCCCATCTATTTTTTGTAGGCTACAACCCACAGGAGGCTCCTACCTCAACCAACTCCAACTAGACATTTATCAAGCTACAACTTGAAATAGAAGCACTAACTCCCATGTATTTTTCTGCAGTTTTACAACCCACATGAGGCTCCTACCTCAACCAGCTATAGCTATAAATTTATCAATCTACTACTTGAAAGGATACTACAATCCCCTCACTCAACATGAAACTAAAATACTAATTTACCTGGATATCATCTCTGTTATACTCCTTCTCCACTGCTGCCTCTTCAGCCTTTACTTCATATCATCTCTCTCTTATTCTTTTTCTCTCCAACCTTCTATAGCTCTCTTAAATTCTTCCGCTCTTTTCAATTCTACAACTTTCTAACAATATTCAACTCTCTTTAATTCTTCTGGTCTCTCTCTCTCTCTCTCTCTCTCTCTCTCTCTCTCTCTCTCTCTCTCTCGCTCTGTGTTTTCGTAACTTTCTACATATGGATATTACCTGTTTTATACAGATAACTTCATGACTGTTTGCATTCTTTATGGGAATATGAATGGAATAGGCATGACTCTTTTCCTTTCACCCACTCATTTCCTTACTCAGCATGTTTGGAATGTTACAACAATACATACAATTATTACAGTATCAAATGGAGTTTTGATTTTCCTGGGAGACTTGACTTTGCATCACAAACAATATAAAACAATCAATACATTTACAGTTACAATCAAATATTTCACTCAACCCTTTCAACTTCTTATATTTTTTGTGTGTTTTTCCTCTTCTGCTTGTTGTCCCTTTGTCTTTTATGTTTCTGCAGTTATATTTCCCACAATTTCTCATTTGATGCAGCACGAAACTGCAATTTTAAACAATACTATGACCTATGGGTTATGGCCCACATAAGCTCCCTTTTAATGCTTCGGATTATAATTTTCAAGTTTTAATAACATACATACATTTAGCAATCAAACACCGCATACTTCATAATAGAATGCACATAACAGACATCTCTTACATATGCGCGGAACAAGCGTTATCGAGTCCCACAATACTTGAACAATCATAATACATCGCACTTCGCTTACCCACAACTTTTAACGTTTAGCAATAAACGTATCTCATGTCTTGTATGATATGCGATCGCATCGCATCGCATCCAACATAAATTTTCGTGCGAACCTTAAGCACAAAACATAAAATCTGTGATGTGCACTAATGCGCAGTGTCGGCACGTGGCTCCTCCCTTTCACCGCATCAGAACTTTCTAATATTATCACATCACAAACAAATTAACATACCTTGCAAATCCTTAGCGCTATCCACTAATATTTGTGATGTGTAAACTTGCGATTCGTCGTTCTTTGTTGATCTGCTACACGATCAAACGGTCCTCACTTCTTGCCCTGTTGTGCCAACACGTGTCCCTTCTCCACTTCGCATCGCACACAAAATAACTTACCCTGCGATAGCCTTAACAGTTAAATGCTAAACTTTGTGATTTGCGCTTTCGATCTTCGCCGTTGGCCTTCGTTGGATCCAACGGTCCACACTTACCTCCTTGTCGATCTACTTCGCATCGCAAGATAAATAACTTAACTGGCGAAGTCTTAACCATAAACATTATACCCTGCAATATGCGATGTCTTCATGGTTGCGATATGATCTTCCATAGTTGATATGTGCAAGATCTATGGTCTTCGTTGCTGCTTGCAAATTCAATTTCTTTCTGCTATGTGATTAATAAAATCTGTGATGTGCACTAATGTGTAGTGCCAACACGTGGCCCCTCCATTTCACTGCATCACAAGTTTCTAACCTTATCACATCGCAAACAAATTAACATACCTTGCGAAGCCTTAGCGCTATCTGCTAACATTTGCGATGTGAAAACTCGCGATTCATCGTCCGACATTGATCTGCTACACGATCAAACGGTCCTGACTGCTTGCCCTGTCGTGCCAACACGTGTCCCTTCTCCACTTCACATCGCACACAAAATAACTTACCATGCGATGACCTTAACACTTAAATGCTAAACTTTGTGATTTTCACTTTCGATCTCCGTTGTTGGTCTTTGTTGGATCCAACGGTCCCCGCTTGTCTCCTTGTCGATCCACTTCGCATCACAAGTTAAATAACTTAACTTGCAAAGTCTTAACCATAAACATTATACCCTGTGATGTGCGATTTCTTCACAGTTGTGATATGATCTTCCACCATTGATCTGCATAAGATCTACGGTCCTTCTTGCTGCTTGCAAATTCAATTGCTTGCTGCTATGTGATTAATACGATATTCGATCAAACAAAGGATTGTGTAAGATCTATGGCCCTCATTGTGTCTTTCAAATTCGATTGCTTTCTGCTATGTGATTAATACGATATTCAATCAAACAGAGGATTGTGTAAGATCTATGGTCCTCGTTGTGTCTTGCAAATCCGATTGTTTTCTACTGTGCGCTGAAGCAGTTCTCTTTGCCCTTTTTTTTTAAAGCGTTGATCTCTCCTAAGCTTGTTCTTCTATTTGTTATTCACTCCGAATTGCGATTATCATGCTTGTTGCACATTCACGACTCTGGCCAACTTTTTTGCTGCCTTTGCTCCTTTTTTGCCTTAACTTCCTTTGCTGCCTTTTCCTTTTTGTTGCCTTTTCTCCTTTGTTGTTAGTTCAGGTGATGCTCCTTTGTGCTCCTTTGCCATTAATGAAAATATCTCCAACATTCTCCCTCTTTGGAATTGATGGCAAAACTTCCTCCAACACTCCAATACTTCCTCCAATACTTCCTGCCCCTTTCATTCTGAGAGGTGTCTTTCTTCCTCTGCTTACTTTTCCTAAGATCCTTTCTTCTTCTGCTTTCCTTTCCTCCCCCTTTCACATCAATGGCAAAGGGTTGCACATTCCCCAGTGTAGTCTCTATCATTTCATTACTTCTCTCTGAGTTGTGTATAGGCCTTCTTCTTCTGACTTTATACTTTGCTGCTCCAGGCTGGAGTACAAGAGTTGTTGGGAGAACACTTTGAGAATCATTATACCTGTATGTATATACATAGTAAGCTGATACCACCCCAAAGCATAGACTCCTTGTATAAAGCTGAAATTGATGATAAGGACACTTCATAGAAAAAAATGTACCAGACTTATATAATCAGAGATGCATCATTGGAATAATATTAAAATATTGAGAATGCTCCATACGACATATAAATTCTTATCCAAATATACTTTAGCCTATATTATGATCTTCATCTGAGATACATATCTGTTGAGGAAGGTTGTAGATGGAATATGTCTTCTTCTGCAATACACATCTGCAATACACATTTGTTCAAATATGATGATGCCAATATATATTTTGTAGCTATGGTTCACCTTTATTGCTTGTTGTTGGTGATATGTTCTAGACTGCTAACATGGATATTACACTAACAACTGAAAGGCCCTTGTTACTGATGTGAACAATGAATCTCAAGAATCCTTACAACTTTTTGTAAAACTAGCCCGTCTTTCAATCTAAAAAACCCAATGACTTTAATAATGTACATAGTATTTTCAAAACAAACCCTTGAGGCTAGATACATTCAGTTCATTGGTCAGTCTCACTTATCAACTATACAATTTTATTTATGACAAAAGGGGGGTATGTATGTCAATGATCAACCTCTCTGCAATGGTGAAATATCGGCAATTCCATTCTGTTGAAGTAGGATTTAGATGAAACATTAAAGTACTCTTGAGCTTCAAATAGTAAGATTAACACAACTAGTCCTTCATACTTCAGATACTTTAACTGTTCTATCATGATGATCTTCAGCGAAACATCTTCAAGTTGTTTAATTGAAATCTCAACAAATAGAGTTCACACAGTTTTATGAATGATCTTAAGAAAGAGGCCTTGAAGATATATTTGTACTGACTTGAGGAAGGCATGCAGTTATATCTAGAAATAGATACTGCTTCAATGCTCAATAAGATAATGATACTACTTCAATGCTTCGAATGTAAATAAGATAATGATCCTTTAACAATTTTATTGACCTTTTCATCCTTTAATAATGCAGCTCGACATTCTCTAGTATTTACAATCAGAAAATAATTTGCAATAATCAGAGCAACTAGAGCTTAATCCACAAATACTAAAATGCTGATAACGCTGGGAATACAACCTTGATGTACTTCTGCCATAATACTCTAATCCGGAGGACCTGTACCATACCACTGCTCCACTGATAACACTTGGTATTCTGCTGATAGGCAGGTTGCTTGTTCCAAGTACCTATTGATACTAATTTGATAATCCATGTAGTATTTTCACTTCAGCTCGCACATACACCCATAGTTAATACAACCTTCATAGTTTCTACTATTGACCTCTCCACCATTCTCAAAAGCAATCATCAATATACAGAATCTGATTCTGGTATCATTAACCTTTTTCTTATTCTATCATTCTATTTTAAAATAATTTTACTGCATATTTATTTCTAGGATTGCTTCAAAATCATTGCTACTCTATATACATTCAATTGTTCTAACATAATGATCTTCAGGAATACATCTTCAATTTCTTTAATTGGAATCTAAAAGGGCAGACAACTCATAGTTTTATCACTCATTTAACTACTTTCCTCCAAGGGGACCTATTATTGATGAATGATGTAATCATATAATGATGATAAAAATTTCTCTTACTCATCCTTCTTAATTTTGTTTCATTGTTAACACTTGCAGTGTGATGCACAGTGTGATCATCCTCTATGGATCTTTCCAGTTCTATAGCTCAAAACATTTTTTTGTGATTTTAACCATTCATCACTTAGTGTGTTGTTGTCTTCATATATTACATGTTCATGGTTGATTTTCCCTCTACCACCATGGCTGCTTGTTGCCTTCTCTCCTTCCATCAACATGTTGGCTATTGAATGCTTCAAGTATCCTTCTTCCTATATAGTTCTTTGTCAGAGGAATTGTCCTTTCCCTTCCTAAACTTTTAGCTATTCTTATTCCAAGGAACTCTTCTTAGACTACTTTTATGGGGAATTTTTATGAATTTCTCTCCCCCAGGGATGTTGCTTCTTATCTATTACTGGCTAGATATTTGTGTTGCTTCCTAGAGCAGCTCCTCCTGAGACTATGATGGATTCATTATGTTATTGAGGTAATAGGCTCCCCCTTTCTCTTTTCCTTCCATACTTTATTGGGGTTCTTCATAATGTTTGAACTTCTTTTTGATTCACAATTTTTTTCTGATTTGATGGGATTCCATCATCTATCTAGAGTTCTTTAATGTTTATGGCAGTTTACAGTCTTTTTCTTTGTGACCAAGCTTGTGGAATGAATAACATCTTATTTTACCTAAGTAAGTTTGAGTTGATGTATGGAATTTTGTTCCCTTTTTTTAGCACAATTTACATTCAACAGATTTATGTCCAAATTCATTACATGAAAAACAATAGCCATGGAAATGATCAGTGTACTTGGTGACAGGTTGTCCTCTCCATTTGTTTTCTTGAGGTAGTCTTTTCATTTTCTGCATATTTTGTTGGTTGGACTGGATTTGCTTTGTCTCATAGTATGCCGCAATATGTCCAGGTTTGTGGTAGGAAAAAAAAGTGATACTTCTCATAGGAGGAAAGAACCTCCTTTGATAGCTTCCAAATTTTTTTAATTCTTATTGAATGTATGAGCCTTTTTTAGCTGATTGTTTCTTCATTTCGTTATTTTTCATTTGAGGTTGTTGCTTGTTTCTGTTTACTTCATTACCCATCAAGGTCTTGTTGGCTTCTAATTCTTTGGATCTCTTTTGGGTTGCTTCATCATCTTTCTCAATGTCTTCCTTATCTGAGTTTTCCATGGAGGTAATCTCATCCCCGAGATGCTTACACAACCTTCTCCTTTCTTCTATCAATATTCTAGATGCAATAATCTCAGATTGCTGAGAGTTATCATTTTATTTTATTACAACTTTCACAAAAGTGATATTCTTGTTATCTTCAACCTTGGACTTACTGTTTTCTCCTTCATAGCCTATCCCGGTCTTTATAAAAGGAGATATTTTAGCATTTAGTATTTTGTCCAACTGTTCAGAGATTTTCATCCATGGAGTAGGGCCTTTTCTAATTTCTTTCTCAGGCATACTACTTCTTCTTCCAAATTCTCTTGATCTTGATTTTTATATTTTATTTTCTTTATCAGAATATCTTCCACCTTCTTAGCTTCTTCAAGTTCTACTTTCAACTGAATGAGGAGAATTTATTTCTATTTTCTGCACTTCAGTTTAATTCAGACTATTTCCTCCGGGGAACTCATTAGCTCCCCCTCAAGATCTGCCTCACCTTCTTCCTCATCTTCCAGAAGGTATCCTTTAGGATCTTCCTTGGCCATCAACACAAATTTAGAGGTTACTTCTTCATTTGAGGATTCATCTTATCTTTCAGATGCACTGCTATCTTGTTGAGCATAAAATGATTTTCTATTAAATCTCTTCCCTTTCTGCCAGTTATTTGTTTTTTTTTCTCTGTCTCTTGTGGTTGGTTCTCTGCTCTCTTATGGGGACATTTTGAAGCATAGTGCCCACTCTTCCACAGTTAAAGCACCTAAATAGAATTTTACTTTTTGTACTTACCAGTGCCTCTATCCAATATTTTAACGAATTTGGCCTCTTCTTCATCTAAGCATGAGCATGTATCTTCCTTCTCTTTTATGCACTTGTCTGCCTTAAAGGTTGTCTCCCTCACATTTTACTTCCCCTTTGGAAGTCTCATATCATAAGCTGTCAAGTTTCCAAGTAATTGGTTCATGGTCAAGGTTTCCCAATTTGTTGTTTATTCTATGGAGAAACCTTAGGGTTAAACATGGATGGTAAAGATCTCAATATATTTTGCACTATCACACATTCCTTAATGGTCTCTCCTAGGGCTATCATGTTATTCACAACTTCCACAACCTTTAAGAAGAAATTGGCTACATCTTCATCTTCATTCATTTTTAAATTTTAAAACTGAGTTCTATAGGCTTGCAGTTTGGCCATCTTCACCTTTTTATATCCCTCATGGATATTTTCTAAGGTTTCCCATATATCTTTAGCAGTATTACTGTGCATTAATTTGATAAATTCTTACTCACACAGATCGCTCAAGAGTGCATTCATTGCTTTTGCAGTAGCTATGAAATCTTGTTTGGCTTCTTTTTCTGTGTCAGTATCCTTTGGTGCATATTTTACTTTTAATGAAATCCATACATCTAATCCAAGAGACATCAGATAGGCTTTCATTCTTATTTTCTAGAAGGTATAGTTTGTGCCAGTAAACAATGGGGCTTTATTTGTTGAGCATCCTTCTAGGCTAGCCATTTTAGGGACCTAAGATCTCCTTCCAGTTGTTAAACTGATATAGAAGGAACTAGATCCGATACCAATTGATGAACCCTTATTTAAACTAAGAGGGGGGGGGTGAATCAATTTAATACATTCATGGACATTTAAAACTCTTTTCATTCAAATCATGTATACCTTCATTTCATAAGCGGCTTAAAACATAATGAATCAGCAAACTTAATGTGTGTAGAGAAAGTAATTAAGCAGATTAAAACATCACATGAACACATAATCATCAAGCACATAGACATCAGATATAAGTGGAAACCCATAAGGTAGAAAACCACATCTTATTATTGTTTTGATGCAAAGGAAAGCTCCAAATCCCTCTCACCACTGATTCTCTGTAGGCTCCAACTTACAAGAGGCTACTACCTTAAATTCTTCAAGCTACAACTTGCAAGGAAGTTCCAAATCCCATCTATTTTCTACAAGCTACAACCCACATGAGGCTCCTACCTCAACCAGCTCCAACTGGACATCTATCAAGCTACAACTTGAAATGGAGGCACCAACTCCCATGTATTTTTCTACAGGCTTACAACCCACATGAGGCTCCTACCTCAACCATCTACAACTGGAAATTTATCAAGCTACTACTTGAAAGGAGACTACAATACCCTCACTCAACATGAAACTAAACTGTTGATTTACCTGGATATCAGCTCTATTATACTCCTTGTCCATTATTTCCTCTTCAGCCTTTACTTCATATCAACTCTCTCTTATTCTTACACTCTCCAACCTTCTGCAGCTCTCTTACATTATTATGCTCTTTTCAATTCTAAAGCTTTCTAACAATCTTCAACTCTCTTTAATATTTTTTCCCTCTCTCTCTCTCTCTCTCTCTATATTTTTCGTAACTTTCTACATATGGATATTACCTGTTTTATACAGATAACTTCATTACTTTTTTCATTCTCTATGGGAATATGAAGTGAATAGGCATGACCCTTTTCCTTTCACCCACTCATTTCCTTACTCAGCATGTTCAGACTCTTACAACAATATATACAATTATTTCAGTATCAAATGGAGTTTTTCTTTGCCTGGGAGACTTTCCAGCATCACAAACAATATAAAATAATCAATACATTTACAGTTACAATAAAATATTTCACTCAACCCTTTCGACTTCTTAGATTTTCTGTGTGTTTGTCCTGTTCTGCCTGTTGTCCCTTTGTCTTTTATGTTTTTTCAATTACATTTCCCACAATTTCTTACTTGATGCAGCACGAAACTATAATTTTAAATAATACTGCGACATGTGGGTTATGGCCCACATAAAATCCCTTTTAACACAACAAATTGAAATTTTCGATTTTTATTAACATACATACGTTTAGCAATCAAACAACACATACTTCATAACAGAACACACATAATAGACATCTCTTACATATGCATGGAATAGGGGTTATTGGGTCCCACAATACTTGACCAATCATAATACATTACACTTCGCTTGCCCACAACTTTTAACATTTAGCAATAAACGTATCTCCTATCTTGTGCGATATGTGATCGCATTGCATCAGATCCAACATAATGTGTGAACCTTAAGCACAAAACATAAAATTTGTGATGTGCGCCAATGTGCAGTGCCAAAACGTGGCTCCTCCCTTTCACCGCATCGCAACTTTCTAACCTTATCGCATCGCAAACAAATTACCATACCTTGCGAAGGCTTAGCGCTATCTGCTAACATTTGTGATGTGCAAACTCGCGACTTGCTGTCCTCCGTTGATCTACTACACGATCTAACGGTTCTCACTACTTACCCTTTTGTGCCAACACGTGTCCCTTCTCCACTTCACATCGGACACAAAATAACTTACCCTGCAATGGCCTTAACACTTAAATGCTAAAAATTTTTATTTACGCTTTCAATCTCTGTCGTTGGTCTTCGTTTGATCCGATAGTCTATGCTTGCCTCCTTGTCGATCCACTTCACATCGCAAGTTAAATAACTTAACTTGCGAAGTCTTAACCATAAATATTATACCTTGCGATATGCGACGTCTTCACGGTTGCGATATGATCTTCCACCGTTGATCCAAGCAAGATCTACGGTCCTCGTTGCTGTTTGCAAATATGATTCTTTCTGCTATGTGATTAATATGATATTCAATCAAATAGAGGATTGTGTAAGATATATGGTCCTTATTGTGTCTTGAAAATCTGATTGCTTTCTGCTGTGTGATTAATACGATATTCAATAAAATAGAGGATTGTGTAACTATGGTCCTCGTTGTGTCTTTCTAATCTGGTTGCTTTCTGTTGTGCGCTGAAGCAGTTCGATTTGCCCTTCTTCTTTCTAAAGTCGTTGACCTCTCCTGAGCTTGTTCTTCTGTTTTTTATTCATTTCGACTCAGGATTATCATGCTTGCTACACGTTCATGACTCTGCCCAGCTGTTTTTTTTTCCTTTGCTCATTTTCTGCCTTAACTTCCTTTGTTGTCTTTTCTCCTTTGCTGATAGTTCAGGTGTTGCTCCTTTGTGCTCCTTTGCCATCAATGACAATATCTCCAACAGTCTCCCCCTTTGGAATTGATGGCAACACTTCCTCCAACACTCCAATACTTCCTCCAATACTTCCTCCCCCTTCCCTTCTGAGAGGTGTCTTTCTTCCTCTCCTTTATTTCAGAAGAGCCTTTCTTCTTCTGCTTGCCTTTCCAACCCCTTTGAAATCAATGGAAAAGGGTTGCAGATTCCCCAATGTTTTAAATCCTTGCATTACTTCTCTTTAAGTTGTGTATAGGCCTTCTTCTTCTGACTTTATACTTTGTTGCTCTAGGATGGAGTACAAGAGTTGTTGGGAGAACACTTTGAGAATCATTGAACTTGTATGTATATACACAGTAAGTTGATACCATCCCAAAGCACAGACTCCTTGTATAAATTTGAAAGTGATGATAAGGACACTTCAAAGAACAAACTATACTAGACTTGTATAATCAGAGATGCATCATTGGAATAATACTAAAATACTGAGAATGTTCCATACGACATATAAAGTCTGCTCCAAATATACTTCAGTCTATATTATGATATTTATCTGAGATACATATCTGTTGAGGGAGGTTGTAGATGGAATATGTCTTCTTCTGTAATACATAGTTGCAGTACACATTTTTTCAAATATGATGCTGCCAATATATCTTTTGTAGTTGTGATTCATCTTTACTGCCTGTTGTTGGTGATATGTGCTAGATTTTTGACAAGGATATTACACTAACAACCGAAAGGCCCTTTATATTGATGTGAACAATGAATCTCAAGAATCTTTACAACTTTTGTAAAACTAGCCCGTCTTTCAATCTAAAAGACCCAATGACTTTAATATTGTACAAAGTATTTTCAAAACAAACCCTTGAGGCTAGATACATTCAATTCATTTGTCAGTATCACTTATCAACTATAAAATTTTATTTATGACAAAAGGGGGGTATGTATTTCAATTATTAACCTCTCTGCAATGGTGAAATACCAGCAATTCCATTCTGCTGAAGTAGGCTTTAGATCCAACAATAAAGTACTCTTGAGATTCAAATAGTAAGATTAACACATCTAGTCCTTCATACTTCAGATAATTTAACTGTTCATCATGAGAGATATGGTTCACATATGCATCGCTACAGAGGGTAGACGAAGAGCTGGTAGATGAAACATCTACCGATGTTGAGCCCAAGGTGATTGTCAAAGGAGGTTTAGTCGAAACACAAGGGAACTTCCCGGAGGGGTGTTCCACCAAGGATCTCATGGAGGATGACAAATAGAGGATGGTGGCTGAAGGTTCCATCATCTCAAAATAGGGAGGAGGTATGAAAATGTCCTCTGGTTCTACCGAAGCAGAACGCACAAGAAGAGGGGTACAAGATCCACTATGAGAGGCCTCAATTTCACGAACAACTTCAAGGGTGTCAAAAAATTTGTTGAGACAGGGACAGAGGTGAGAATACTGGCCATAAAGATCACATAAACCATAAGTATGGTTCGTGCGTAATGATTTGAGTTTCTTAGCTGAATCTGGTAAGGTAACATGGACCTTCAGGATATGGGATTCAGGAAATGACTCGTTGACCACAGGTTTGAGATGCAGAAGTTCAGGACAGTTATGGGAGGCATGCCTAACAACATCACACAAAGCACACAAAGGTGAGTTATTTGCAGGATTAGGAGGAGAAGCAGTTGTTTGGGGAGCCTTATCCTTAGGTTCCTTATTTTTGGAATTTCCCCCCTAACCAGATGCTTTCACAACATGAGTAGATTCCTATTGAGGTGGATGAGGCACTGAAGTAAAGGTAGTAGTCGTGGCGACTGGTTGGACCGAGGTCAAAGCGGTATAAGGTTTGAGCTGACCAGCGGGGTTCTAGTTGGGGGATCGATGTACCAGACTGGGATCCCCAGGGTCAAATTGGGAAGGCTTAACATAGCCATAACAGGCATCGAAAAGACTCTGAAAGGGGTAGCTAGAAACGGTATTTGACCAAAGGGGTAATGGCCTGGCAGAATGGCTCCCAACTGGTTAAGGCTAGGGGTAACTGTTCATGTTTTAAAATGAGTGGAAGAGACACCAAGAGTAGAGGAAGGTCCTTGAAAGGAAGGCCCTGCAGGCTTCGTCGAGTGACCACCAGCACGTTGTAGAGTCTTAAGCTGCTGGGTGGTTGAACCGAACTGCTTATGGCTAGTCTGAGATGATTGCATCATTCAAACATTCGATGAGCTGGGATCTACAACAAGAGGAGGGGGACCAAGTAATGCACCGAGTAAGGTGGAATCTTTATAGAATCCAGGTGAAACACTGGTAAGAGGTGTGACTAATTTCTTCTCGACCACCAAAGAGATGATAGACTCGAGAGAGAGCTGAGACTTATGTTCGTAATATGTCAACTAATCAATGGTAATGATATTTCCATTGTGAGGAAATCACATCTTATGGTGAACTACAGATGCAACAGCAGACATCTCATAGGTATAGCTACAACCCAACAAGATGTTGTAATCCTAGGGGGCATCAATGACTTCAATGTCAATGCAAACAGTCTTTCTTGCAAGAGTGACAAGACAATTGCGGAACATGCCAAGGGGCTAAGAAGAGTGATTGTCCCAAGCACACAAAGTGATAGTGGATTGGACTAACTCAGGTGATCTGAGTTGTTTCCAATTAGAGGCGGACATCACGCAGGTGGATGTACCCTCGTCAATGATCTAATGTGAAACATGAAAATTCTGAATCTTGATTGGTATTTGGAAGGCGACGGATGAAGGTAAGGGGGGATGTTCTGATTTTTCAAGATCAAAGATGATCAAACGATCATCTGAAGGATCCACAATGCCCAGAGAAAATAATATAGCTTTACATTGTGAATGGCATGAATGGAGGACTTCCAGCGTTGACATAACAACAGGAGATTGTGCTAAGTCATCTATTATGTAATTATGGGCGGCTTTGGCAGAAGTAGCAGTTTGGCGTAATGGCCCTTTGGGGATCTTGGGAAGGACCTCTGCTCGTGGCTAAGGGATTTGTAAAGGGGCATCAGGTGTCGAACTGGACACTATGGAAACTTTGGTTTTAGACTTAGTTGCAGAGGAAGCAAGTGGCTTGCCATATTGGCGCGACCGAGTTTGAAGGTTGACATCAGCGGTATTAACCACTTCAGAATTCATCATGAGAATCTAGTAATCAGAGGTACCAGAATGAGAGGTTTGAGGGGCGGCCTGACCTTGAGGGGGTTGGGCAGCCACATATCTTTGTTGAGGGAAAGGATCAGTGAAAAAAATCGGTTGAATAGGAACAGTATTTGGAGGAGCCAAAACCATGGCTTGTTGTCCTTTATATGTTGCTTATGCTTCCCACAACTGACGCATTTGGGTTAAAAGGGGACAATCGTGAGTATAATGGCCATGGACACCACAACAAGAACAAGGCTTGTTCGTACAAAGAGGCATGTCCTGCTTGGGCTGATTGCCCTATTACTGGTTGTTAGTGTTTGGTGGGTTCCCTTTGTGCCATTTATCACCTTGCACTAGTTGATTTTGGTTGCCTTTCCTCTTTTTCTTAGAGTTTGGAGGATCGTTCGTGCTCTGCTGCACATACACCTAACTTGGAGGGGGAGGTGGCTGCTGCGGCGGAGGTTCAGAAGGCATAGGAGGCTAGGGTGCTAATGCTGGAGGGGTTGGAGCACCGAGCTATTGATAAGGATAGAAATGAGGTTTGGAAACATTGGGGTAAATAGGTTGAGCAATCGCGTCCCTGGCATCGGTTGATGCAATGGGGATAAGTGCTGGAGTAGCTGGCCCCTCCCTAAGGGAAACCATAACCCATGGGAGGATGAGTATATAGATGTGAAAGGGATCCAATGATACTGTCAGCGGCGTGAGATGTCCCCGGTGCGTTGGCACCACCAGGTCTAGGAAGATCCGGTAAGACAGTATAACATAACAAGACTGGGTGTAGATGAGGTCATATTTTAATGCAATTTGGAGAGCTTCTTCCTCTTTATGAGGAAAGTGAGATGTGACATTTTTACCAATAGAGGAAAAAAAACGTTCTGAGAAACCAATCCATATAGAAATGGCCATCGAATGTAGGAGCTCGACATAAGCTCCTCCTTCTATGCCATTCTTGGACATGGTCAGAAAGGCGGGTGGCAGAAGTTTGACGGAATGCGGTCAACAACTCGGTACTAGTATCATATCGAAGAGGTAACTGGAAGTAGGAAAGAAATGATTTAGCAAGAGTTGCAAAAGTGGAATGAGAGGCAGAGGCCTGGTCGACATACCACTTTGCAGCGTCTCCAGTGAGCATACACTGAAATAACCAAATACAGATAAAGTCATCAGTGATAGAACTAGATGAACACCACATGTAGAAGGAGAAGATGTGATTAGTAAGGTCCTCTCCAGCATTTCCTTCGAACTTAGGTATGTCATAAGGAAGCTTAGTTGGCATAATAGTCCAACCTGGATCATGGTGTATAGGGTCGTTAATTAACTGGCTAAAATCAAGGAGTCTCAAACCTACCATAAATGGTAGTAAGGGAGTAGCTGAGATGATTCAGGTATTGGTTGCACTACTAGTAGCTCCAGAGTTAGGTCCAGGGCTACCACTAGCATTAGGACTAGTACCTGCATAGGAACCTAACATGGTGGGAGAATGAGGTAAAGGGGAACCGGGTTCGGAATCAGAGTGAGGGCCCGATAGAATAGAATCAAAGTTGGTATAGGGACTCGACGGAGGACTAACTAACATTGAGGATGAAGGCCTAGGAGTCTCCGAGATAAACACCTCAGGGGCGCAATGATTGCAAGTCACAAGTAACCCAATAATGAAGAGAGATAAATAAAGGCACAGAGGGGCAAAAAAATTAATTACGATGTTTATGTCTCGGCTTAGCGGTGTAAACCAAGTGCTCTTCACCTTAGGTGTGCACGCATGTGATATATGTGTTAATTTTAGTCAAGCCCATATATTTGTATAAAGAAAAAGAAAAAATGTTGTATAACTGTAAATAAAACTGAAATGATAGTATAATAAACAACTAAAGATGCATAAATTCTAACCCGAAAATAAGGGCTCCCAAGAAATTGTTCTAAGAGGCAGAGGAAATTGAGTCGAAACACACAAATAGGCCAAAATATTTAAGGTCTAAGGGACATGGATCTAATGACTTAGATATACTGAAAAGAGGTGCAGAAAAAAACAAGAAACCATAGGGAAAACTGCTGCAAAAAAGGGAGGCGACAGTTTAAAATCCTAAGAGAAAAAAGAGGGACCCTAAGGGAGAGGGAAAACAAGACTCAAGAGGGAGTTTTGGATGAGATAATAAACGATCTGAATGGATCTAAAAGAAAGAGGGATCAAACCCTGAAAAATGGCTGAAAGTGCTACAAAATCACAGACTACCTACTCAGCTAAACCCTTCCTAAAAAGGTGGAAACGTACTTAAGCCCTAATAGGCTTGTTCCCACTTAAAAAAGAAAAAATGAGCATATACAGGACTAAGACGGGTGGATACATAGGTCAATCAACCCTGAACAGTACTTACGGAAAACCCTAAAAATTACAGAAAAAACCCAGCAAAAAACTGCAGCCTGCAGGTACTGACCTACTAACTGGTGAACTCGTAGTTTTTGGCCCAACAACCGCTATCTGAGCCATGAACTTATTGGATCCTTATCTCTGGCAATGAAATCGTTGACTAACACCTGCAGGTTTTGGTCTAACGGAAATCATGATTCCCAACAAGTGGTATCAGAGTGTAGGTCACGAGTTCGATACACACTCGGCTTGTGTTGGGGGGGGAGATTGTTGGACATTAGATATACCAACGCTCCCCGTGTGTTTCGTGACATGGACTAACCGCCTCTCATGGATCCTTATCTCTATTGATGCAATATTTGAGTAACACCTGCAGGTTTTTTTCTAATGAAAATTGTGATTCCCAATAGAACTCGCGAGTTTGGGGCTGAAAAGTATGAGCTGCACTTCCGGAAGTCTTGGCGGTAGGTTGCGGAAAAAATTTGCCGTTTGTGTTGCGGTTGATACCTGTTACCTGTGGAAAACACCTAGAAACATGAAGAAGTTATATTTTTTACTATTTTAGGGCATAAAAGGTAAAAAAAACATTAAGAAGCTAAAAAATAACTGAATAAAAAACCCTAGGTACTGAAGCAGATGGCCACGTAGGAAAATCAGAATAAAACTCTGTGGAGTCACCAATTGTTAGTATGAAATCTTAACGAAAGCGTACGAAAGGAGATCACTTTAGCTACACATGAAAAACAACCCTAACAACAAATATGGTTGTCTAAATTCTTAGATCTATAAACCTAGATCTATGCAAATAAAGCAGCTAAACAACAAAATGAAATAAGAGTTTCTCCAAAATATCCAATGGACAATACAAGAATTATGAAGAATTTTTTGTATTATGTAACACCTAGGAAGAGAACTGATACAATCCCCCTCAATGGAATGGGTTCTTGGTTGTCCTCAAACGCTTCAGTTTCATAGTTTCTCTCTCAATGGTGTATAATACCCAAGACGTGTAGAACTCAAAGGGAGCTTAATAAGAAAAAAGAAAATAAAAATAATCAAAGATAGACAATGATAAGAGGATCAAAGTTCGACCATGATAAAAGGATCAATGGTAAGGAATGAATGGAAAACCCTCCTATTTATACCAAAATATTGAGTTATCCTTGATAATGGTGCATAGTAAAATATCATTAACCAAGATCTAGATCTAACTGCTTGGAATATTTTGTTATATTTTGTTGGAGGGAAAAGGAATTTAAATTAGTTAAATCCCTTTATTTAGAAACAATAAACAAATAAAATATTTATTTATCATTTCAAGGATGGGATCAAGGAATAATTTAACAAATAATGATTTATTTTATTATTCCTAAATGATATAGTCAAATTTAACAAGGAATATTAATTAAATAAATATTTAATTAATTATTTCTAGAGAATAATAAGATAAGTAATGATTTATCTAATTATTTCTCATCAATTGGGTTAAATATGACCAGGAATATTATTAAATAGAGGTTTAATTAATTATACGTAGAGGGAAATAAAATAAATAAGGGTTTATTTAATTATTCCTCATGGGGTTTTCTATTTGGACTAGAAATAACGTAATAAACTATGGTTTATTAAATTATTTCTTAATGAAAGCAATTTTACTATGGTAAAATTGATCTTACATGGTGTAATTCGACCCATCGAATTATACATGGTTAGATGACCAAAAATTGGTGTAACACCAATGTCATCTGTTTTATTTTGAATATTGTCGAATTGAGATCGTGCTAGCCACTTTAGGAATTTTCTTTTGTGTCTGTGAAGTTAATTTTTGAAGGAGCCCTATGTGTTCTCCCAATATTACATATAACTTTTGAAGATCAACCATACTAGTATCCATAATATTTTGCATATCAAACTACTATTCTTTCAACTTAAATTGAGTGCCAATTTTCTTCCACAATCTTCCACAACCTTTGACTTTGAGCCAGTAGTTATGCTTGAGAATCAATGGAGTCAATGGAATTATGGTTTTCATTAGAGTGCTCCTACAGAGAATCTGACTACTATTCTATTTTATCCAATTTGTTCACTACCCGATGAGTGGATGGATTCAACTCATTCACAACCCTTTTTGTATCTTGCTTGAATTCATTACTTTGCAAATTATGGCACATAGCATTTGTGTTAATGAAGAATCCCAGGTACACTTTGTGGGAATAATCATCTAATCCCTTAATACAGTTGAGCATAAGAGTTGAAGTGGGACACTGTGAAAGTGGGTGCCTGCCAAATTTCATCTAAAATCAGTCTGACACATACCATGTGAGTCTTGGTTTCTTCTCCTCATCATGCATGATATGTTTTCTATTGGAAAACAATTGATTGTAAACCTTCTGACAACATGAATTGGACATTAACACTTTATCTTTCTCCGCCAATCTATTCCTTGCAATGTCTACCAACTCCTTGCCCTTGATATTGTTAAGTGCCTCAATATCAAACTCACTACCATATGGATGTTGATATTCATATCGATTATGATATTCATTTGTAGTACTTCTTGTTCTCCTACTTTCAAAGTTATCATCATCATTTAATTTCGGTAGGGTATGGTTATTCAATACGTGCAAGAACATGAATCAACACCCCTCAGACTCTGATCCATTGGTTATCCCTTCCTCCAACACATTTAATAAAATTAATTAATAATTAACAATTGCTTAAATAGCATTTAAATCAGTTGTGGTTTTCCCACGCTGGAGTGTCAACCATATAAAATGTTTACAAAAGAAATGGTCAATGCAAGGGATGTTACATTTGTGCCTTAACTTCCTGTAGATATATCTAGTGAGATATTGATCCATATTTATGTAAGAACGCAACATAATATAGAAATAACCATAAACATAGAAATACAATGGAAATAAGGCTTCATTTCATTAATATCAAATCACAGAAATATGCTTACAAACATGATGGAAATAAAATAGCTAGGGTGCTAGTAGCGAATATCTGAGAAGAGATGTGGCGGCTACAGACCTATGAACTGTGTTACAATGAGGCTCGAGGGCCTATTTATTATGGAGAAACAATGGAGAACTCTAAACGTCCAAAAACCTAACCCTAGGAGATGAAGCGCCAAAACTATGGGCCCCGTTTGGGTAAATTGGTGTTTCAACTTCCCGGGGACGTAACTTCGGCATACTATCTCTGTTTGGGGCTTCAAATGTGGGCCATTATTTCACAGACCTGAAAACGCCAAAAAAGTAAGTCAGAAAACCGAAAGACAATGGTGGGGGCCCAAGTGGAATAGGTGGGTGGCCACCAATATCCACCTGGATCATTCCTCCCCCCTTAGGAAGCAATGGTCCCCATTGTGTTAAGTTCCTCCATGAGATGAGGAAATTTCTGCTGAACTTGGTCCCTGGTGAACCACTTTCCTTGGTGCAGGAGTTGGCCAGCTATGACAACCCGATACAATTGGATCTTATGTCGACGAGTGTTCTTGATTTTTCGTGTCCATGATATAGTCTGCGGTGGCCTGTTCCATGCAATCTGGGTTTAAATCTTTTGGTGTGAGTTCTTCTGCAATGTCAGAGGTGTCCAATAGAGGTGGGAGGTAGGGACGAAGGCGGTCTACATTGAATACTGGGTGCAGACCAAGGAATGGTGGAATATTGAGCACGAAGGCATTGTTCCCTACAGCCTTGGTGATGGTGTATGGCCCATATCAGAGCAGGCGAATCTTGCGGTGGGGTTCAGTGAAGCGCTCCTTCTGCAAATGTAGCCACACTTTTTCGCCCACCTGGAAGTTGTGTGGCACCCGATGTTGATCATGTCATTTCTTGTACTTAGCATTGGCTCTATCCAATATGTCATGAACCTATTGGCGGATGTGTTGAATGCACTCAATGAAGTTTTTCGCTTTGTCAGCTTCAGACTGGACATGAGCCGAATCGGCCTGAGTCACCAAAAATGGCATGGCTATGTCAATGGGACATAGTGGTTGGAACCCTAGGCCCACCTGAAAGGGGCTGCGGCCAGTTGAGCTATGGAGAGCCCGGTTATAACTTTGTTGTACATAGGGAAGGCTCTCATCCCATGTGTGTGGATTCTTTGAATTGTACATGCGCAGAATGTGCACAATCATCTTGTTGACGACCTCTATCTAGCCATCATTTTGGGGATGGAAAGTTGTGGACTTGGTGAGCTTGGTGTCCAATATTGACCAAAGGCTGGACCAAAATGTTCTGAGGAACTTGTTGTTGCGATCTGATATGATAGACTCTGGGATCCCAAAGTGCACCCACACTTGTTCAAAGAAGATTTTAGCAGTTTCTTCTGCTGTGATATTCTTCTTGCAGGCCACCATAATGGCCATCTATGAGAATCTATCGACGACCACGAAAAAAAAGTCATTTCCATGCTTAGTAGAAGGAAGGCCTGACATGTAATCCATGGAGATGGATTCCCAAGGTCGACTAGGGGTAGGTAGCAGAGTATAGAGACCTTGCTTCTTGATGGTCGGTTTGGCAATGGCGCAAGAAGTGCAAGATCTGATGTGCTTCTTGACATCCTCGTCAAGGCCCTTCAATAGAAATACTTCAGTAATGCCACTGTTTTCTCGACTCCCAAATGCCTGGCCGAATCGAGACTGTAGTGTACCCTATATCATCTTGCAACGCTCGCTTGACACTTGAAGGAACACAGTTGTGTCCTAGGTGGCATAGACAGAATAGTGCATCTTGGAGGTGAAAATTTGGAACTTGCAATACCCCAAGAGTGCTCGGTATGTAGTCAACTCGATCGCAATTGAGAAGCTGCCACTAGGAACGAGTGAGTGAGCAAGAGTTGAAAGAACGTGTGGTTGGTGGCCACGATCGTTGCATTTCGAGGCCAAAGGTGCAACACTATTGTGGTGCTACCCTTCGTACTTGATGTTCAAATGAAATTGTTGCAGATATGTGGACCACTTCTGATGGCGATCATTCTGCAACTTCCCTTGTGTCTGTATGAACTGCAGGGGTCGGTGGTCTGTGTGGATGATTGTCTCCTTCCCCAAAATGTAATGCTTCCATTATCAACAAGACTGCACAATGGAAACATAAGTGGGGTACTTTCGAACTGTGTCAGACAATGTCTCACTGTGATATGCCACTGGATGCCCCTGTTGAGTAAGAACTGCCCCAATAGCATAGTCAGAGGCATCTATCTCGATCTCAAATGGTTGTTGCAAGTCTGGTAATGTGAGCACTGGGATAGAATAGAGGCGATGTTTCAATTATACGAACGCCTTCTGTTGAGATTCCGACCAACATAATTTTTATTTTGCTCCCCCCTTGGTGACTTGACTCAAGGGCCAAGTGATATGAGAGAATCCCAACATGAACCTGCGGTAGAAATTAGCAAGACCCAGAAATTTGCGAAGCTCTGTTAGGGTGGTTGGGGCTGGCCAATCCCGAATGACTTGGATCTTGGCTGGATCCACATGCACCCCCCTTTCATCAATAATGTATCCTAGATATTGAACCTAGGTCATGCCAAAAGTGTGCTTCTCCAAATTGGCACACAACTTGTGTTGCCACAGTGTTTGGAGGACTTCTCGGATGTGGTGGAGGTGCTCTTCCCAAGTCTGGCTGAAGATCAGAATGTCATCCAAGTGTACCACTACAAATGAGTTGGTTAATGGATGAAATATGTCATCCATCAACTTCATGAAGGTTGCGGGAGCATTTTTTAATCCGAAAGGCATGACAAGCCATTTGAAAATGCCCTCCTTGGCTTTGAAGGTAGTCTTCCACACATCAGAGGGTTCGATTGGTACCTGGTGATACCTAGACTTCAAGTCAATCTTGCTAAAATATTTTACCCCTTTGAGTTGGTCTAGAAGGTCATCAATCTGTGGTATCGGGTACTTATTTTGGACAGTGATCTTTTTCAACGCCCAATAATTAATACAGAGTCTCCAAGTCCCATCCTTCTTTTGCACCAACATGATCAGGCTCCCATAGGGCGATGAACTTGGCCGGATGTGACCTTTCAGCAGCAGCTCCTGAATCTGCCTCTTGATTTCATAATTCTCCATAACAGAGCACCTATATATCAGTCCATTAGGTAGCAGCGCACCTGAGGTTAGTTCAATGGGGTTCTTGACTTGACAGTGTAGAGGCACCCCTATGGGTGAGGTGAAGATGTCCCCATAATCCTCGACAACCTTGTCCATTTGTTGTTGTCATGCAGAGGAGCCATGTCTGGAGGTCGTGGACACAGTCTTCTTCTTGCCCTGGGGGCAGATCATCAGGAAAACAAATTTCCTGGTTTGGGAAATGAAATTACTACATTATTTTGCAGTAACCAAAGAGATAGTGGGAGGCGGTGGTACCTTTGGTATCCTGTAAAATTTATTTCCCAAAGTAAACATAACAACGTAAGGCCGGGACTCATACGCAGCATATCACTTCCACAAGTATGGTTGGCCTAATAATACATCATAAACATCAATAGGAGAAATTTCACACAATACCTCATCCGTGAAGGGCTTTCTACTATAGGGAAGGTGGCATTGTTGGCTAACGCGGAGATCTCGTCCTTGGTGAAGCCACCCGAAGGTGTATAGTTGTGGGTGTGTTGTGGTCAGAAAGCCCAACCGCTTCATGACATTTGCTGAAATGAGGTTCTTTTGGCTCCCATTGTCGACAATGAATCGTAGCAGGGAACCCTTTACCCACATCTAGGAGTGGAAGAGACGCTCTGTCTCCTCTGGATCTTCTGGTTCCTCCTTCTGGATCTTCGTAGTGGCAACAGTGGCATTGGGCTCCGCATCAATAATCTGCTTCCCTTTTTCATTCACCTTGTCAGGTTTTGATTCAGAGTTGGAGCATGCATCTGATTCAGAAACCCTCATCTCGGCCACCAGCGACTGCTTGGCCCGACACTCAATTTTGTTGTGAGTGGAGCTCTTATGGAACTCACATCACTTTCCCGTGTCCTTTAGCTTCGCAATGTTTTTCTTTGGTTGTGTATTTGGCAGGTTGTCTTGGGCCACCATGCCTTGGCTTTGTCCTTTTTTCTACGGTTTTGGGACACCTTTCCCTTGCTTTTGATTCGCAGATCCAAAGTCTCGCTTCTTATGTTTGAATTTCTTCTCAATCTTGGCAGCATACCGGTATGTTGTACCAAGCGAGGAGATGTCGAGGAACTCCGTTTCCTATTGAATGTATCTATGCAGACAACCTCGATACTTTAGCACCAAATGTTTCTCTGAATATTTGATACCCAACTTTGTGCACAGGGTATGGAACATATTCGTTAGCTCATGCACATCTTGATCCCTTTGTTACCGCAGTGTGGTCCATTGTATGTACTTGTCCTCATAGCTCCCCATGGGATAGTATTGTTCCTTTATGGAATCTCGAAAAGAATTTGAAGTGGGTATGGCTGAGAACAGAGAAATTTTTTTCTCGTCCTTTTTCTCACAGTAGGTTTCCCACCAGTCCTTGACATGGGGGGTAGCTTTGAGGAGTGCAAAAATAATCTTCTCCCGGTCGAAAAATTCATGAACCGAGAAATATCCTTCTAATAGATTCAACCATCTATCTAAGGCATCTGCATCTATTTTACCCTCAAATATGGGAATTTCAAAGTTTACTTGTACCTTAAAGGGAGTCGAGCCTCTAGAGTGGCTGTTGGATGCAGATGCACCACCGGTGGGCAGTCGTTGAAGGATCTGGGCAAAGTTATCCATCATCACGTTTCTTTGTTTTTTGAGGACCTCCTCGAGCAATATTTTGATAGGATCTCCTGCTCCCTCATCTTTCTTTTCGTCCCCCATGGGCATCCATTGGGGTTTGCAAGGCTAATCTTGCAAAGGTTCCACCAAATCAAGCCCTAACTCCTTATACCCCGACCTCGTTGGGAACATGCAAAGAAGGATCGAGAAAAAACAAAACGCTCTAATACCACTTATCCGGATTTATTCAGGAATGCAACAGAATACAGAAATAACCATAACCATAGAAATACAGTGGAAATAAGGCTTCATTTCATTAATATCAAATCACAGAAATATGCTTACAAACATGATGGAAATAAAATAGCTAGGGTGCTGGTAGAGAATCTCTAAGAAGAGATGTGGCAGCTACAGACCTCTGAACTGTGTTATAATGAGGCTCGAGGGCCTATTTATTATGGAGAAACAATGGATAACTCTAAACGTCCAAAAACCTAACCTAGGATATGAAGCACAAAAAACTATGGGCCCCTTTTGGGTAAATTGGTGTTTCAACTTCTCGGGGATGTAACTTCGGCATACTTTCTCCGTTTGGGGCTTCAAAATGGCTCCGGAAGTTCACGACCCGAAAAAATGCTAAAAATAGTCAGTTGTGAAAAAATTGAAAGAGACAATGGTGGGGCCCCAAGTGGAATAGGCGAGTGGCCACCAATATCCACCGGGATCAGATATCAAACCAATCACTTCATGCCCAAAATAGATATGGAATTGTTGCCATAATTCATGGTGGAAGGTCTGTAAACAACAATCCTAATTTTTGGTTATAATTGGCTAGTAACTATCAATTCTTCACTGGTAGCTCTGGCTTATCAATTTCCCAAAATCACATCAAATTGTCCTCCAATAATGGATCAAATATTTGTCAGAGGTAATTTGCAAAAATAATGAAGACTAATCTGAGGAGGTGATCCAAATCAGCTTCTATCCATGGATAACAAGCATTGAACTAGACTTCCAACCTTGTCATCTACTATTGGTACATGTGTTATCTGTTATCTAGTTCAATATTGTAAAACACTAAATTGCCAACATCCAGTAGAGTCAATTGTTGGACCTTCATTTCTTTGTGTACACACAACATTTTTAGTCATGCCACTCCAACCCAGAACACATATAATTAGCCAGAGCCTTCTTGAGCACTATATTATGATGTCAGGCCATTATAGATCTACATTTAACCCATGCGGGTCATAAATTTGGAAGGGCTGATGATTTCCATTTAGTCAAATTAAACTAACTCAACAGGAAATTTTCTAAACTGATCCTTAAATGTCAACAAGAAATCCCTTTTGTAATTTCTATCTTCCAAACCTCTTGCCTTTGGTACAACCATTTGCTTTGCACCAGTAGATATCATGGAATTTTTTTTCTATATTTTGGGTAGGAAATTGAGCTACATATTCCCATTTATCTAGTTCTTTCTAGCCTTCATTCTCAAAGTAATTAGCAACATTAACAATGGGAACAACTATAGTAGATGCATCTGGATAACTTACATTCTTTTGCTTTTCTTCTGGTGCCTTGTATCCATTATACAAATCACCAGTTGAACTGGAAGTATCAGCTTTAGCCAGACATTCCTTCCTCTTCTTCTTCTTGCTACTATCCCTCTTGATTCCAGCACCAATGGAGGTTGTGGCTACAGCCTGATTATTGGTAACAGGAAGGGTACTTTCATTCTTTTTAATAGTATCGTGGACTATATTCATAGGTTTGTCTCTCTAATTAGCATTACTTCTTTTTGCAACACCATATAATACTTAGCTTTAAATTCACTAGAAAAAGAGGGAAATTGTTCATACATTTCCATTCCTTCTCTGCAAATGCCACTAGATTCATAAGGAAGCTCCATATCATGTGCAACTACTTTGAGTTGATAAGAGTCACCTTTCCTAAATATAGAAACAATTGCAATTCCATCTTTGTTCTCCTTTCTATTGAACTCAATCCATGTCAATTCTTTATCCAAAGATGTAAAAGATAGCCCTTAAACACTTACATATGAGCTCAAGTGTTTTTTCATGTGGTTCATCTACAATTGTGCTTAACTCAACAACCAAAGATAACTCCTCACCTTTAATTTACCCAATCGTTGATAAGTTTTGAAATTTGATTCACAAATTACCACATCAATGACAATGCCATTGGATTATTTATGATTCACATCAAATAAAGAGAGATTTTTTGAATATGATTAAGAGTTATAAATATCTTTGGTTTGAATTTCATGCTTGTTAACACTAGAAAATCGTACAGTAGAAGGCGACATCAATTAATGTCGAGCCCAAGGATTTACAGGACAGGAATATATTATGAAATCAAGATGTATTAAAAATCTCTAAGGTTTTGAGAAAATCAAATTTGAACTAGTCATAAATGCTCAAATGTACGCTTTTTCCTTCAAGAAGAGCGCCTTCTACGTGCCTTTTTGCCCGATAAGCGTGCATTCCTGGAAATGGAAAAAAGTCACTTTTCGGGACCACAACAAGAAAAGGACAGTTACTCCTTATGTGAAAGCCGCCGAAGGACAGCCACCAGCGCCTCCTTAGACATTATGTGAGCACACAAAAGAATATTTGAGCACACAATGGAATCACACCTCTCCCTTGGGTCACCATCCATCATGTACCAAGGGAGGGAAGGAGGATTTGAAGCTCACCTATATAAACCCACCAAGAGATGAACAAATGGTGATCACAAGGTTATGCTGACCAAAGTTTCCCCAAGCAACACCAAAATTGTGTGTGACCCAGAGCTGGATCTAAAGAGGACTCGATAGTTGGTCACCCAACATCTTAGTCCACCACAGTAGAGAGAGAGAGAGTGAGACTGCATCAGAGGCAGAGCTTGGAAGGCAACATCCTTACATCGGGACCTAGAGCCATTGCCTAGGGGCCCTTTGGCAAGTGGGTAAAATTTCTTCTCCATTTTGAACGTTTAATAAGAAGAGGCCATCAAGCCATCATTTGCATTATTATCATTTGGAACTCTCTATATAGCTTCTATATATTTGTGTTTTTAGTTTTAGTTTAATCAGAGCATACTTCAGCATACTATTTCCATTAAGTTTTATGCTTTTGAGCTCCCCCACTTTCTGCCTGTTACCAATAGTTTAGAGAGTAGACCACACTCTCTAAGCTTGTGCGATTTCATACACTCGTGCAACTAATCCACAACAACAGGATTGGCGACTCCACTAACGTGTTTCAAGTTTATGTGGTTGTCCCATATTTTGCAGTAGACCCTTTGTCTATGCTGGAGTGGAGCTGACAGTCCTCTAACCCATCTTGTAGTCCCTAGACTCACTGAGGTGACAGACTAAAGAAGGCAGCTCCTAATATTTTTACTTGCAGGATCTTTGCGTGCAGTTTTGCCTCACAGAGGCGCATTGCGCACGTTCAGGAGTGACCTGGGCACAGGAAGGCGTACTTGTCAAGGGCTTTTGCGTGCAAATTGCAGAGAGATTTTTTCTCCCCATTTTCTACATTTTTTCTGCTTGTAAGTGTGTTGGGTAGCCCCTAATGTATCTGCCAGCACCTGTGTTGATACCCCACAACTTCTGAGAACTCATTTTTTGCTGCTTTCTGTAGGCATTTAGTTAGTTTTCATTTAAGTTGGTTTTTGCAAAAAGTGTTCACATAGTTTAAGTAGGGGGCAAATTAACCATTGATTTCTGAAAATTTTATGTTTTTTTCACATTATGGTATGCACACTTAGCTTTACTAATCCAAGTAAGTGGCTCATGACCACACATGCATAAGCTAGTGTAGAAATTGTTTAGTTTAAGTTCAATTTTTTCATTTAGGAAATTGCGGGACTAGGATTGAATCACTAATTAGTGCAAGTAATCTCGGCTGTCTTTGCAACATTTGGTGACCCTAGACAAGAATATGAACACTCTACCTTCGTGATTTTCCATCTCCCTTTAGTCACTCACATAGACTAACTAGGAATATTTGGAAGTGGCCCATTATCCGCAAATGCTTTACATTTGAGCAAGGAACAACATCACATAGTTTAACTAGGGGACTTTTGTAAAGGATCACCGATATCCATATGTTCAAATTATGAGATTGTTCACCATGCACTCATAGACATTCACCCACTAAGAAAATAAAGCCACCTAAAAATAACTTAAACCAACTCACTAAATTCTCCCCACAGGGGCCACAAGAGAATTTATAGATTAAGTTAGGATCAAGGGGGTAGGCATCCAATAAGCTACCTTGATCACACTTCACATTGAAACATAGAATTTGTGTATTTAGGGAGCTTTAAAATCCACCTATCAGCCCATGGAAAATAAAACCCGAGCACGGAAGAGACCCAATTCAGAGGGGGTTAGGCTTAGGCGCAGTGCATGAAGTATAAGTTAGGGCTACCTGACCCAGCTGATACTCGGTACTGTTAGCTGACTAACAAGAAACCCAAGACTCGAACGCTCATGTGGGATTGTGGTTCTTAGTGGCCAAAACTAGGGCATCCTTTACCCTATAGGTGACAGTGCAGGCAAGCGCTAGACCCTCTACCCTTACCTTGGTTGATTCTCTTCAGCTGACTAGGGGCGTCACCAACTCTTACGGGACATTGTGCCAGCACTCACAAGAAATCCTCTCAAGGCCCTATTACTTTTGAGTGTGTGAGGACGTATTAGGTATTCTAGGATTTTGAGTATCACGCGCAAACAAACAATTCCATTTTTTTGCTTGATTGATCACATAGATTAAGTTGAAGGAAAATTCATTTCATTTTCGCTTTGTTTTATGTATGTGGCTATAAATTTGTCATGATCACAGACTCGATCCCCTCAAAATTTTTCCAAAACCTAACCTGGCCGACACTCACACAATTCCAACAGAACCTCTTCGGTCCAGGCATCTTTTGGACCTCCCCCCATTACCGGGAGGGGTTCCTGGTCTTTCGTCGTTTAAGCATCAAAGACGAAACATTGCCACAGTGGTTGGTTCCTCCTTTCTTGGAGAAACCTTATTTGGGAACCCCTAGTCGGTCTCCCAACACCACACCGCACACCACTTCCCCCTCGCCCCCTGGGGGGCAGAGGAGCGCATCCCATATGGGAAGCCAGCTGAATTCACAACAGGGTACTTCACAGACTAATCCTCGTTCTAACCAAAAATTCGTGTCTTCACACGTTTCCATGGCGTCAACCTCCCAATCACTCTTCTTAGTGGCGTTGAATCTACCAGATTTGACCAAGATCACCAATGACCCCATCGCACATCACCCCAATTGGCCTCCCATGCCCATGAAGCTCCCTTCAGACATACCAAAGTTTGAAGGCAACAAAGCAAAAGACCCAGGAAATCATATAATGACCTTTCACCTATGGTGCTCATCGAATAGCATCATTGACAATACTATTCAGTTAAGGCTATTTCAACGCACTCTTATGGGAGTGGCCATGAAATGGTATGTGGAGAAACCTCCTGCTTCACATGGAACCTTTAGCGCCCTTGCTACCATGTTTCTCACATACTTTCAGTTGCCCATTCACCACAATTCGGGAATGGAATTACTGACTCATTTTAGACAATCCCCCTCTACCCATATTTCATAACATCTCCATGAGTGGAGGCGGCGTCACAGTTTATGCAAAGCACAACTCGATGACCGATTCCTTTTAGATTTATTCTTGAAAACTCTGATGGCAGAGATTTCAAAGGATGTGGCGCAACGTAACCCCACATCCGAAGAGGACGCAATCAGTAAAGCCCAACAGCTTGTACTAATCTACATGCAATCAGGATACATATACAATATTTTACCCAACGCCCTGCACCTACAATCTTATCAAGAATTTCCAGGCGCGTCTAACTCTGCATATGGACTTAATGGGTCAATGACCCAAGGGTACCTAGGCAGCAACAATCAAAATCCTGGTTACACACATGGGTCTACCCAGAACATGTCTCAACCTGGATTTCAAAGTCATCACATGCAACAGCAAAATTTGACTAATAGGGCACAAGCGTATCACCAAGGAGGACTTTATCATCCGGCTGATGGGACCTATTACACAAGAAGAAAAATTGATGGAAGAACTCCCCCCCAACGGCTAGGTGCAAACATGGGACAACAATATGCTCAGTCCCAATCACATAACCCACCTATGCAAAGCAATGCATAGGTGAACTTTGTGCAGTCGTCCCAAATCAACCACGCCAATATGATCAGGAGGATTATCCTCCTAATTTGGTTAAGAGAAAGGTAAAAAACAAGCCCAAAGGGAACCCTGGATAGGGGGGAAGCAACCCACAACACCCACCGTGATCCCAGGCTGGAGGTAACTCCAATCGGAATCAGAACTAGGAGCCAAGCAATGATCAAAGGGAAGGCAAAAGGCCACCTCTACAAACAAACCATTCTTGTTCAATATGTGGTGAGTACAGGCACTATACTCACCACTGTCCTAAACTCCCTGAGCTTAAAAAGCTTTAGAGTAACCGAGGACAAGGAGAATCTTCCCAGAAAACTGCGGTGATGCAAGAAACCTTCCCCCATCAAGGAACGGTCAGCACTCAGCAGCAAAACCCCGACGATTCCGAGAAAAACAACCATGAAATTTACATGGTTGGGGAAGAAATGTTTTTTCAAACTCAAAACCGCAGTTACGACACCCCACCAGACACCAGTACGTCAGGGGCTAGTACGAACGTGCCGACTGCACCTTTAACCATTCCAAAGATTCCTTTCGAACCATTTCCAAACATGGTAAAAGGGCCTAATAGGCAAGCAGGTAACTACTCCAAAGCGGCCCACAATTACAACATCGTAGATGATTTAGCTCAATCACCTATTGCTATGTCCGCATTGGAAGTACTGCATTCGTGCCCAAAGCAATGGAAAGCCCTAATTTCTGCATTAGGCGCTGTCGACCCTGCCAACATGCGCATGATGGCTTTTGGCTTAGAGAAATCCACCCCTAAGCTTCCCTCCATGGTCACCTTCCAGATACCAGTATCGGTACAAAATATCACTATTCACCGATGTGTCATTGATGAGGGTGCATCCACATGCATTATGTCAAAGAATGTATGGCAAAAGTTAGGAGCCCCCGAACTCAAACCTTCCGTCATCACACTCAAAGCATACAACAGTCATCCCTCGACCCCCGTCGGTCTCTTCCAAAATGTACCAGTCTGTTTAGCTGGCAAGATGGTCCACATAGACATCAAAGTATTGGACGCTCACTTGGATTACAATATACTCCTTGGGTGGAGTTACATGTATGCCATGTCTGCCATAGCATCCTCCATCTTCCGCATCATGATGTTCCCCCACGAGGATCGAATCATCACAGTAGACCAACTGATGCACAGTGAAAAGCATCCCTTGACCAACATGGATGTAATTCTACCCTATGTAGATACATCCGTAGACGGTCTTTCACGGTATCAAGAATATGGCCCTGGCCAATTCAAACCGTCATCCGTCCTAGGGTCATTCCTAGGAGATCCTCCCATTATCCCTGAGGTATCGCCCGATGCCACAAGGAACCCGGTATGCTTGATGTCCACATCAAGCACCAAGGTTAGTCAGGATACGGACTCAAGCAGTAACGACACCGAGGCATCAGATACTGTAGCCTCCCTAGTCTACACCACCTCCCAAACTCCTTTCCTCTACCCACCTCCTGGCTTCACCTCCCAGCAGGTCTTGGAAACACTGGTATTACCCAATATATCGTTGGCATTCCCAGTGTGGTATCTCGTTCCCCCTCTAGGAATGATAGCTACCAACGTTACTGCATTTGGGTTAAAGCCCCCCGATCCTGAGGTTCCCCAACCTATCCAAGCAGCAGTCAAAACCTCCCCCGCAAGAGAAATTCCCATTGCAAAACCGGTGATCACGACTAAGAAAATCGCCAAGAAAGGAAAGAAAGTGGTGACTCCCACCATGCAGAGGGAGTCATCAACCTGTGCTATATGTGATGTAACAAGACACCCTACTCACATATACCCAGAGTTGGACGAATTAAAACCACTCCTCAACTGCGAGGCATGTCCCTCAAAATGACGTTCCCATAAAAAGGAACTTGCCACCAACAGTACAGGCAAACCGCTGTGTACCAATCATGCATGCGCTCTCTCTGATACCTATGGGCATTATACCCACCATTTTCCAGAAATACCACGGTATAGGGATGCCTTACATGCGGTCGAGTGATCCTATCAAGAGGATCCCTCAATCCATTCTATCAATGACGAGCCGTGTACCATCCTATACTTACAATAGGAGCATAGATTCGTAGAAAGACCCCCGGTAATTCCCATTATACGTTGTACGCTATGCGATGAACGTGGCCACTACCTCGAAGAGTGTGCCGCATTGGAACTCATTCACATATGGTATCCAATTGAAAGAGTTTACTGTGTGGGGCTACGGGCAGCACAATTCACATGCCCGTTATGCACCAACAATCACCTATTGGAGGATTGTCACTACATACCTTGCTTTCGGCTAGCCCTTGCTAGCCTCTGCTCAACCATAGTTCGTCTTTCCCGAGAAGACTATATGGATGCCAAATCCATCGGTATCTCCATGACCCAAGAAGAAGAGATGAGCGGGTCCATAATGTTCTTATCAACCGAAGAAAAGTTGAGCGGGGAACCCCTAGTTACCCCCAAAGGCATCTCACGAAACCCACCCGCATGCACATTATGCAAGTAGACGAACCATATAGTAGTCCACTGCCCTGACTTAGCAGCATTGCGATGTTCGTATCCCGCCTAGCCTCAGACCAAGCACGATGGGACCCCCATATCATGGATATTTTGCCTGATATGTCAGGTTAATCATTACGGTCGACATTGTACGTATGTGTCATGGATCCGTCCCACTATCGACATGATTAATGTCGTAGAAAAGAGGACGAGCGATCTTCAAGAATGGCATAAAAGATACATCTTCGACCCAATGTCCCCACCACCGCAGCGGTGTGTCAAGCCTGATAAGACCACACACCAACCACGTATACCCCAGGCCAAGCCTAGGATAATATGTGATCTTTGTGATCTAAACGATCACTGAGTCAACCAATGCAGAGAACTCAAACCCCTCGCAAACAGTCTCTGCATAGTCTCGCCTCTTCCTCAAAAACTTCTCTCTAATCAAGAGAAGATCACATGCACTTATTACTGAATTTGCTCACACTTTCATCATAAATTTAAGTGTACACATCTCCCCAAGATGAGAGAAGCTAGAGTGGCATTAAGTCAACCACCCACCAAAAAGGGAGGCAAGTCTCAACTTACAACGCAAAAATGGAAGCAGAACACTACCTATTCCACAATCGACCCTTTCCAAGCATCCACATCAGGAACATCGAGTAGTGAAGAATCTCACACTATCTACTCTGTCAGCGCTGTGATACCATGCACCATTTTCACTGGTCATGATCACATGCCAGAGGTATGCCCGCTGCTAAAAGCATTCAGGCACCTCTGTGATAAAAACAATTTTCACCTACCGGAAATTGACTATCCTAGCGGGAAAGCCAACCTTAGGCTCACAGAGGACTCTATTACTGAGATCCTTCCCCTGCCGCATGCCAGTGACACAATTCACCATATACAACTTGTATCATCGCACGCCCAAAACAGGATTTCAACCACCTCCTCATCACAGGAATTCCGCTTTATTCCTGTCGCAAAAGACGAAGGCACCTTACGCTTTTGCATAGATTTCCGCAAGATCCCAAACTTGCATACCGCCATCGAACTCCTTGATGACACCCAGCCTCTAGAACAACGCCTAGTACAACTAGAGCTAGTTGACAAAAGCAGGCGACAATCCCTGCAACACAATGAGGCCCATAAAAAAAGGGTAAAAGCATCATTCGACCGCCACATCACCCCTCGCTCATTTACCGAGGGAGAGTTAGTCCTTCACTATGATGTCGCAAAAGAGGCCTTAGGGCCAGGAAAGTTCGAAACCTTGTGGAAAGGGCCCTATATCATCAAACATTGTCTCCGGCAGGGGGCATACATCTTGACAAAACCGGACGGGACCTACCTCACTAACCCCGTCAACGGCCTTTACCTCAAGAAGTTCTACCCATAAGGGCCCCAGTAGCCCTTATCCCCTAGAGTTAGAGTACACAAAAAATCCCAATACCAAAATATTTTTGACCCAAATACCTAAACGCGCTCAAAGTGCCACCATGGATCACCAACTTGAACCCTATTTCGGATTTGTTGATGGAGCATCGCGATGGTCTCAAAACTTAGCTGCAGCTGCCTGGGTCATCTACCACCCTGAACGATCACCACTATGTTCAAACGGCGTGTGAATCGGATCAGCAACCAACAATCAGGCAAAATATGACGTCGTTATCGGACTTATGTGCGAAGCCCTCCATCAAGGCATCTACCATATGCATGTCTACCTAGATTCCCAGTTAGTGGTGTCACAGTTAAACCAAACATTTGAAATCAGAGACACAAACTTTTTTAGAAAACATTTGCGTGCCAAAATATTAAGCAGACAATTTGATTACATTACATTCTCACATGTATCAAGGAATCAAAATCAGGCAGCTGATCACATAGCTAACAATATTCTAGACTAGAATGCATCATGAATAAACCACCATACATGAAAAACCAAAAACATAGATATCCATCAGCATAAAAATCCATAAACCGAAATAAATAGCACACCATGCAGAGCTGCAAAAAGATCTCTCATATATGTGTGTGTGTGTGTGTGTGTGTGTGTGTTTGTATCTGAGTAAAAAAATAGTATCATTGGCCCATTGGCCAGCCCAAAGATACAAGGGTCGTCAAAAATAAGGGAATCATCCTCATAATGGGTGCTTTCCCTGTGTACAAAGCTACTCTAGGGGGGTGCCCCCTCAAGAGGAGCACTTGGGCCCAACACTGCTCCTTGCCAACACCAGAGCTGTTGTCGCTACTGCGACAGCTACCCATCGTAGAGTGGGCTAATAATCCCTCGGGCAGGCACCTCGTGGGTCAAACGGTCCACTCGACCCCGGAAGTCCTCTAGAGTAGCCACCTGAGCCGTAAGTACTGCGATGCGTGCCTCAGCTGCATGCGCACAAGCTCTCTCGGCTACTACCTCAACTGCAGCCGAGCTACTACCCTCACCAGAAGGGTTAGCACCATTCCCGCCATGTCCACCGACACCACCCTGTCCACCTGCAACACCTCCTCCCCGACCACCCTGCGGTCGTGGCAGAGGATCATGACCCACCAGTCGGGCCACTGGGCGTCTCACCTCGCCAACATCTGCACGAGTAACCAAAAGAATGTCAGTGTCAATAAAAAACACTCAAGCACATAAAAACTCGAACAAATGCAAAAATATAGCACATACCTGCAAGACCCCAAACATAACCGAAAGGGAGACCGATATCTGGATCACCCTGAAAATCCATCCTCGCATACGGGTATGGAAAAAAAAATTGCAGATTGGCCTCGAACCAGGCCTCTGTCGTGTCTTTCCAATAACGACCCACCATGCCACCACCACCGTGTGGAATCACCGAATCCCACCTCCTCATGCGTGGCTCCTTGGGCCCCCCAATAGGCACTGCCACAACGGGCCTCATCAACACTAGCCTCTCGTACATAATGTTGCACAAGATGCTGGCATATGAAAATTATTTGGATCCATGTTTGACCCTATTCAGTTGCGACACCATACCATCAAAACAGAAATGGACGAAATCGAAAAAATGCCCGTTCCTCAATCGTCGTAAAACTCTCACATGTGGGCCCGATGCCCGATGTGGAGCAAACGACCCCGCTAGTCGTACAATAATGGATAGAGCACACCACTCGCCTGCATTTGTCACTAATGCAATATTGATGCACCCCTCAGTAAGAGGCTCACCACCGCAATGCCTCCTCCGGAACCTATCCATGTTCACTCGCCTAGCAAGGAGTGGATACCTCAGTGCCTCGCCCTGAGGCAGTAATCTGGTCACAAAGTATATATCCGTCTCTGGATGATAATCAAGTTCTTCCCCCTCAAGACGAACATATTGTGCCTCCTATGCCAATTTTGTATGATATAATGTAACAATCGTTCCTATGACCGAAGGAACTCGTTCTTAGAAAATTTCAGAAGGCCCCATGCGGCCAACTAACGGCGTGCCCTAGCATCAGCAGCTAGGGTGATCTAGATCTTGGGCCAATCTCACTCTCTCCATACCAACCTACCAGGCAATAGGCACCCATCAGTACAGAGGAGAAACATCAAAAGGGACAACAAAAACCCAAGTTTTTACAAAAACCCTGCCCTCGCGAGCCTGTTTCGTTCACATGCACGCCCTTGCACGCAAAAAGGAGGGAACAACGCGCCTTCGCGCGGCTGTCCCTCGAAAATAAGAAAAAGGGGGGAACTTCTTTGCCTATATTGCCCGTGCAATCTAGGACAAAAAGCCCCTTTGAGGTCGTACAAACCCAATTTTTACATTCCCCGACATCACCAAACTAAAAAAATTGAAATGCAGGACATCATGGAAGTTACCTCAGCATAATATTGCTAATCTCCAGTACACAGGTTGACCGCAACAGCAAGAAAGGCTCTGCAATCACCTCTTATCTCCCAAAAATCAGCAAGTACAAACAAATAGGATTAGGGCCATAATCCCATATTTATCTCCCTTTTCCAGAACTTCGGAGGTCCATAACAAGAGATCAGAAGGTCGATTTGCACCATCATCAGTATACCATGACAAATGAAAGAGATACCTCACATTCGCTTTCCAGAAAAATAATTTTTTCAGCGCCAGCACGTATGCACCCTCCCATCTTCCTTTCCAAAATTTATGTTTTTCAATAATATTGGATGAAAAGAAGATGCTTTCACTTGAGGTATTTGTTTTTAAAGGAAGAACCCGCAAACCGTTCACAGCACCGTCCACTGAAAGTTCTGGAGCAGGTATCATTCTACCCTCAGCATGATAGAGTCCCAGAGAACTTTGCATATCCTGACATCATTTCTCCATTATAAATAAACCATAGGGTCCTCATACCCGACCACGTTTATCATCACATCACCCTGCATATGATAAATGCCCGCGATGGTCGGTAGATCCTCCCCTCCATGGCAATCGTCATCCAAAGTAGACCATACATCAACCCCCAAGTGACGTCATGGCCATACCATGTTATTCCGGGAAGCACCTCATGCCCATCCACATATCGTGCATAAGGTCAAGTTCACCATTCAAACTCAACCCCCTTCCCAGACGATCAGGTTGTACAAGGAAATTGAGAGCGCACCTCCCCACACCACATTTGGCCCGCCATACCTCCATCAGCATAATCCCATCTGCGACATCTTTCGCTTCATCAACCCCGCACATGAGACCAACCAATGGGACCCCTACCCCAGCAAAACACCATCCTCACACCTTTAGTGAGTGACCCTATTTCATGTTTTGGGGTACCTATCTCTGTGTTTTGTACAAACAAAACCCCATTATTTTATTCTTTTGGTAAGTGTACAAAGACCACAAATGAGGCCCTTCACCACTTCGCCCTCATATTTTACATTTTCTCCCATGGCAGCAATCCCTCATCTCCCTTGGTCGAAGTATTTCACCCCCCATGCACGCACCATTCAGACAATCATAGCCGGTTCACACCCGCCCTGGAGGTCCTACCGACTCCAGGGATTTTTCCTTCAAAAATAACTATGACTGCCGCCAAGCTGCTCAATTATACTTCGACCTTGGGCCACTGAATCCCCATCACCCATTTTCAGTCACCTCTCACCAACATGCCTATGTTAAACCCATCATATCTCGATCCATGACCCCTCAGGTCGGTGACTCATGGTTCGGTGAAGACTTCCTTTTTGTCAACCTCAACACCTCTTTTCCAAAAAGGAAGCAGTACCTTCGATTACCCCTCCCCACACAAAGGGGCATCCTTAGGTGGCACTGTGGGAGAAATCATTGTCCACAGATGTCATTGATCCTCTTGACATTCGACTACAGCAAAAGCTTTCATGTCACAATGGTATCGTACCTTACAACCATTGCACTTTGATCAAGATTCGTTGAAGACCCGTGCCTTCATAAGTGTCTCTGACAGCAATGCTTACACGGGAAGGTCCCAGCCAATACATATGCGTACATGGCACAGTGATATGCCATACCAGGATTACACATATGGGTACCACATTCCACCTATCGTCAAATAAAAAACGCCCCTGAGGGCATCAGCAGTCATCGTTAACAACCACCATCATCACTACCACAGTAGTGGCACAGACAGCACATGTATCTATCAATTTTGTTTAACTATCCATAGCATCACGAGCATGGGCCATGCTTGCCTCGTTGAAATTTTTTAAATATGTTGTATATTTTGTCTGCTTGCAAGGGGTCCCTTAGGCCATGGTTATCTCAGAAAGGGTGCAAGGTGTTGTCTATTCCAAAATACACGCAAACCTCTCTCTCTCTCTCTCTCTGCGTACGATACAGAAAAGAAACTATAATGTATTTCGGCTATACAGTTCTTCCTAGACCTCACACATTAGGGGGAAACTGTTAACACTGGAAAATCATACAGCAGAAGACGACATCAATTAATGTCGAGCCCAAGTATTTACAGGACAGGAATACATTATGGAATCAATATGTATTTAAAATCTCTAAGGTTTTGAGAAAATCAGATTTGAACTAGTCATAAATGCTCAAATGCGTGCTTTTTCCTTCGAGAAGGGTGCCTTCTGTGCACATTTTTTCCCGATAAGCGCGCATTCCTGGAAATGGAAAAAAGTCACTTTCCATGACCACAACAAGCAGAGGACAGTTACTCCTTATGTGAAAGTTGCCTAAGGACAGCCACCAGCGCCTCCTTAGACATTATGTGAGCACACAAAAGAATATTTAAGCACACAATGGAATCACACCTCTCCCTTGGGTCACCATCCATCATGTACCAAGGGAGGGAAGGAGGATTTGAAGCTCACCTATATAAACCCACCAAGATATGAACAAATGGTGATCATAAGGTTATGCTAGCCAAATTTGCCCCAAGCAACACCAGCATTGTGTGTGACCCGGAGCTGGAGCTAAAGAGGACTCGATAGTTGACCACCCAACATCTTAGTCCACCACAGCAGAGAGAGAGAGAGAGTCAGACTGCATCAAAGGAAAAGCTTGCAAGGCAACATCCTTGCATTGGACCTAGAGCCATTGCCTAGGGGCCCTTTGGCAAGTGGGTAAAATTTCTTCTCCATTTCGAACGTTTAATAAGAAGAGGCCATCGAGCCATCGTTTGCATTATTATAGTTTGGAACTCTCTATATAGCTTCTATATATTTGTTTTTTTATTTTTAGTTTAATCAAAGCATACTTCAGCATACTATTTCCATTAAGTTTTATGCTTTTGAGCTCCCCCACTTTCTACCTGTTACCAATAGTTTAGAGGGTAGACCACACTCTCTAAGCTTGTGCGATTTCGTACACCTGTACAACTAATCCACAACAACAATTTTGATGAACAACCTGAATTTGGTGGCATAGAAACATTTTTTCCAACATCTAAGTTTTTCATAGAAAAATTACCCCCATAAGGTATTTTATTTGTGCTTTTTATCTTGAAATTTCTGATTGTTACATCTGATTTTGCATCGACTTAACTGAGTATTGAGCCACTTAATTCTAATTTATTAAAAATTTTAGTGACCTGACCAATGTCCACATACCTTAAATTGTCCATAGGCTTTACCTTTTCAATAGGCTTATTAATCGCTTCACATTTATCTCCTACAAACTCATACACAGGTCCTAAGGGTCCATTGATCCTTTCTGTTAGCAATGTTGATGTCCCCACATTTAATGAGCTCAAATAATTCATTGAGATCCCTAATTTATGTAAAGTTTATGACCTTTCATCAACAGATAAGTAATTTCCAACATGACTTGAGAAAGAGACAATAGAAATAGAATTAGGTTCTTGAGTACACATTGTAAAGCAATGGAGGATGTGCACATTGGGCTAGAGGTAGTGGATGCAACACTAGAAGCTACAACAATTCCTATTAAAGTTTGATATAGAGAATATTGTTGTGAGGAATTTTTTAATCGAATGTACAATCATGGTTTATAGAGATGTCGAGAGTTGCAGAAAGAGTTGTGCCAGCAGTGAAAACAAACAAGGATTTACTCTTTGTGGGAAAGTTCATATTTTAAGCATATAAAATTTTTGAAGAAGATGTTTCCAGCCAATATGGCCCCACCCACCAGTTCAACAAACGAGGATTTACTCTTTGTGGGAAAGTTTAGATTTTAAGCATATAAACTTTTTGAAGAAGAGGTTGCCAGCTAAACTGGCCCCACCTACCAGTTCAACACTCTTACATGACAACCTATTTAAATTAAATATAAAGTGAAAATTTTAGTGACTTTAATTATGCAATCATCCAACTCCACGATCAGTACAATCCATTCCATCTCTATATCTAGTAGATTTAGTCTCTCTAGCTCCAAACCCACTTAAAATTGTAACCATTTCTATCTGATTTTGTCATTATACAAGCCAAGTTACCATTTCAACTTGCCAAGTTGTTTTTTCATAAGTTCTATTCAACCAATTTGAATTTTGTCTCAAGCACTAGATCGAATGTTCCTTTTTCTTTGTTGATGTGTCTGTATCAATCGATTTTTTTTTACAAAACTGCTTGTCAATACTACAGTATGAAGTGTTCCATTTCCTCAACCACTTTTTCCATGTAGCCACAGTAAGAATTTTGGATGCCACTTCCTCATTGCCTACCCATTTTTACAGTCACAAACCCAATTATTTGTGCATAAACTAGTTTCCATTACCTTGCACATTGAAATTAATTTAAATTATAACAGACCAAATTTCATTCATGTGGCCAATATCAAGCAATCAAAAAATAGTCCTTCTAGTAGTTGTTGAAGATTCTAAGATTGAGCCAAGTGCAATAACTACAAATTTATAGAAGCATAATCTCGTTGATGTGCAATTTTTACTAAGGCATCTGTAGCTCCATGACATATTCAAATACAATTTGAGTGGCAATATTATTCCATTTGAAGGAAATATGATGGACAACTTGATCCAAAATCATTTTTCACCCAAAAGATCACTTCCCAAGTAAATTTGAGTTTGAGAAAAATTTTCACATAGAGAATTGTACCAATTATAGGTCACCTTAGCCTTGAACCTAAATATATGCTTAAGGAATTTGACCTTTCCCCAAAATGGATAGGACAAAAGGGTAGGTTAAAATGAAGCATGTGTTGACCAACAATAAGGTCATGGTTAACGAACATGGTCAAATGGCCTTCTCGGGATCTAGATGAAATTTCCAAATTGACTGACGATGGAACAAGTAAGTGTTGCTTTAGGCCTTCTTGGGATCCAGATGTGATTTCCAAATCAACTGAAGCTAGAAACGCCAAGTTTCACTTTACGATTAAGTTTCTAGATTTTCTCCAAATATGCATCCCATGGAATTTGTCTGAACCACTTATTATCAATCAACAAGCTTGTGTTTAAAAATGGATTTCCTTTTTTAGTTTTGTTAATATTTTGAAGAAATTATGGTGTAAATTTTATTTTGTTGCATTTAATTAATTTGTTGGTGTGCATAAATGGGTGGAAATCATAGGTCGAGCCAGGAAAAGTGTTGATTACCTAAAGGATTAGGACATTATTAGAATGGTGCTCAAAATTATGCAGGTATATGTTTCTATCTTGTTTGACATTGATGTTTTGTCACCTATGGCTATTGTGCTTATTGAAGATATGGTTGTGTCGGTAGTCTTATTCCAAGATGTGGTGCCAATACAAAGTTATTGTAATTCAAATTAGACATCACATAATCAATCAGTATTTTGTGCATGGACATGAGTTTTTGTCACATAACTGATCATTTTCATATATGACCTGCATTGTTTTGTTCTCTGTGTCACTTAATGTTGTTTTTCTCAATAGAAAAATTGTATCATTTTCCAATACTTAAATTACAAAAGACACGTCTTAATAGCTTGCCTAGATTTGGCCATATCGACCAAAACCAATTATGAGCCCAAGCAAAGGTCTAAATAAACATCTCACATAAATTTTGTTTTCCTTTCATGCACCAAAAGCAAAAAAATTGGGAACTTATTTTAAGGCTGAAATTATTGCTCTTCTTGTGACATGGTGTATGACATCAACTATACTAGCACTGAAACTTGTTTTATGGTTTGACAGACAAATACAAGTGTGGCTCTTTCTCTTGGGACATTCTTTCTACCATAGATATCACTAATTTTCCTAGACATGCTAAATGTTTACAAGTATGGTTACTCTTCTTTATTCTTTAAACATTTAAAATATTGAAATTTTTATGGTTAAGGCATTTCAGTCCTGATTCTCATTAAGTTTGTATTTGTTCAAGAGAGCTTTTGTAGACTTTACTGCCCCACATTCAGATTATGGAAGTGAGAGAAAGAGAAAATGGCCCCAAAACATATTATTGGATTATTTTCCTCCTTTTGGCATGGAATATTTAAATATTTGATTGTTTTTATTTTTTATTTTTTGGAAATGCAGTTATTTTTTAATATTTACGGGGATTTTGTCTGACATAAACTTAAGAATGAAACTAGCAAGTTAGGTGTTGTAGTGAATGAAATTTTGTTACTAGATTAAGTCCTCTAGTTGCAACAAGAAACACGGTACTTTTGTAGTCAATATACATTAGTGATCACGTTACAATAGATATTTCAAAACTTTCCTTTAAGTAAACTTCAGTATAGCGAGGCAGGCAAAGAATAACCATTTTTTTGATAATTTCAACCTGTACTTTTCTTATTCATGTATATGTTATAACTAAAAGGTTAATGTGTACCAAAAGGGTTGTTTCTAATATCAATTTTTGGTACATGGTATATACTATGTTATAATTGATATTGACATTCTTACCTAAAAACTTGATTTGCCTTAGGTGGATTAAATACAGTGAAAATGGATTTCAAGCAATAAATTAAAAATTTGACACATATAAAAGTAATCCCATTAGATTCAACCACTAGATTTTTCTCAAGTGGTTTAACATAGTGCAAATGGATTTCAAGAACAAATTAACACTCAAAATGTGAAAAGTAAAATTTTAGATCTCACTCAAAATTTAGTAGACTTAACAGTTTTCCAAGATTTCAGGATTGGAGGTCTTGTAATTCTCCATTTGATTTTGTCATGTACGAGGGTACTGAACTAGTATTTAATCAAGAGCACCAAGCCCTCTATGTACCTTTATGTTAGTGGCATTGGTTGTCGAACTCCTATCATGAGCCTACTAAAGAAAATACCCATCACTCAACAAAATCATGACATGACATTTTATGCATTTTCTATCTTATTTTAATGATTGGAGTATGATGTTGATGATGAAGATCACAATATAGGCAATGATTTTGATGATATGTAGGGATTTTTTGTAGCATGATTTTTTTTTGGATGTTAGAGGCCATGTGGAGCTTGTTTTTTGATGTATTCTGCGTTTAGAGATGGATTGCACTCAGTGATTTTTAAATTATGTGTACCCTTGCATGCTATATAAATGAGAATTTTTTCTTATTAGTGTGTTATGGTCCTATAATAATAGGATTAATAATTTTGAATTGACTATGATTAGTCTTGTAATATTGTACATACTTTGCTTTCTGCAAATTGTTTTCACATGTTAAAAAATGTAAAGAGGGTAGGTCCTAAAAGAAAAGTCAAAGTACTAAAAGAAAAAGATCAAAAAAGAATATAAAGTATGAACCCCACCAAAAAGAGATAAAAATAGATCCTGAAAGTGATGCAAATTCAAATGCCACTATTTTTTACTTTACTTTGAAAAATAATATTATGCGCAGCTTGTCAAAAATGCCACAATACATGAAGATCAAATAGTTTAATATTGATTCATTCATGCTTTAAATTTCATGTCAAAATAGTTAGAGAATAAAGATCTAGCCAAACCATTTAATCTTGGCAGATCAATAGTTAGGTAGAGAATAATAATGAGCTCATCAGTTTAATCTGAGCCATTGGAAGTCATAAGGTTAGAATTAGATAGTTTTCTTATAAAAGAAAAATAAAAGGGTCAGCAAGCTCAAATGCACCCAATGAGTGAAGAAAAAATGTTAGGATAAATGATGGGTAGGTATATTACTTTCATAAGTAATGGAGAGCATAAATTGGTCATTTCATATCACTAACATCCCTCAAAATCCCATTCCCTTTGTTAAAAACCCTAATGCCACTCTTAAAAGACATTTTCCCTTGTAAAAATATCCCTTCCCCTTCATACTAATCTTTTTCCCTTTACTTCACTTATTTTCCCTTACTAAAACCCCTTTTCACTAGATTAGAATACATTTTTCTTTGAAAAATTAATTTCCCCTTACAAAATTCCCTTTTTCCATTTAAAACACACTAAAATACACTTATCATAACTTTTAAATAATGTCGGGCCCCATATATTAACCCCTCGCGTTGTTATTTTAACTCATTCTTACTGTGTTTTAAATATCCCCCATCGTATTCATTCACCTCGTATTATATTAACTCCCGCACATATATTAACCCCTCCCACTATTATTTTAACTTATCCCTTTATTATATTAATTCCCCATTATAATATAAACCTAGGTCCCACTTTACATAACCCTGCCGTATGTATTACTCCTGATCCCATATATCATTAGCATATACCTTATATTATAAAATTTCACATATATCACCCCGCATCATTTATTTACCAGGCCTCGCCTATCCAAACATCCCTCCTATTTGCCCAATTGTCAGATCCCCATTCCTCCGATCCAATGGCCAATAACTACTTTCGCACCCTCAATTTCCCAACCATTAACACCACTGGAGGGTTGCGAAATAAGGATTTTCGCAACCCCGCCCCCTTGCTATGTGGCAACTCCACGGCTCATCCCACTCCCAAGCCAAAAACCATATACCCACTTTTTGACATGCGAAAACCACTCATCCTCTTTCTGCCCATTACTATGATACCACCCTGCCATTTGAATTTAACCCCACTTCCAAAGTTTAATCACTATTGGTTAGAACAATAAGGACCGGCCTAAAAAGCCTTTTTCACCATTTGTTTGTTAAATACTGCAAGAATAGAGCTTCTTCTGACCTGTTATTAAGCAAAATCAACCACTGCCGACTATTTTTAGATCAAATTACATCAGAATTCAAGCCTTTTACTACTGAAGCCAGTGTAGAACCAGTTTGAAGCCTTATAAAGACCATTAAAGCCTATTTCGCTGCCAGAAAACCTCCACTGCCTCTAGGACCTTCTCTACAAACATAAATTACCCTTTCCAGGTATTCCTAAGTGCCAAGGCATGTACTTGAGCAAGAAAGTAATAAGTTAATCAATTGAACCTGTTTAAAAGCTTTGCAGACCAATGGAAAGCCATTATTGCCTCCAAAACCCTTTCTGAAGACCAAAATCATCGTTCCACAGTATTCCTGAGGGCCTAAGACTATTTCTTAAGCTAGAGAGTAATTAATTGATAAAAATAAACAAATCTATGGCTTCCCAAGGCATTGTGACAGTTAATCCCCTGCAACCTCCTGTTCTTGATGTTGAACATACCCCCCTTGCTGAAAAAGACTTCAAAATCAGTGACCCTGTCACTGATTTCAACCTCCTTGAGCTCCACTGTTGGAGCCATGAAAAATTCATGGACCAGGCTAATGATATCCACCTTTGGGAATCAAATTTACCTAAGTACATCCTCCCATAGACTTTCCAATTTCCTGTTATCATCAGACTCTGTCAAGTTAATTATCTGCCCAATGAAAGAGCCCTAGTAACCCACAGCAAGGAAATTTTGTTCACCATTACTGTGGAATCAATAAACCAAATGCTTCAAATTCAACCTAATCCTGATAAAGCCCCTTTGTCAATGGAAATCCTTACTGAATTATATCTGAAACTTGACTTTCCAAAGAGGTTTCAGATCTTCCAAACCTTCTTTCCTTCATCAGTTGAAACCCCAAAGAGCAACCCTCCCTATTCAGCCTCAATTTTCTCAGAAAGAACAAGACAAATTGTCACAATGTTGTCTTTCATTCTAGGTTATTTTACATATGAGTATGTAGATGCTTCAGTCTTAGGTTTTCTGTCTATTTTCTGCCCAAGACATCCTCTAGCTTTTACATTTAACTTTTCTCAGTACTTATCAGATGCCATTCATGAGAAACTGGTTAAATTACCTGAAGAATGAGTCTTCAAGTATTCATCAATGTTGTTTTACATGTTCCTATACTTCCAATCTGAAAGGTTTGCAGTAAGCCTTCAAAAACTGGACACTGAGGGTAACCCCTAATCAATTGTCTTCTAGACATCCTTAATCAGGAAATATTCCACAGATTTTACCTACAACAACTTCATAGATTCATTTATTTATCCAATTATCAATATGCTAAGCAGTAGCAGTGAAACAAGAGTCAGTGATGAGATAAAAAAGGTCTTGCAGTTATCAGAACACGGTAGGACAGGAGACTAGTATTTATACTAGAACCACACTGAGATTAGGGTGTATGGATGTCAACTCACTCCATATAAGCTACCCAAATACCTCCCAATGAGGTTATTTTCACTTGAGTATATCAAGCATATCCTTAAATCTGATGAGGTTAACTTTCTATCAGCAAAGAACAAAACACATTTTAAGATCAAAAACCAAATTGGTCCTTTTATTTGCAACATTAGAGGTGTTGGTAAACAAGCAGAAAAGTGTCTTCAGGAATTCAAGTTTAGTAAAATTTTCAAATGGAATTATATCCTTTAGGAGTTATTAGCAAGATGAGAATCAAATTTAAATTAACTCCTTTTTTCCATGAGTCCAAACCTGAGATTGAAAAGTACTCCAACCAGTCAGAGTGGTTGGAGAATACTTTGAAAGAGGTGGAGAAACCATTTGAGACTAGTTCTGCTCTGCAAAATCTAACCATGCAAGATAGAAAATCCAAGGGAGCAAGAGAAGAAGGATCATATTCAGCTCAAACCACTATAGAAACCAAATTCAAATTAATGTACAGGAAGAAGCCAAAGCTAAATCCTGTAAATGAACAAGTTGAGACTTTGAAATTATTGATATAGACACAGCGGTTAAAGAAAATGAACCTCCAACATTTTCAAAGGAAACTCACCAGCCTTCAACATATAACACTCAAATCATTCAGAAGCAGCATAGTGTTGAAGTATCTTCATCAAGTAAACTAGCAGATAAAGAATAGGATATCATGGAGAAGTACAAGGAAATTAAACTCAGGAATGAAGCATTAAAAGCAATTACTTACGCCCAATATTGGAAGCAGAAACCTAGTGACCAGAACAGGTTTCTTTCTGCATTTGATTATAAGACCAGGAAGATGCAGATGACCTTCTTGCAACCCACAGTACAACATCCAAAGTCATCAAAAGATTACAGGAAGACAACATTTGAAGTTCAAGCCAAATATGTTCATCCTATAGACCAAATTGAATTTCATAAGCAAGCTAGAGAAATGTTATATTCTTACCATGACCAATAAATCTATGAGTGTGAAAAAATTGCAAAATACTCAAGAAAACATCGTAGGACAGTTAAATTTAGAGAAGGCTTCCTCACAAGACAAAGACAACAGAATCAAATCACTAGAATAACTGGTCATAGAAGTGGGATATGATCCCAAGAACATTAAAATTGTAGAAGAGCTCATCAAGAAAAAGAATGCAGACATTGTTGCATTGAAGAAGCAGCTCAAATTTCCTCCCACTGAACATCCACAAGCAAAAATAAGTTCTAGATAATGAAGGCCAAAAAGATGAAATGATGAATCTCATCATTCAGTTGATAGCTCAACTGAAAGAGATGGATAAATTGGTACAGGAGAAAAAGGCCAGCATGGAAGCAATCCTTGTCATCGCTATTCCTACAGTTACTACGACAGTTCCTTCTACTTCAGTAGCTCCAGTGGCTACAACAATTTCAACATCAACAACTACACCAACTATAGATTCAACAATAGGAGCAGCTCATCCTATTGATGAAGCAAATAAACTGATTAAAGCCATGTAGGATATGTCCATCCAAACAAATGAAATAAATAGAATTAAAGATTAAATAAAAATTCTAGAGGATGAGAAGAAGCTAGTTCAAATCATGCATAAGAATGAAACATAGAAGTCAAACAAATTGACTAAAAAAGTGCAGAAGTTAGAGAAAGAATTGACACTAAAAGAACCACTTGCCCAAGCAAAGCAGCACCTGTGGGCCAATATCATTGACTCTGTTAATAATATTTTCCCATCTATCCAAGTTATCTATGGGCAGAAGGATTTGATCAAAGCAGCAAGTGAAGCCATTCAGAAAGTCAAGGAAGAACTTGGTAAAAAGCCAGAAGAGGCCACTGAGATTATTAAATTTCTCAATTCTAAGAACATGTTGAGATTCAACAAGATGATGATCCTAGTGAAAATTAAGCACCTTCACTAGGTGGGCCCGCAGGCTATTTTTAGGTGTATGTCTATTTTTAGAATTGTGAGCATATTATAAAATTAGCAGAATGATGATTCTAGATGGTTGAAAAATTTCTATCTTTAGATGAGTTTCTATTTTTAGTAGATGGGCGAAGTCTATTTATAGATCGCTAATCTAAAAATAGAATGCATGTCGATTATTAGTAGCCCTTAATGATAATCAGACAATAAATAGTAACTTGTTCTCTTGGAGCACTTGATTTCAGTTAACTGATGTGGAAAACCAGTTAGCTGAAAGAATTACGATTTCCAAGGTTGGTTGGTGACTCGTGCATGATGGACTTCATTGTAACTGAGTGTGACACAGTTCTAACAGAGTTGGAAGAGAAGTTATGGGAGTTGTTAGTTATTTTAACTCAGTTAAGTGAGTTAAACTCAGTTGTGCTAGTTGTAACTAAAGATACCCTAGTGAAAGATGAGTGAATTAATTATTTAATTAATTCACAAGTAGTGTCTTACTTGCAACTGAATAAATACAGCATTTAACTACTTGTATGTCAGATCCAGTGGAGACCCAAAGGAGAGATAGGTGAAAGGGTGTGTTTGACTATCAGTTGTGACTATAGTGATGCATTCAATGAATCTACACACACATTGGAGATGCCAATGAGGATTGCGCAGTACAGGCAAGGCAAGATCTAATTCATTCAGGGATCTTCTTCAGCAGGGATTGTGCAGTGGAGGCAGGCTGTCAGGAGGCAAGAAATTGGTGCATAGATATGCAAATTTCTGCATGACAGTGTCAGACGGTTGTATATTGTACTGAGAGCTCTATGAGCTGAGATTTGTATGAGATTTTTTCATGATTTCATGATATACATAATATATGGTAGTTGGGGTTTTTATCTTTAAGCTTTCCTGGTTAAACATCTTGTTATGTGCGATTGATTTTTCTTCATATGTTTGCAATTGGCGATTTAATTTCTGCAAAGAATTGAGTAGAAGGATTCTATATTTAACAGTGGATTTAATTGTTAGATTAGGGGAGTCTGGTAATATACATGCATATTATATCTAATTTCTACATAACAAGCAGGAATTAGAAGAAATTGGCATAAGTGACAGAACTAAAACAATCCTTGAGGTAAGAAAGGTAATTTCTAAAAGGAACCTGATGACACAACTGGAATACAAGAGTCAAAACATGGAGCTTTCAATAACCAGATTCATGGTTAAATTTGATTTTTTGAGGCAGAAAGGTCTTCCTAATCCTTTGGTGATCAATGACAGATTAATGAAACATGAGGATTATGATATTAAAATCAGAGAAGTGGCCAAAGAACAGTCCAACAATTCCTCCATGAATGGAATTCCTACAGGAAAAGTGCTCTATCAGACTTTTGAGAATCTCTTTTACATCCAGCATGAGGTAAATCATCTATTTATCAACAAGATTACATTTGCAAAGTACAGAGAGGTTGATGAAATTTTCAGGAGAATGGAAAAGATTAAATTACCAGATGAAGAATCTTTGGAAAAGTTGAATGATTTACTATGATAGTGAAAAGTAAAACAGGTAAAACAGAGAATGCAGGTAAAAAGAAGCCAAGGTGAAACAGATCAGTTAGGATAAAAGTAAAAACAGAGACAGATTAAAGAGTAACAAAGTTGTAATAGATAAAGATCAAAACAAAGTTTAAAGAGTATCAGATGAAAAGACAACGTAAAGGATACTCAACAGCGAAAGAGAGAAAGTAGCAAAATATCAAAGAGCAAACAACAAATCCAAATAAAAGAGGGACAACTAGTAATTTGTCTCCTAGGTGTCTCTATCTTCTTGCATGAAGATATTTATTTTTCCTTGAATAAATCCTAAATAAGTTTTAGGATATTTTGTAATAGTTTTTGTATAAATACTTCATAATTCGAAGTATTGAGTGTGGATTTCTGAACCTTTCTATAGTTGTATTGATCTAAAACCTGAGGGTTTATTGTACCATTCTCAAGTCAGCGGACTAGACTGAGTAATAAAGGCATTGCATTATAGGATTCATGTGTTGAGTCACTTCAGTGAAGTATCTTTCTATTTTTCATGTTTTTCCTTAAATTTTTCATAAACTTGTATGTTTTCTGAATCTAAATGATATAACAAGAATTTTATTTCAGAACTTGTTCAAATATACTATGTCTTGAATTTTTATTCATTTTCATGTTTTCTTCTGATATCCAAATTATGGAATTCTTCATTTCTCCCTAGTTTCGATTGACCTCTGTCATTTCCTTCATTATTCGGCTTGAGGAACCCTTAATTTCTCCTTGATCCCGATTGAAACCACTTCACCTTCTAGCCTAAAGATCTGAATTTACTCATTTACGTTGCCCTGTGAACACTTCCTTTAGAAATTGATTTTTCCATTTTGCTTGATACATTGACTCCATAGCCCAATGGAAAATAGACCTGCACCTATCCATCTGAATCAGTAATTCCGCAACCAAACCAAATCAAAACCAAAACCAATCAATCTTATATAACTAGCCTAAAAATCAACTAAAAACAACAAAGTTAAATCATAAAGAGAGAGCCCTCTCTGAGAATTAGGAAGGCTAGATCCTAAGCTTAAAAGTATGTTGATAGTTACCTCTAATATTTCTTTAAACAAAAAGAATAACAACCCTAGGAATTATTCGAGTGATCATATACTGGCGACCATACTGGGGAATACCAATCCTCAGTTTAAAATAAACCTTAAAGGAAATACTTTTCCTTATTCTTTCACCTTAAGGTTGTTTTAGAGTTGTTAGAAAATTTTTCATTAAAAATTAAAATTCTGGCTTCCAAAAGAACATACTATACCAGGGCTCATCCTGATCCACAGCTTGCTATAATAGTTGATGATCCTGACATAATTTTGAGAAAAACCAAAAAATTAGAAAGTCTAGGAAGAACAAGTCAATTAATCAAAGAAAATTTACTCCCCAAAGAATTATCAAGCTTACAAGATATTGAATTTGATTTATCATTTTAGCACTCTTTGTTTAGAACTAAATCTGAAAATTCAATCTATGATAGTGTAATATATCCTAATTTCATTCAATTTATTGAAACAAATAAGGAGACTATTTCACTTTATTCAGATCAACAAGCTTTAGAACCTTTTGATAAACTTGATGCTATGACTGCAACTTTGATTAAAGATAATGATGAAGCATATTTTCAACATTCTGTTGAAATCGCTGCTTTATCTGCTTATACCCCTAAGCCTTATTCCATTCCTTTAGAGTCTGTAAATTCATCTTGATTTATTACCACATCATCTATTATTTCCACTAACTTCATTCCACAGAATCATTCATCCCCAAGCTTCCTCTTCAACCTAGAGTTTTATTTCCATCTCCAAACACTTCAAGTTCATCTTCTAGCACTTCTGCTACATTTTCAAGTACTTCAACAAAATTTCCAGGTACATCTTCTAGTATCCCAAGTTCATCTGCAAGTACTTCAACCTCATCACCAAGCACCACAAATTTACCTCCTATTCAAGCTTGAATCTTAGCCATGGCAACCAGATATGCCCCTATGGTCCTACCAGCTCAATTACATGCCATGCCCCAAGATTACCAAAGTAAAATCTTTCAATTTGATGGTACTGGTCAATACACTGCACAACAACATGTAAATAAAATGATTGATTACTTTTAATTGCATCAAATTGATGAAGTTGATGTTCAAATGAGACTGTTTGCCCAAACTTTAGCTGGAGATGTATTGAAATGGTTTAAAGCTTTACCTGCCAATCATATAGCTGATTTAGCTTCTTTTCATCAATTATTTACTAATAGATGGGAAAGAAAGAAAAACCCTTTATAAATATTGTCTGAATATGAAAACATTAGAAGAGCTCCTAATGAATTAGTTCAGGACTATTGTACTAGGTTCAACAACATCTATAATGTTATTCCAGCAAACATAAAACCCCCACCAGATCTAGCTTTAATCAAATTTCCTGATGGTTTTGATACTGATATGTCATACCAATTGAGAGAAAGAAACCCGGAAACATTAGAACAAATGCAAAGTAATGCAGTTAGTGTAGAAGAAAATTTGTTAGCTAAAAGAGCCAGAATGAGAAATGAAAGAAGAGTAACAATTAAGGATGAACCATCTACATCAAACAGTAAAATAGATAGTTTAGCAAAGAGTATGGAAAGAATAATGGATAGATTAGAAAATATGGAAAGAAAACCAAAGTGGGATAATCAAAAACCAGGTCCTCAAATAAGAAATCCAAACTTTAGAAAGAATCCCAACACTGGTAAATCTAGAGAAGGAGCACCTGATCAACAAATAAGACCACCTTTCCAAGATAACTATGATGAAAGCTCTCACCAAAATGAAGAAGATGAAGACACTCAGATTAACTTAATGGGAATAAATGATGACAATACCATTTTTCTTACCCAAGAAGAACAAGAATTATACATGTTACAACAATTACAGTTAGAATCTGGAGAGTCTTTTGATTATAAACAAGGTTATAAATTTTCCATTAATGAATTTCACAAGCAATATAACCTTAGGAGTAAGAAGAACATAGAAGCTCCTACTAAGAAAACTGCCAAAACTCAAACCAAGAAAACAGTAGAAGATCCTGCAACCAAAGTGCTACAAATCCTTCCTAGAGAAACTCAGCAAAACTCTAGTTCAACTCAAAAAAATTCCAATTCAACTTAGAAAATTTCTAGTCCAAAAATTATAGCCAATCCAAAAATTGTAGACATTACAGATACTACTGTTAAAACTTCAGCTGACCCTAAAAATTCAGTTGCTACTAAAACATTTGCTCAAACTCAAACATCAAATGCTGCTAAAACAATAGCTGCTGCTAAAACAACTATTGATAATCAAAAAGAAGCTACTGCCAAAGTTATAAATGCAACTCAAATTGTTCCAGAAAAGAAAAGTGAAAAAAAAATAGCGGAAACACAAACTGAAAAACCAACTATAGATAAAGAAGAGAAAAACACTCAAACTGCAATTGGTAAAGAAGAAAACACTCAGTTAGGAAAAACTCGAGTACCATTCAATATCCAAACTGAGATGGCCAAATTGAAAATACCAATTCCTTTAACAGAGTTGGTAAAACATGATTTATACAAATCCCAAATCACTGAAACACTAAACATAAGTGAAGGAGAAGATTCTGTAAATCTGAATGATGGCCAACCAGAATTTCTATTTGGTCTTGAGGTAAATGGTAAACATCAAGAAGGTGGTGTTCCTCCATTCTACATTAGCTTGAGAATTCATGATCAAATTTTACACAATGTTATGCTAGATTCAGGATCATCACACAACTTAATGCCAAAGGCAATCATGGAAACAATGAATCTAGATATCACTAGACCATACAAAGATCTTTTATCTTTTGATTCTCGTAAAGTAAAATGTCTTGGCTTGATAAAAGACTTGTGTGTCACTTTAGTCCAATACCCAGGTAAGAGTATTGTCATGGATATTGTAGTTGTTGATATCTAGATTAGGGAATTCTTCATTTCTCCCTAGTTTCGATTGACCTCTGTCATTTCCTTCATTATCCGGTTTGAGGAACCCTTAATTTCTCCTTGATCTTGATTGAAACCACTTCACCTTCTGGCCTAAAGATCTGAATTTACTCAGACACCTTGCCCTGTGAACACTTCCTTTAGAACTTGATTCTGCCCTGTTTCTTGATACATTGACTCCATATCCCAATGGAAAACATACCTGCACCTATCCATGTAAATCAGTAATTCCACCACCAAACCAAATCAAAACCAAAACCAATCAATCTTATATAACTAGCCTAAAATCAACTAAAAACAACAAAGTTAAATCATAAAGAGAGAGCCCTCTCTGAGCATTAGGAAGGCTAGATCTTAAGCTTAAAAGTAGGTTGATAGTTACCTCTAATATTTATTTAAACAAAAAGAATAACAACCCTAGGAATTATTGGAGTGATAACATATTCTCGACCATACTGGGGAATATCAATCCTCAATTTAAAATAAACCTTAAAGGAAATATGTTTCCTTATTTTTTCACCTTAAGGTTGTTTTAGGGTTGTTAGAAATTTTTTCATTAGAAATTAAAATTCTGGCTTCCAAAAGAACATACTATACCAGGGCTCATCTTGATCCACAACCTACTATAATAGTTGATGATCCTGACAGAATTTTGAGAAAAACCAAAAAAGTATGAAGTCTAGGAAGTACAAGTCAATTAATCAAAGAAAATTCACTCCCCAAAGAATTATCAAGCTTACAAGATATTGAATTTGATTTATCATTTGAGCACTCTTTGTTTAGAACTAAATCTGAAAATCCAATCTATGATAGTGTAATAGATCCTAATTTCATTCAATTTATTGAGCTTTAGAACCTTTTGATAAACTTTATGCTCTGACTGCAACTTTGATTATAGATATTGATGAAGCATATTTCCAACATTCTATTGAATTAGCTACTTTATCTGCTTATACCCTAAGCCTTCTACCATTCCTTCAGAGTCTGTAAAATCATCTTTATTTAGTACCACATCATCTATTATTTCCACTACACTTCATTCCACAGAATAATTCATCCCCAAACTTCCTCTTCAACCTAGATTTTTATTTCCATCTCCAAACACTTCAAGTTCATCTTCTAGCAATTCTGCTAAATTTTCAAGTACTTCAACAACATTTCCAAGTACATCTTCTAGTATCCCAAGTTCATCTGCAATTACTTCAACCTCATCACCAAGCACCACAAATTAACCTCCTAGTCAAGCTAGATATGCCCCTTTGGTCCTACCAGCTCAACTACATGCCATGCCCCAAGATTACAAAAGTAAAATCTTTCAATTTGATGGTACTGGTCAATACACTACACAAAAACATGTAAAAAAAAATGACTAATTACTTTGAATTGCATGAAATTGATGAAGTTGATGTTCAAATGAGACGGTTTTCCCAAACTTTAGCTGGAGATGTAAAGAAATGGTTTAGAGCTTTACCTGCCAATCATATAGCTGATTTAGCTGCTTTTCATCAATTGTTTACTAATAGATGGGAAAGAAAGAAAAACCCTTTACAAATATTTTCTGAATATGAAAACATTAGAAGAGCTCCTAATGAATTAGTTCAAGACTATTCTACTAGGTTCAACAACATTTATAATGCTATTCCAACAAACATTAAACCCCTGCCACATCTAGCTTTAATCAAATTTCCTGATGGTTTTGATACTGATATGTCATACCAATTGAGAGAAAGAAACTCAAAAACATTAGAACAAATGCAAAGTAATGCAATTAGTGTAGAAGAAAATTTGTTAGCTAAAAGAGCCAGAATGAGAAATGAAAGAAGAGTAACAATTAAGGATGAACTATCTACATCAGACAATAAAATAGATAGTTTAGCAAAGAGTATGGAAATAATAATGGATAGATTAGAAAATATGGAAAGAAAACCACAGTGGGATAATCAACAACAAGGCCCTAAATAAGAAATCCAAACTTTAGAAAGAATCCCAACACTGGTAAATCTAGAGGAGGAGCACCTGTTCAACAAATAAGACTGGACCTTTCCAAGAGAACTATGCTGAAAATTCTTACGAAGATGAAGAAGATGAAGACACTCAGATTAAATTAATGGGAATAAATGATGATAATACTACTTTTCATACCAAAGAAGATCATGAATTATACATGTTACAACAATTACAGTTAGAATTTGGAGAGTCTTTTGATTATAAACAAGGTTATGAATTTTCCATTAATGAAGTTCATAAGGAATATAACCTTAGGAGTAAGAAGAACACAAAAGCTCCTACTAAGAAAACTACCCAAACTCAGACCAAGAAAAATTAGAAGCTTCTGCAACCAAAGTGCTACAAATCCTCCCTAGAGAAACTCAGCAAAACTCTAGTTCAACTCAAAAAAATTCCAATTCAACTCATAAAATTTCTAGTCTAAAAATTACAGCTAGTCCAAAAATTGTAGACATTACAGATACTGTTGTTAAAACTTCAGCTGACCCTAAAAATTCAGTTGCTACTAAAATGTCTGCTCAAACTCAAACATCAAATGCTGCTAAAATAACAACTACTGCTAAAAAATTTGTTGATAATCAAAAACCAGTTGTTGCCAAAGTTACAAATGCAACTCAAACTGTTCCAGAAAAGAAAATTGAAAATAAAACAGTGGAAACACAAACTGAAAAACCATCTGTAGATAAAGAAGAGAAAAACACTCAAACTGCAATTGGTAAAGAAGAAATCACCCATTTAGGAAAAACTCAAGTACCATTCAATATCCAAACTGAGATAGCCAAATTGAAAATACCAATTCCTTTAACACAGTTGGTAAAACATTATTTATACAAAACCCAAATCACTAAAACACTGAACATAAGTGAAGGAGAAGATTCTGTAAATCTGAATGATTACCAACTAGAATTACTATTTGGTCCTGAGGTAAATGGTAAACATCAAGAAGTTGGTGTTCCTTCATTCCACATTAGCTTGAGAATTCATGATCAAATTTTACACAATGCTATGCTATATTCAGGAGCATCACACAACTTAATGCCAAAGGCAATCATGGAAACATTGAATCTAGATATCACCAGACCATACAAATATCTTTTCTCTTTTGATTCTAGTAAAGTAAAATGTCTTTGCTTGATAAAAGACGTGTGTGTCACTTTAGTCCAATACCCAGATAAGAGTATTGGCATGGATATTGTAGTTGCTAATATCCAGATTAGGGAATTCTTCATTGCTTCCAAGTTTCAATTGACCTCTGTCATTTCCTTCATTATTCGATTTGAGGAACCCTTAATTACTACTTGACCCCGATTGAAACCACTTCACCTTCCAGCCTAAATATTTGAATTTACTCAGCTACCTTGCCCTGTGACCACTTCCTTTAGAACTTGATTCTGCCTTGTTGCTTGATGCATTGACTCCATAGCCCAATGGAAAACAGACTTGCACCTATCTATCTGAATCTGTAATTCCACCACCAAATCAAATCAAAACCAAAACCAATCAATCTTATATAAATAGCCTAAAATAAACTAAAAACAACAAATTTAAATCATAAAGAGAGAGCCCTCTCTGAGCATTAGGAAGGTTATATCCTAAGCTTAAAATTAGGCTGATAGTTACCTCTAATATTTCTTTAAACAAAAAGAATAACAACACTAGGAATTATTGGAGTGATAACATACTGGCGACTCCATTGGGGATCCCTCCAAATTATGGAATGCTATTATCTCGCTCATGGGGAGAAAAAATTCAGGGATCACTACAGTTAGGCATTTCGTATGCTACAATTTTAGTATTTGGTCAACCCAAAAATCTTTACAGAGAAACTTAAATGAAGTACATGGTCAGTAGTGCAGAACAACCACATAATTATCATATTTATTATGTACACTCTGATATGGATTCTTTCATTTTATGTAATTCAGATACTAGCACTGATAAAAACACAGCATTAAAACATAAACATAAAGAAGTTGACAGTGACAATATATTTCATGAATTTATGTGGCACTTAGATTTTGATGGCTTAGTAAACAGAGTAGGAGTTTGGATTCATAACATGGAAAATAATCATTCTAAAGGTTATGCCTTTAGGTTAAAATTTAAATGTACAAATAACATGGCAAAGTATGAAGCTTTAATCTTAGGACTGCAGATTGTTAGAAAAATAGGAGCCAAGAGAGTTTCTATCTTGGGAGACTCAGAATTGATCATAAAACAAATTAAAGGGGAGTATCTTGTGAATAATGTTAGATTAAGCCAATACAGAGAAATCGTACTAGATATGAGTAAAGATATGCTTGAATCTAACTTTGTTGTTATTCCAAGGAAATAGAACATGCAGGCACAAATTTTGGCTACCTTTTCCAGTACATGCATATTTCCTTTTCAGCCAAATCACCAATACATTGCAGAGGTAAGACATAGGTATACTATACCAAGCAACTTGAAATACTGGCAAATTTTTTCACAAGATTCTCAAATCTACAATTTTATGAATGCTAAGGGAGAATTCCAAAACTGTAACATAGATACTAATTGTACAGTAGAGGACACTATATATAGTGAGATAGATGTAAATAATTTAGATTTGAATGAACCAACTAAATTTACTAAAGTGGAAATAGATAAATTAGAAACTGTAGAAATAGAAGAAATAGCAAATGATGATTCTGAGATTTTAAACCTTAAAAATAACATTTTTCCTAAGGGATTAGCCCCATTAGAAGATCTTTTTGACTCAAATTATGTATCTAGAAAACCAAAAATGGAGCCATTAAGATTAGATATAGAATAATGTGACATAGGAACAAAATAAAAGCCTAAGCTTATCAAAATTTCCAAAGCATTACATCCAGAAGAAAAGTTGAAATACATAAGTTTATTTAAATAATTTCAAGATGTGTTTGCATGGAGTTATGAAGACCTCAAGTCTTATGACACCAACATAATACAACATGAAACAACCATCAAAGAAAATCAGAAACATTTTAAACAAAAACTTAGGAGAATCAATCTTGTTCTTATGCCTTTGATTGAAAAAGAAGTAAAAAGGATGTATGAGGCACATATCATTGCACCTATCAGATATTCTAATTGGGTCTCAAACTTAGTTCCCACTAGGAAGAAAACAAGGAAATAAGACTTTGTGTTGATTTCTGGAACCTAAACAAAGTGTCACTAAAAGATAACTATCCTCTCCCCAAAATGGACCATATTTTACAATGGGTGGTAGGGTCATCTAGGATTTCATTGCTCAGTGGATTCTTAGATACAATCAAATCTTTGTTCAACTAGAATATCAAGAAAATACAACATTTACCACTCCTTGGGGTATTTTCATGTATTTGAAAATGCCTTTTGGATTGATGAATGTGTTATCACTCAGATTGAACCTCAAGCTGAGAAAGGCAATTCTGAGGTAACCTTAAACCATGCTTAGCCAAGTAGCTAGCCCTACTAGGCTAGGAGAGGGCTCTCTCCGTAAATATCACAACCAAGATGACTATGGAAAGAAGATATTAGGCTAGGTATAGTAGCTCAGTGTTTTGATTTTGATTGTGTAGGGTTTTGCTGGATTAGGAGGAGTCAAACAATCAAGGCAAGGAAATTATTTCAAGATTTGCAGGGTCTTATATGGGGCAAGGTAGGTATTATGTTTAGCACTTTAGGGTTTAGATGATGGGATGATCAAGACAGGTGTGGAGCTAGAAAGAGCATGGTGAATTCATGGTTTCTTTCTAAACTGAAGAAATTACAAATTATGAATTTTTACCCGAAACAAAGCATAAAAATTATGGATTTTGTTCATCTAGCTTGAAAACATTCATTCAATAGCAATGAAATGATGGATGAAATAAACAAAACATTCTAACATATGAGCACAGAAGAAGAAATTGAAACTAAACACAATACCACATGGATCCCATAAAAATAGCTGCAAATTTGATTAATGTCCAGGCCAAAACTGATACAAAAGTGTGTCTCTTGAGAAGCCAAACCTCCAATGAGTCCAACCATTACAATGACTGAGAAACTACATCATATAGACCTAAAAACCACTCTCCCTAGCCTCAAGGAGTCGAATCCATGAGATAGGAATCAGTTTCACCTACTCCCAAACAAGAAACTGAAGACTCATTTGTCATTTGGATGCCCCAATAAAGAGCACAGCGCCCAGGGCACTACGCGTTTGGCAGAATTTCTGTATGCCAAGATTACTCAAAAAACCAAAAATGCAATAAAGTGCCAAATGTGCCAAAAATTTGCCAAAATTGTGAGGATACTTTCTTATCAAGTGCTTGAGGCATGAAGAGACACCTCAGCAGGTATGTTTAACCTCTCCTTCTCCTTTTTTTTGGTCAAAGCTTGAATTTTTGCATGGGCTCGTTTGAGCTTGGCCCTTGCAATTTTGTTCCTCATGGCGTAGTGCTTTTCCATTTTCCTCTTAATGTCATTATCGTTGCTGGCCTTCTCTAGAAAACTCTCCAGTTACAAATTGGCTCTATCAAGCCATGACTCTCTATCCTTGCTAATCTCTAAGGCAGGCAGCTCACTTGGAGTGAGTTGCTCTGCCAACTCAGTTTCTCTCTATCTCTCAAGGGCTAGAGCTCTTTTCAGCCCTCTAGTCTTTGGTTTCTATCTTGGAGGATAATCCTCCTCATCATCAATCTCACAAAATATTTCCAAGGTCTCCTCTAACAAGGTCTTGGCCTTTTCTTCCACTCTTGTGCTTTGATGGTCCTAACCTCATTGATAATCTGCTTGGTCTTCAGCTGCTGATTTTATTGCTCAAGAAAATCAATCACATACTTTTCTTTGTCAAGATTAACTTGAATTTCACTAATATTTTCTTCTTTGCCTTTGATTGCTGCACTAATGATTATGTCCTCATCTTCCTCATCAAGGTCAATCAGCTGAAATTCCTACTCTGTTTCATGTTTATCCTCCTGCTCCTCAATGATTGGATCTTTAGCCTTTTCCTTGCCTTTTTCCACATGTTTTGCTAATGAATAAGGCATGGCCCCTTTCACTTCAAGTGAAGAAAACACATGCCTATGGCCTCTCTGATAGGTCTTAGGAAATGGCTCAACATCAGTCACATTAGCCCAAGTTGCCTCAATGTCCTTCTCATTGCTTGATGAATCAGTATCATGATGTGATGATGAAGGGTTATGGAAAGGTGAAGAAGTAGGATCAACATGAGGTGAATGCATCTTACTAGGTGATGATGTATGAGCAGCAGGCTGAGATGGAGGAGTGGACATGGGAGGATGAGATGATGAAGGGATACTCTGCTCATGTTGACTAGGTGGGTTGTGAAGATTTCATTTTCTATGAATGTGTCCCATGAAATGTTCTTTTGCTCAAGCTGATGCATGACTATCATCTTGATGAGGGAGTGATGGAAAAGACTCTGCATTTGATGATTATATTCCCTCTTTTGTAAAATGTATGCCATCTTGTCAATGTTGCGGTAGAGATAGTAGGGTATGTGAAGAATTCTAACTCTAGTGAAGTGTATGAGGAGTCGGATATGATATGAATAGAGTCAAGAAAACCTCTCCTCACAGGTGAAGTACTTCATGATTATTTTCATCATAGGGACATATCGATGAAGGAGATGAGAGAAAGGGAAAATGGTCTTTTTGTCATCCTTGTATCTAGGTTTGAGATATGGTTCATAGTAGCTCTGATCAAGGTTTCCTTGTTTAAACCATTTCTCTCCCACATTAGGGATCCCTGTAGCAACTGAAATGACATTAGTAGACATGGTAAAAGTGACCCCGATAAGAGTGACCTACCTATCATGAAGATTTGTAATGAACAACCTTGTCAACATAGGGTGATACAAATTTGTTGCACTTTCTCACAAAACTCAAAACAACCAACATGTTTAAAACATGATAGAGTACGAGGAGAACCCATGAGCTCCTTTGTGGTTATTGGTTCATATCTGATGATTTTCCCTCCTTTGTGGTTACTTCTCTTTGGTGTTTGTTCCTCACTGGCACCTCTGTCCTCCTTTTCAGAAATTTTGAATTTGAAGGCTTTGGAAACCCTAGGGTAAATGGAATGAGATGAAGGGAGTAAGAGATGAGATGACTAGCCTAGGGAAATGGAATGTAAATGAAAACATAGTTCTATGAAAACCCTAGGATTTAATAATATTTATGACTAATATGTGTTTTGGGACATGAATATGGATATGGTGCATGAAAAATTGGAAGGAAATGAAAGCTAGGGTTTCACAACAACCAACACTTCAATTTTTTTATGGAACACCAAATATATATGAAGAGAGGTGTCTTTAGGGTCCAATTACTGATTTAAAGCCTTTTGAATAAATTGGTAAGGAAATGAAGATTGTTGGAGGTGGTGAAATGCTTTGAAACCCTCCTTGTGCAAATGCACAGCGTTCTAGAGGAACGTGCAGTGCCTGGGCAAATGCGCAGTGCCTCTGGGTAAACGCGCAGCGCCTATGTAATTTGGTTTTGAGTTTTCGAGAAAATGCGCAACACCTCTGGGTAAATGCACAATGCCTAAGAAAACGTGCAGCGCCTAGGTGCAAACGCGTAATGCCCTTGAATTTTTCTCAAAATGCTCAAAAAACTTGAAAGTTTCTCCTCTACTAGAAACTTCTAATGGTTGAATGGATGCAATGACTTACTTTGAGGTGTTTTGAAAGGCTTTATATCATAGTGGATTTGAATTACCCACTTTTCCTATGTTCACTTTTCCCTTTGGACTTTGGCAATGGTACTCTTTATCTTTCTGACTTTTTTGGCATTTTGTAGTTTGATCAAGTCATGGAGCTTGGCTTTGTTTTCTCCACTTAGACCGAACATGATTGCATTGACAACTTGGGATGAATTTATTACATATGAGGACATAAAATTACATTTGGAAACATATAAACAAATTACATATTGAATTTTATATCAAAATGACATTTTGATATAAAAATAATTAAACTCAAAAATTACAACTCTGAAAATATGAAAATTACATCATGATGATCTTATTTAGTCCCTCTCATATATGTGTTGGCCTCATCTAAAATGAAGGATTTACCTTGAGAAATATAAAACCTAATGACCTAATGGGACTACTTTAGACCTGAATTTCATGAATGAGATTTTATTTAAAAGACTTCCAGGTGAAAAGAGCATTTCCATAGGTTTTTTTATGCTCAAGGGGACAGAGAATGAGTCAGCCAATATGATCCTCTGAAGGAGAATGAAGTTTATTGACAAGGACAACCACTAGTGGCACAATTTTATATCATGACCCAATGGAATGATTGAAAATTTCTTCAGAGTGGGACACCTAAGATGCACATGAAAAATCTGTGTTGATCCCTGGTGGAAGTATGCAAATACTGACACTAACAAAATGTATGAGCTACATTCCAAAGAGCTATGGACATAGCTTTTTCCGAGGAGTTTAATGACTTTCTAGTCATTTATCTAGATGATATAACAGTATTTTCAAAAATAGACAATGAACATCTAGATCATTTGAGACAAGTGTTCACTAAATGCAGAAAATTTGGTATTTCCTTGAACCCCAAAAAGACACTCTTTGGACTTGAGGAAGGTAAACTCTTAGGACACATAATCTCAAAAGAGGGAATTAAAATATATCCAGCTAGAATAGAGGCCATTTTAAACATAAGTCATCCTAGAAACATCAAGGAATTATAGGCATTCTTAGGTAAAATTAATTTTCTTAGAAGATTCATTTCTAATTTAGCATAACTAATCATAGAATTTAATAACATGTTAAATAAAGATTCAACATTTAAATGGACAGTAGAGGATAAACAGTCCTTTGAATCAATTAAACAAGCCCTTATAAAAACGTCAGTCCTAATAAGTCCTGATTTCAAAAAAGTTTTTATTATTTTTTCTTTTTCTTCAGAACATAACATTGCAACAGTCTTGTTGCAAAAGAATGATCAAGGTTGTGAACAACCCATTTCTTTTTTCAGCAAATCCTTAAGAGATGCAACACTAAAGTACAACATAATGGAAAAACAAGCACTGGATTTAGTGAAGGCTATTAAAGATTTCAGAGTGTACATTTTATACTCACACATTATTGCGTATCTCCCAAATTCTATAGTAAAGGACATTCTGACTCATAATGGACCTGATGGTAAGAGAGGCAAATGGATTTCCACTTTTGGAATATGACATTGAAATAAAACCTATTAAACTCATTAAAATCAAAGGTTTAGCCAAACTCATGGCTGAATCAAACTGTCAAGCCTTAGATATAAATTTTATTACTCAATTAGATGATCAGGAAGAGATGGCGACTCCATAGATCAGTGAATATTTTTTAGATTCACCTTGGTATGCAGATATCATATTTGTTTTACTAAACTTACAAGCTCCTCGTAGTTTGTCTAGAACTAAAGGTAGACTTTTAAAGTTAAAAGAAATGAAATATTGTAATGCTTTGTTTTGGAAAGATCATGGAGGCATTTTATTAAACTATTTACTGAAAGATGAAGCTGATAAAGTTATGGAAGAATTTCATGCAGGTGACTATGAAGGACACCTTTATTGGAAATCAACTGCTGATAAAATTTTGAGGGAAGGTTTTTACTGGCCCACTCTTTTTGCAGATGTTAGAAAGTATGTGACCTCCTGTCACAAATGCTAGATCTTTGAAGGGAAGAAAAAACTATTGCCTTTATCCCTCAAACCCATCTCCACAGAAATTCCATTTTAGAAATGGGGTTTAGACTTCATTGGTGAAATTCACCCACCCTCCTCAGCCCAACATAAATGGATTTTGACAGCCACTGATTATTTTACCAAGTGGATAGAAGTCATTCCTTCTAGACAAGCCATTGATTCTGTCATTATCTCATTCCTTGAAAATAATATCCTTTCTAGATTTCGATGCCCACAAAAGCTCATTACTGATAATGTAGCTGCTTTCAAATCTAAGAAAATGATTGACTTCTATAACAAATACCACATCAACCTTGGCCATTCCACTTCCTATTACCCTAAAGGTAATGGACTTGCAGAATCCTCAAACAAAAGCTTTGTTAATATCATCAAGGAATTGTTAGAAGACAACAAGAAGACCTGGAACAAAAGGTTGGTCAATGCCTTATGGGCAGATAGACTAACTACAAAAAATTCCATTCGTGCATCTCCCTATCAACTAATATATGGGATGGATGTTGTTTTTCCATCCTCTTTAGCAGTAACAGTGATGAATATCATTCAAGAAATGTAGGTAGAACCAAATGATTTCCAGAGAAGAATAAATTAGACAATACATTTGCAACAAACTAGGGAAGAAGTCTATGTCAAATCACAAGTTATCCAAGATAAAATCAGAAATATTTTTTATAAGAAAACAAAAGAAGATTATTTTTACATAATTGATAAAGTACTTAAATGGGATTATAGAAGAGAAGATAAAGGGAAACATGGTAAATTTTATTTTCTTTGGAAAGGCCCATATATCATTTATGGTTACGGAGGTAATAATGAATTTTTCTTGAAGGAATTAGATGGATTAGATCTTCCAGGTGGACCAGTCAATGGCAGAATGTTGATGCATTACTTTTCTCCAATTAACTAATAATTCACTTTGTTTACTTTTCTCATTATAAATAACATTGCAAAGCATAGATTGGATTAGATGTTTTACTTTCAAAGTTGAAGCCCGAAGATAAGGCCCTAAGATTTGAAAGACATAACATCATAAGTATGAATAAAGCAGAGCAACTTAGAAAATAGTTTCAAGGCAAGCACAGTCAAAGTTCCAAGGCCACTGATCTTAAATTTCTTGACATTTCACCAGGAAATGCCATCCCAAAATGGAGCCACTGTTAGGGTCCTATAATAATAGGATTCATAATTTTGAATTGAATATGATTAGTCTTGTAATAGTGTACATACTTTGCTTTCTGCAAATTGTTTTCCCATATTAAAAAATGTAAAGAGGGTAAGTCCTAAAATAAAAATAGAAGGACCAAAAGAAAAAAGATCAAAAAAGAATAGAAAGTATGAACCCAACCAAAAAGAGATAAAAATAGATCCTGAAAGTGATGCAAATTCAAATGCCACTACTTTTTACTTTACTTTGTAAAATAATATTGTGTGCATCTTGTCAAAAATGCCACAATCCATGAAGATCAAACAGTTTAATCTTGATTCATTCATGCTTTAACTTTCATGTCAAAATAGTTAGAGAGTAAAGATCTAGTCAAACCATTTAATCTTGTCAGATCAGTAGTTAGGTAGAGAATAATAATGAGCTCATCATTTTAATCTGAGCCATTGGAATTCATAAGGTTAGAATTAGACAGTTTTCTTATAAAATAAAAATAAAACGGTCAGCAAGCTCAAATGCACCCAATGAATGAAGAAAAAATGATATGATAAATGATGGGTAGGTAGATTACTTTCATAAGTAATGGAGAGCATCAATTGGTCATTTCATATCACTAACATCTCTCAAAATCCCCTTCCCTTTGTTAAAAACCCTAATGCCACTCTTAAAAGGCATTTTCCCTTGTAAAAATATCCCTTCCTCTTCATACTAATATTTTTCCCTTTACTTCACTTATTTTCCCTTACGAAAACCCCTTTTCACTATATTAGAATACAGTTTTCTTTGAAAAAGTAATTTCCCCTTACTAATTTCCCTTTTTCCATTTAAAACACACTAAAATACACTTATCCTAAGTTTTAAATAATGTCGGCCCCCATATATTAACCCATCCCACTGTTATTTTAACTCATTCTTACTGTGTTTTAAATATCCCCCATAATATTCATTCACCCTGTATTATATTAACTCACGCACATATATTAACCCCTCCCGCTATTATTTTAACTTATCCCTTGATTATATTAATTCCCCATTATAATATAAACCTGGGTCCCACTTTACATAACCCCATCGTATGTATTAATCTCGATCCCATATATCATTAGCATATAGCTTATATTATAAACTTCCGCATATATCACCCCGCATCATTCATTTATCGGGCCCCGCCTATCCAAACACCCCTCCTATTTGCCCAGCCGTCAGATCCCCATTCCTCATATCCAATGGCCAATAGCTACTTTCGCACCCCCGATTTCTTGACCATTAACACCACTGGAGGGTTGCAAAATAAGCAGTGTCGCAACCCCGCCCCCTTGCTACGTGGCAGCTCCATGACTCATCCCACTCCCAAGCCAAAAACCATATACCCGCTTTTTGACATGTGAAAACCACTCATCCTCTTTCCACCTGTTACTATGATACCACCCTACCATTTGAATTTAACCCCGCGCCCAAAGTTTAATCACTATTGGTTAAAACAATAAAGACCGCCCTAAAAAGCCTTTTTCACCATTTGTTTGTTAAACATTGCGAGAATAGAGCTTCTGCCGACCTATTGTTAAGCAAAAGAAATCGTTGTTGACTATTTTTAGATCAAATTACATCAGAATTCAAGCCTTTTACTACTGAAGCCGGTGCATAACTAGTTTGAAGCCTTATAAACACCATTGAAGCCTATTTCGCTGCTAGAAAGCCTCCACTACCTCCAGGACCTTCTCTGCAAACAGAAAATACCCTTTCCAGGTATTCCTAAGTGTCGAGGCCTATACTTGAGCAAGAAATTAATAATTTAATCAATTGAACCAGTTTAAAAGCTTTGCAGACCAAAGGAAAGCCAGTGTTGCCTCCAAAACCCTTTCTGAAGTCCAAAATCATCGTTTCATAGTATTCCTGAGGGCTTGAGACTATTTATTAAGCCATAGAGTAATTAATCGATAAAAATAAACAAATATATTGCTTCCCAGGGCATTGTGACATTTAATCCCCTGCAACCTCATGTTCCTGATGTTGAACATACCCCCCTTGTAGATATAGACTTCAAAATCAATGACCCTATCACTGATTTCAACCTCCTTGAGCTCCACTGCTAGAGCCATGAAAAATTCATGGGCCAGGTTGATGATATCCACCTTTGGGAATCATATTTACCTAAGTACATCCTCCCACAGACTTTCCAATTTCCTGAAATAATCAGACTCTGTCAAGTTAATTATCTTCCCAATGAAAGAGCCCTAGTAACCCACAGCAAGGAAAGAGAAACCCTCCCTATTCATCCTCAATTTTCTCAAAAAAAACAAGACAAATTTTCACAATGTTGTCTTGCATTCTAGGTTATTTTACAAATGAGTATGTAGATCCTTCAATCTTAGGTTTTATGTCTATTTTCTGCCTAGGAAAATGTGCAACCTTTACATTTAAATTTGATCAGTACTTATCAGATGCCATTCTTGAGAAATTAGTTAAATTACCTGAAGAATGAGTCTTCAAGTATTCATCAGTGTTATTTCACATGTTCCTATACTTCCAATCTGAAAGGTTTGCATTAAGCCTTCAAAAACTGGACACTGAGGGTAACCCCCAATCAATTGTCTTCTGGACTTCTTTAGTCAGGAAAGGTTCCACGGAGTTTACCTACAGCAACTTCATTGATTCATTTATTCATCCAATTGTCAATATTCTAAGCAGTAGCAGTGAAACAAGAGTCAGTGATGAGATAAAAAAAGGTCTTGCAGTTATCAGAACATAGTAGGACAGGAGACTAGTATTTATACCATAACCACACTGAGATTAGGGTGTGTGGATGTCAAATAACTCCATATAAGTTGCCCAAATACCTCCCAATGAGGTTATTTTCACTTGATTATGTCAGGCAGATCCTAAACTCTGATGAGTTTAACTTTCTATCAGCAAAGAAGAAAACATAGTTTAAGATCAAAAATTAGATTGGTCCTTTTATTTGCAATAGTAGTGGTGCTGGTCAACAAGCAAAAAAGTGTCTTCAGGAATTCAAGTTCAGTGAAAGTTTCAAATGGAATTATGATCCTTTAGGAGTTATCAGCAAGTTGAGAATCAAATTTAAATTAACTCCTTTTTTCCATGAGTCCAAACCGGTGATTGAAAATTACTCCAACCAGTCAGAGTGGTTGGAGAATACTTTGAAAGAGGTGGAGAAACCAGTTGAAACTAGTTTTGTTCTGCAAAATCTAGCCCTACAATATAGAAACTCTAAGAGGGCAAGAGAAGAAGGATCATATGTAGCTCAAACCACTACATAAACCAAATTCAAATTAATGTACAGGAATAAGCCCAAGCTAAAACCTGTAAATGAAAAAGTTGAGACTATTGAAATTATTGATATGGACACATTGGTTAAATAAAATGCACCTCCAGAAGTTTCAGAGGAAACTCACTAGCCTTCAACATCTAATACTCAAACCATTCAGAAGCAACATAGTGTTGAAGTATCTTCATCAAGTAAAACAGCAGATAAAGAACATGGTATCATTTAGAAGTACAAGGAAATTAAACTCAAGAATGAAGCATTAAAAGCAGTTACTTATGCCTAATATTGGAAGTAGACACCTAGTGACAAGAACAGGTTGCTTTCTGCATTTGATTACAATACCAGGAAGATGTAGATGACCTTCTTGCAGCCCACAGTATAGCATCCAAAGTCATCAACAAATTACAGGAAGACATCATTTGAAGTTCAAGCCAAAGATGTTCATCTTATAGACCAAATTGAATTACATAAGAAAGATGGAGAAATTTTATATTATACCATGACCAATAAAGCTATGAGTGTACAAAAAATACAAAATACTCTAGAAAACATCAGAGGACAGTTAAAGTTAGAGAAGGCTTCCTCACAAGCCAAAGACAACATAATCAAATCACTAGAAGAATTGGTCATAGAAGTGGGATATGATCCCAAGAACATTAAAATTGCAAAAGAGCTCATCAAGAAAAAGAATGCAAACATTGTTGCATTGAAGAAGGAGCTCAAATTTCCTCCCACTAAACATCCACAAGAAAAATAAGTGCTAGAGAATGAAGGCCAAAAATATGAAATGATGAATCTCATCATTCAGTTGACAGCTCAACTAAAAGAGATGGAAAATGAGATGGATAAATTGGTACAGGAGAAAAATACAAGCATGGAAGCAATCCTTGTCATTGTTATTCCTATAGTTACTATAGTAGTTCCTTCTACTTGAGTAGCTCCAGTGGCAACAACAGCTCCAATGGCTACATCAATTTCAACATCGAAACTACACCAGCTACAAATTCAACAACAACAGCAGCTCATCTTAGTGATGAAGCAGGTAAACTGATTAAATCCATGTAGGATATGTCCATCTAAAAAAATGAAATAAATATACTTAAAGATCAAATAAAAATTCTAGAGGATGAGAAGAAGATAGTTCAAATCATGCATAAGAATGAAACATAGAAGTCAAATAGATTGAATAAAAAAGTACAGAATTTAGAGAAAGAATTGGCACTAAAAGAACCACTTTCCCAAGCAAAGCAGTAGCTGTGGGCCAATATCATTGACTTTGTCAATAATATTTGGCCATCTATCCAAGTTATCTATGAGCAAAAGGATTTGATCAAGGTAGCAAGTGAAGCCATTCAGAAAGTCAAGGAAGAACTTGGTAAAAAGCGAGAAGAGGCCACTAAGATCATTAAATTTCTTAATTCTAAGAACAAGCAGGAATTAGAAGAAATTGGCATAAGTGACAGGACTGAAACAATCCTTGAGGTAAGAAAGGTAATTTCTAAAAGGAACCCGATGACACAACTGGAAGACAAGTGTCAAAACACGGAGCTTGCAATAACCAGATTCATGGTTAAATTTGATGTTTTGAGGCAAAAAGGTCTGCCTAATCCTTTGGTGATCAATGACAGATTAATGAAACGTGAGGATTATGATAAGAAAATTATAGAAGTGGCCAAAGAACAGTCCAAAAATTCCTCCATGAAAGGAATTCCTACAGGAAAAGTTCTCTACCAGAATTTTGAGAATCTCTTTTACCTCCAGCATGAGGTAAATCATCTATTTATCAACAAGCCTACATTTGCAAAGTACACAAAGGCTGATGAAATTTTTAGGAGAACGGTAAAAATTAAATTACCAGATGAAGAATCTTGGGAAAAGTTGACTGATTTATTGTGATAGTGAAAAGTAAAACAGGTAAAATAGAGCATGTGGGTAAAAAGCAGTCAAGGTAAAACAGATTAGTCAGGATAAAAGTAAAAACAGAGACAAATTAAAGAGTAACACAACAGTAACCGATAAAGATCAAAACAGAGTTTAAAGAGTATCAGATGAAAAGACAGCATAAAGGAGACTCAACATCAAAAGAGAGAAAGCAGTAAAATATCAAAGAGCAAACAACAAATCCAAATAAAAGAGGGATAGCTAGCAATTAGTCTCCTAGGTGTCTCTATCTTCTTGCATGAAGTTATTTATTTTTCCTTGAATAAATCCTAAATCATTTTTATGATATTTTTTAATAGTTTTTGTATAAATACTTCATAATTCGAAGTATTGTGTGGATTTATGAACATTTCTATAGTTGTATTGATCTGAAACCTAAGGGTTTATTGTACCATTTTCAAGTCAGCAGACTGGACTGAGTAATAAAGGAATTTTATTACAGGATTCATGTGTTGAGCCACTTCAGGGAAGTATCTTTCTATTGTTGATGTTTTTCCTTAAGTTTTTCATAAACTTGTATGTTTTATGAATCTAAATGATATAGCAGGAATTTTATTTCAGAACTTGTTTAAATACACTCTGCCTTGAACTGTTATTCATTTCATGTTTTCTTTTGATATCCAAATTAGGGAATTCTTCATTGATCCCTAGTTTCAATTGACCTCTGTCATTTCCTTCATTATCCGTTTTGAGGAACCCTTAATTTCTCCTTGATACCGATTGAAACCGCTTCAGCTTCCAGCCTAAAGATCTGATGTTACTCAGCTACCTTTCCCTATGAACACTTCCTTTAGAACTTGATTCTTCCCTATTGCTTGATACATTGACTCAATAGCCCAATGGAAAACAGACCTGCACCTATCCATCTGAATCAGTAATTCCACCACCAAACCAAAACCAATCAATCTTATATAACTGGCCTAAAATCAACTAAAAAAAAAAAATTTAAATCATAAAGAGAGAGCCCTCTCTGAGCATTAGGAAGGCTAGATCCTAAGATTATAGGTTGATAGTTACCTCTAATATTTCTTTAAACAAAAAGAATAACAACCCTAGGAATTATTGGAGTGATAACATAGTGTGTCAATGTTTTGGATTCATATAGACACACATAAATATATAATACATACACATCCTTTTGTTCGAACCTCTAAATCGATGTAGGATCCTCCTTATTACATATTTCATATGATATGAGAATAACATCATTCAAAGGTCAAGGTGTCTCCTCCACCTTTCCAATGAGAAACATACAAACAATTGCTTTTGTTCTTCAATCATTCTTTGCATGAGATTTCCGAAGGAAAAACTATTATGGCTGTCGGACAACATTGACTTATTTTAAAGCCAAATCCGCTATAAACATGACTATGTAAAATTCATCAACAAATATACTTGTTGCATTTAAACTACTTCTACTCGAATTGAAATCCGATAGAAAATATATTGTTTAGGTATTTCTTAAAACAATTTTCATGCATCATGTACTCTTTCATATTGTGCTTATCTGATCACCATAGTAGTACATAACACTACATCTTGCTTGCTAATATTGTCTAACAATGAATGTGTATTGTCGAGCCTGCCATTCTTGGTCTACCTTGTAATGATATTATTTGATGACAATATAGAGACCCACTTGCATACATTGAGAATACCAAGGAACTAAGAGAGACTCTAATTTTTTCATTGAAAATACAAAACAAAGGACCAAGAGCTATTTTTCATTCAACATGTGAGGAAAATGACAGAGTTAGTTCATCCCACAAATAATGCAAGGCAAAAGGATAGAGATCTTACACCACCCAAGGGAAATAAAAACTCCATTATTTTATCACATCTGTGCTTAACCTCCATATAAACTAAATGGGCTTTCTTGGCCATGAAATCACTTCCATATTCTCTCACAAGCTCCTTAAGCCTCAAAAAGTGTGCAATATTAGGATTGGATTGGCTGACAATAAATGATTTCCATTGAAGAGCTCCTTAAGCTACATCATAGGAAAACCACTCTCCAAGATCCTATCTCTCCACTGCCTCACTATGATGACTTACATCGCTGAAGATGACTTCTCTAGGCCAACCTGTAATGGGGTTTGGTAAGACACAAGTTCCCCACTACTATCCTTTGCCATTAATTCTTGGGCCTTAAACAAACCCAAAAATGCACATGAAGCAGTCACAGCACTCCAGATCACAACATAGGGGGAATGTCAAATAATTCAGCAATCTGGAAGGCTCATGCTAGTGGGGTGAATACAAAAACTCCAAAATATCTACCAGTCATATCATAAGCCTCCTGGAATGTCATATTCGTTGTTAAGTTCCTCAACATTCTCTACAATTTCCTTTCTGCAAAGAGCGCACTTGTATGGAAATTGTCGATGAAACAGTATCCCTTTCATGCCTTCTGTCAAACATCTTGTAGAAATGCTTTGCAAAATCCTCTTTCATGGTCTCTTGATAGCCCGTGTAGGCTCAATGTTGATACTTGGGCTTTGATACCACTTGTATCATCGCCCCAACAACTAGGGCGATGTTACAATTCCAAATGTGGAAGAATAAAATATGCTAGAAAGTTTCTTTGAGTGCTCTCATTGTAGGATATATTTAGATTGGAAATTGTGAAGTTGCCTTGAATATGTCTTTCCAAATGGAACGTGATGGCATTGTTCCTAATCAAGTTGATTAATTTAGTGTTCTTAGAGATTTTGCAAGACTAGCAGGTTTAGATTAAGGAAAACAAGTTCATAAAGTTATCATATCCACCGGATTCTAATCAAATATATTTGTTAGAAATGCCTTGACATGTATGATAAATTTAAGTGCATAGAAGATGCACAAAGGCAATTTGAGAGACTGCCTGAATGAGATGCATTCTCATGGAATGCAAAAAATATAGGAAATGAGCAGAATGGATATGGTAAGGATTTTCTTAGCATGTTTTTCAAAATGTTGTCTACAAATGTGAAGGTAGACAAGGTCTTGTGAGAGAATTCAAGATGGAAAAAACTCTATTGTTTTTAGATGTTTTTCCGCAAATAGGCCATCAACATAATGAAACCACACACAGTAATAAACATGTTTAGCAAGGTGGGTAATTTAGATATGGTCAGGGATCTCATTAAAAATATGTCAAAGAGAGGTTGTAGGCCTCACCTAGTTAGATATAATGCATTAAATGATGCACTCTGCCATCATTGTAGGATAGGAAAATGTTAACACATTTTTCTCACCTTGTGTATGCTTCCAATGAAAACTAAGACCCTCTGGATATTAGAGGAAGAAAAAATGTTTAAATTGATTATTTTTTGCATGTAGTGGGCTTAGCCAACTCACAATTACTAATGAATATCTACCATTTGTAACAAAAATTAAAAAATTATTATCTTCCAAGTTACAATTTAAGGATGCAACCAAAGGGAAACAAACATTTTATAAATGTAACTGAAATATCCTAGTGATGCAACCATAAAATGGGAAACCAACATTTTTTAGGCATTTTTTTCAATTTCCAAAGAAAGTACAGAAAAGGACTCATAATTGAGTTCATATGGGGGAGTATAGCAAGGGATATGTTTCCTTATGGTTTCCTCCTCACATTCTTATCAAATAGTGTAAATATCTAGTTTCTCTAATAATGAAGGGAAATTTGACTTTGTTGATTTCCATTTTCATTTTATTTCGAAGTTAATTCCATTAAACTACCTTTGAGTGATTAAGAACTCATCTTCCGCATATGTAAGGAAACATGCTAATGGTCTAAGACTAGAGGTCTCCAAAATAAGTAGCACTTTGTGCCCTTATGGACCACCAAACAAGTCATTTCAGGTGGCCAAGTTTTCTCTGCATAGATGACGTAGATGAAATTGGGGATCTTGCAAGTGGGGGTATTGAAGTTGTATCAAAAAAACTTGGCTGATATCCTCTTGGATTTTTTTTTTGGATTGGTTTTGAAATTGCACATGGGAAAGAAGCCAAACATGTATAAAATTAACTTTGGAAAAAGAGAAGTGGCAATGTGTAAGGTGACAGTTTGAACCAACCAAGGTTTCACTTCCAGAGATGTTGGTTTATCTATGAAGGGGATTTCAATACAATAACTTTGTATTAACATGCATGATAGAGAAGAGCATCATATTCGATTAAATTATCTAGTCTTAAACATGCCCATTTGAATTTGTGAAGCAACCAGCAAATTTTCCATGGTAGCTATCTCATCACTCTAATGCTAAATTAGACAGTTGGAGTGCAATTCCTCTAATTTACATTGCTTTATGTAACAACATGAAACTTGATAGAATTCAATACTTGACACTTAGTATTTATTATTTACAGAAGTTACTATTTTCTTAAACATATGCCAAACTATAGAAATTGATTTAGCATTGCTTGATTTACATGTCAGGAATGTTGTCTTTTAGTGTTGAATGGACTAAAATATCTTCCCTATGAATTCAAATTGGGAACACCCTTTAAAAGGTTGCATAAATGTTGTAAACTCTACGACCAATCCAAGTTAACATGTACAACTTCATATTTGTGCCAAAACGTGGAGAGGGATCTTCAATTAGGATAACCTTTGAATTGGAAGACACAAGTTTCCTATTTATATTATGGTACAAGTTTTTGATTCAAAGAGATGAGCTTTAAAAAAATTATATCCCGGTGGAGAGCACAATCACAAGACATGGCTCTAGGAAACATTGGGAAAAGTCTAAAAAATAAGATTGATTTGGATTCCCTAATAGAAAATTGGCATAAAAATCCACAATTAAAATAAATTTTGAAATAGTGGCTTGCTTAGTTGGTAAATTGAGGTGCTGAAATTTCCCATATTAATGTTCAAGCCTCTTTGATGACAAAATTTATTTTGTGCGTATGGATGCAACAACACAAAAAACAATGGCTAGAGTCAGAGGCAAGTTCTGAGCATGTCTTGGAAAAATAAATGCCCCTCATTCGCAATCTCTTAGTGGATACTATTGGTTTTGATTTGTGTCACTTATCTAGCCAATTGTGGTAAGAGGAGGATGGTTCAAATTATCTCTTCAAGACATACGGAAAGGGAAAATTTGTCAAAATATGTCAGAGCAGACATCTCTATCAAACTTCCTTTTCAAAATCTCGAGTCAAGCATGTTGACTTAGGCAAACATAATTAATCTCATTACAACTTGACCAAACTTGACAAGATTTGACTAGGTTTGTCCCAAACTCAAATAAATATGACATATTTATAAATAAATTTAGGAACTCTTATTTTAATGTTGGGGAGTAAGCATAGAGTCTAGCAAAAAACCTCTATGCCATACATAGAGGATTTATTTTAGAGGACAATAGAAAAGAGGCTGGGATTTTCTTCCTTTTTACTGAAGAAGTAAATACCATTTTATCAAGTGCATAATCAATCATGATGGGTTCTTTTGTTTCCTTTAATATTTGAGTACATGTGGACACATTCAAATTATCAGATTTTGGTGTTGGTTATTTTTTTTCTTATCATATTTATTTTTCCCACTCTAATCCTATTCTCCATAGATCTTTTTGTTATTCCGCTATATCTATTATATAAAGGTAGAGGGGGGATGAAGTGTATTTTTGTATTGTGTAGTTCTTTTTTCTTTGAGGTTCTTGTATTCACACCCTTTTTCTAGTTGAAGTACTTGTGGTAGGACATATTTATCATTGAGAGGTAGAGAATGATTACCTTGTATCCATGCAATTGCATTTTTGGATACTTGTGCTTGGTGTGGATTTGGAAGTGTTTGAATGCACCTTGGATATTTTGTTAATGTAACAGATATTAGCCAAACATGTGCTTACAATTACATAATTTTTTTAGCATTTATATTTCAAGATCATTGTTTTTGATCATTGTATTTTGACATTTTGAATTAATTAATAACAAGTAACACCACCAATTAGTTTAATAGACTCCATAGCCAGTAGGATTCAAGCATTTAGCTCACTATTCATAGTTGTGTCATATATATTCACTGTTTTTTACTTTTTTGCATGCAAATCCATTTTTTTAGAGGTAGATTTTTATGTTGTCACAACATATTTGTATGATTCACAAGGTGAGAAATCATTCTTTGTTGTAATCACGGATTTTAGGTTTGATGATTATAGGTTATTTATAGGCTACAAATGTCTTCAAAGTTTAACTTCTAATTGAGTATTCAATTGAACATATTGATTATATTATATGTAACTTTTTTTCCATCCACCCACTTTTTATAACTTCCATAACCAGTAGGTATGGACCTGCAACTTTGATGTTATTTTTCTTGTTTATTAAAATATTTTCCAAGACTTTACAAAGTTTTGTAATTTATTAGAATTTATATAATTTAAAATTTATAAAGTTTCAAGGTTTAAATTTTCAAAGTCTAAGTCTTTAAAAGGTGCTAGCTCAATGGAAGAGCACCTGCGTTTCGATTCCATCGTGCCCTGATATTCATATCAAATGCTAACGATCAGGTTTTGGTGACAAAGGCTCTTTTGACCATCACCAATGAGATTATGGTTACATTTTTTGAACCTCACCAAAAAATGAAAGGGGGACGGTCAATGAACATTACCATATATATGCATCAATAGTGACGACCATGAAAGGTCCATCACCATAAATCATTGTTCATATGAAATGGTGACAATCACCATTTGTCATTATAAACATTATTCATGACATACTTTGAATGTCACCAAAACAAATATACTTTTTTTAATGCGGCCTTTGGTGATAGAGGCTCTTTTGACTGTCACCAATGAACTTTTGGTGACATTTTTTGACCCTCACCAAAATATGAAATGGTGACGGTCAATGAACATCGCCATATATATGCATCAATAGTGACACCTGTGAAAGGTCCATCACAATAAATAATTATTGTTTATATAAAATGGTGATGGTCAACATCCGTCATTATAATCATTATACGGGACAGTCTTTGAATGTCACCACAACACTTATACTTTTGGTGAAATTTAGTTTTTTGATTACGAATAGCAAGGTCCATCACTATTGCTCATATGAAATGGTGATGTTCACTTTCCATCATTATAAATCATTATTGGTGACAAACCTTGAATGTCACCACAACACACATACTTTTGGCGACACCACCTTTGGTGACGTTCAATTTTTGGTGACAGAGACTCTTTTGACCAATACCAATGAGCTTATGTTGGAGAGGTAAATCCCCTCTATGGATAGAGGTGATCCCTACTAGCCCAGATCGGGTCTAGCAACAATCATTCACGCAGTGACGCAGGTTTCTAGTTACAACAATGACAAAACATAACGAATTGCCTACCTTAGGTCCTACGCAATGGTCATTGGAGAAAGGATGATGCTTCCCGTCCTCCGCTTTGGCAGATCACGATCCTTCCGCTTAACACATCTGAACACCTGCACACATGCGAAGAAACACAACGATACACAGCATAGAATCTAAATCTTGTAAACATACATCAGTCAAAGAGGATGTAATTCATTGCACCAGAGACAAAGACACATGAATGAAAACATAATCAAAGTCGCTTATCATTAAAATAACAAAGGAAAGATACAACCCAAAGCTCTGACGCTGGATCTTCCTTTGGCGGGGCTACAGCATAGCACGTCTCAATGAAGCTCGTCAGAAATGGGACAAATCTCTCTCTCTTCGGCTTGGCTCTCAAAGGCTGTCTGGCGATAGTCTCCTTGCTACAGGTTCAGCTCTTGTTTCTAGTGCTATTGGGACTACTAGCTTGCTAAGGGAAAATGGCAAGCGTATATAGATGGTGGAAGGGGATTTGGGATCCCTACAATTATGGGATTTCCCCTATCCTTAAGCAAGCCTCCATGATAGGTCGAAAACCACCTCCCATAAATGGAGATCTGAAGCCAAACCTCCCAACTCATTTTAGAGACTCGTTCAGGATTTTGTTGGAATCAAACTTCCACCATTTATTTTTTAAAAACAATCCTTATTAAGCTTGGCGCGAGCGAGACACTGGGATAGAGCACTAGTTGGCACGCCCTCTATGGTGGATTTTCCCCATTGGCGCGAGGGCTGAACTGGCTGGTCGCGCCAAGGCTAAAAGATCAGTTTTTAGGGTTTTCCAAAGGAAACTTTCTTCAGAGGAATGATTTTCCTTGTCAAGGGGGATGCCATGAAAGTGGTTTCAGGTTATGTTACTGCTCACGGGTCACAGAAAAGGCCCTCCAATGTGCGGGATGGGGAATTTCAAGGACGGTGACAAATTACTGTGTAACAGCTTATGGTGACATTTTTCGACCCTCACCAATGGCCTTTTTTCTTGTAGTGTGCATGCACCAGGCACAAGCGAAAACCTCAAATCAGACACAACACAAATCATAAGATTCCAAAAGCACAAAACTCATAACAAACACCATGGTGTTGGCATTATGATGTAATGTGTTGTCCTTGATGGAAACCTACTCAATCAGTTACCTTTTGATAACAACCTATTTGTTGAAGATGTAAAATTGATGAATCTTCAGGCCAATTCAGATGTGACAGAGAAAGAAATTCCATTCAGTGACAGAGGAGTGATGAAGGTAAAGTTTCAAGATGTATATGCAGGTTTGATGAAGGGAACCTGCATATACTCGTAGTTTTGATGAAGCGAACCCGAGTATACATCCAAAATTAGTGTATATGTAGTTTTGGTGAAGAAAATTCACGTATACATGTGGGTACAAAAAATAAAATTCGTGAGTGTGTCAATGCACTAATTTTAACCATATCAAGGTTATTTACCATGGTATTAGCCCACAATATTGAGCGCGGTAATGGCTATTTGATCCCATCCAAGAATACCACTAGCACTTGTGTGGTTTTTGGATCATGGTATTGGCTAAGGCTCAAACTATATGAGGAGAATATCATAGTGCAAGGGAGTGCAGGAGTGTGTGAATTGAATGAATACTTCAGTCTGAAGTATATCTGCATGAAATGGGCTATAATCAATAGATAGATCTGATATTTGATGCACTCATGAAAATAATGATGGATGAGGATCTCTAGACCTGAAATGACTATGTATTTGCATGATATGTTTATGAGTTGTTTAGATCTGTGTTATGGCATGTAGTTATTGAAGTGAAGGGTATGATCTGATTAAGTTTGTAGTTTTGAATTTTTGCACAGTCCTTCATTATTTACAGATCTATACGCAGGTTCATCTTATGGGAGGCCTGTATACCTGCATGTTTGGCTCATCAAAGGCGCGTATACATTCAGTGAAATTATAGAGATCTATACGCAGATTGGTACTATGGAAGTCATGTATGCAAGCTAGGTTTTTGCTAAATAATGTTGAAGGAAATGTCTGATCAGTTTTGTTGTGTTTTTATTATCTGTCAATGAAGTCTTCATATAGATCTGGGTTGTTTGAGTACTGATTATTCTACAAATCAATGATTGGTTGATTGTTGTTGTTGCGTACATAAAGGAATGATTTATACTTATAAGTGACTGATCAATTAGATTAGTGCTATTGTATTTATATTGTCACAAATTGGTACTATGGAAGTTTGTATCCAAGATAGGGTTTTGTTGAAGAATGCTGAAGGAAATGTCTAATCAATTTTGATGTGTTTTTGTTATCTATCAATGAAGTCTTCATATAGATCTGGGTTGTTTGAGTATTGATTATTCTACTAATCAGTGATTGGTTGATTGTCGTTGTTGCATACATAAATGAATGAGTTATGCTTATAAGTGACTCATCAATCAGATCAATGTTGTTGTATTTCTATTGTCTGTCTATGATGGCTTCATGTTGATATGGGTTTAGTAACAATGTTTGAAGTTGAAATTGAGTACATGTTGATTAGTTTAAAAGAATACTTGATGCTGCTAAGTATATGAGGGTTCAGAGATCTTAAAGCTATCAAAATATTTTAGAATGACTTTGTCCAATCCTGTGACTGATTCAGAGTAAAAGTTTTTTTAATAACTTAGTATATTGATATTTGGACGCAGGTGGATCTACAGAAAATCGTGTATACAGCAAGTTTTCTTAAGTGAAGTAGCATATACATTTTTCTTTATGAATGATCAAGGTTGTAGTTGATTTAGAGTGTTGATGCAGTAGGCTGGGTTCAGTCCTGATATTCTGGTTACAATGATCTCATTATTATGTATGAATTGAGTTGGTGATTGGTTAAGTGACTGTTTTCTTCAATGGTTGGTTCAATATTCAAGTGATTGGTGATTTATTGATTCAATATTTGTTTTCAGGAATTGGATGAATATTTTGGGTACAATAATCAGTTTTTGTTTTGATATTTAGATTATTCAATGTTAAAGGGTTCAACATGGATTATGTGATGAAAATAGGCCTACAAGTTGTGATGTATTTAAGTCGTTTGATCCAGTGTGAAAATTTATGAAACGTGTCTGCGGTGGTGTTGAGGGTTGGAGCCTTCAGTAAGGAAGTTGAAGCTTCCTGCCAGTAGGAGCTAGTGACTAGTTTAGGGGGTTGTAGCTCCCTTCTAGTAGTGGTTGGTAAACGAGAGCAGGGGGTCAAAGCTCCCTTCCAGTAGTGGTTGGTAAACGAGAGAAGGGGGTTGAATCTCCCTTCTAGTGGTGGCTAGTAAACGAGATCCGGGGATTGGAGCTCCCTTCTAGTTGCAGCTAGATAACGAGAGAAGGTTGCAACCTTTTGCAGGTGGGTGCCTACATGCTGGCATGAGTCTGCGCCAGTAAAAAAGTGTAAGCAGTTTTCTATATAATAAATATTGAAGACAGAGGCGACAACAATGGTGGTTTTCTCTCGACTTGGGTTTACACCTTAAATCTTGGTTTTCATGTGTGATGCCTTTGTGTGATGGTTTATTCTGTCATTACTGCATATATTTATTGCTTAAATGTCAGATTCATAACTGATGAACTGGGATAAGTAAAGTTTTTGAAGATTTATCTGAACATTAAGTTACTTGGGTATATGCATGTTTCCTTTAAGACAACTGTGTGCATATGCTAATTGGACTTATTAGAGTCGCGTATAGAAAATCAGTAAAGAAAAGTAAAGCATTGTGATTCTTGAAAATATTGATTCACCCCCCCTCTCAGTATTTTTCCCAACAATTGGACTCATAGCAGGTCCTTCTATAGAAGCTTGATTGCTTGAAGAAGATTCATCACAATGGGAAGGAAGAAAAAGAAGAAGGCTACTCAAAGGAAGAATATATCTCAGAAAACGTGTGCAACAGAAAATGAAGAAGATAAAACATGTACTAATTATTGTTCTTGTGACTCAATTCCTTGTTCATGCAATGTTGAAGATAGTGAATACGAAAGTGAAAGTAATGTTATGGACCTGGAAGAAGAAATCTCTAAACTAAAAAAATGAAGTTGAAGATCAACAGATTATATTTATGAAAGATAATGTATCTACAAAGATGTGATTACTAGATTGAATAATCAGTTACAAGAAAGAAACTCAATTGAGAAGCTAAACAAAGAACAGATAGACTAGTGTCAAAAGATGCAGGATGAAGTAACCAATCACAGTGAAGGACTTGAAGCAGAAATCATCTCTCTCAAAGCATATCTGGAAAAATCAAATAAGAAGAATGAAGAACTTATACAAACATTTGAATAACAAGAAAATGGGATGAAAGAACAGATTCTAAAATTGAATGAGCAAGTAGAAGAAGGAAGAAGGGTCGAATAAAGTATGAAGAAGCAGTTCCAAAGATTGGAGGTTGAGGTAAACATTTTAAAAGTTAAATTAGAAGAAAATGATAAACACTTGAGGTTTCAAGATAGTACTAATATTCTAGATAATATTATTAGTAGTCAAAGGTCTCCTTATATTAAATTTGTTCTTAGTTTTCATGAAAATGTTAAAGGAGAATCTAGTTCACAAGACAGTGTTAAAGATTTAAAGGATATTAATGCAAAACTTGAAGTGTTTAAAGAAACAAAAGGTCAACCGACAATCATGAATTCTTAAAGGAAATCATTCGCACCTCACTATAGAAGTATCAATCGATTCTCTCATTTGATCAATAATGTTGAATGTTTTGTATGTCATAATTATAGACATGTTGCAGCCAACTGCATAAGAATAATGTTTCAATCGCAAACAAATAGACACTACATAGAAAGATCGACTATTCCCAAGTACTCAATTTTCTTTAAGGGTTATTATTTTTCATGCAACAAATTTGGACATAAAGCTATTGATTGCAATAGAAAGAACATGAGGCAAACTTATTATGATTCCTCTACTCCCTTTTATGGTCACATAAGATGTTATGCTTGTAACAAGTGTTTAGTCAATTTAGTGTCCTAAATTGTTTGCATTAATTATCAATCTGAGGTTTGTAAACTCATGAAGTGTGGTGCACTATATGTGCTTAAGCAACCTATTACTTACTTCGTTGTTTTGTGTTTTATGTTGTTTTTAGGGGGTTTTTTGTTCTTTTAGATCTAATAATGGTTATTCTAAAACTATGGAAAGATTTAAGTGAGTCTAATGAATTTTATAAGGAAGAAAAGGAAGTGTTCCTTAAACTAATCTAATTTTCATAAGACAAACCAAAACTATGGGCTAGTTAAGACCTACTTTAGAAAACAAAGCATATATCTAATTAGTTTATTTGTCTTAATCCATGGATCTATTTCTAAAACTAAGATTGAGAATTACAATGCTTATCTTAAATGAAGTGGAAAATGAACAACTAGTGTACCTTTAGTTACTTCAACATTCAATGATTAGGTATGACCCTATTGAGATGATGTCAAGCAATTGTTTGTACTTTTAATCTCCTAATTTCTAGAACAACAAGAAAGAAATGTAATGAAAACTCCTAAGGTATGTTTAGTTACAACCAATATTCAATTTGTAAAGAGTGATCTTCTTGAAGTAATGTTAGGTAACTAATTACACCTGTTGAACTAGAGAACTAAGAAAAATCTACAAATGGATAACTCAGAAATTTCATTTCATTAATCATTCAATCATCCCATCTTGAAACATGATCATATCAATTCCTTTTAGAGTGATTTTTAGGAAGATTATTGTTTGCAATTAAGCGAGGATCTTGAAAGAAAAAGCATGTAATTTTTAACTAAAATCAACTAATGTACAATTGATTTTTTTGTAACATTCAATTGTAAAGTGTTTAGCCTCTTGAGATGCTTTAGGAGAAATCAATTATGCCTTAGTCTTTGGAAAGAAAATGACAATAACCAAGGTAAACTCAACTACTATATGTGTGAGATATTTAACCATTTAATGTAGGATTAGCATATTGAAAATGGCTTTTATAAACATCTGTTGACACAACAATTAAAAACTCTGTTCTAATGGAAATAAAAGACAAGAACAGTAAAACTAAACAATTTTGGTTTCTTAGCACTTCAATCCTTAATTCAGTTTTGAAAAAAGAGTTTCTATTTCCATGAAATTCCTTGGAAGAGTAAGTTTTCACAATTGTGATTTATCATTAAACTATTTGAAAATTGGAGATGAAGCATAAGCCTAATTAGAAATATAAATTGTTGAAATAGAGTAAAGGAAATTTAACTAAAAACATAAATAAAAACTTCCTTCAAAAGCAGGGGCCCTCTGCAACTGATGTGGTTGAACTCCTAGCTTGTTAAAGGTGCAATCAAGCAATCATTGGAAAATTGAACTTCTTATTATGATGAAAATAAAGTCTGGAAACAGAGTATCCATAGAAAGCATGCGTTTACACTTAGAAATTTTAATTGTGTTGAATTGTCTCTCGGTTCTGTGGAACCAATATTTAAAGGGAAACTACATAACTGATTATGATTAAAACTAGCTACAAGTGTCTAACTCGAATTGAAATTGAAATAGGACTGTTGGACTCATGATTTTCTATGACAAGTAAATCAGGAGTCCTACAACTGTAGGTAACATATTTTGACTTGTATCTTTGACCATGATTTTAGTCTCCTTTTTATGTCGATCTGGACCGAGTGAGTAGGATAGAATCCATGTAGAAATGATTCTAGAAACACCCATGTGGCCCAATTCCTCAGCTGACTCCTGGAACCTGCTAAACCATAAGAGTGGCTATGGAACTCACAGTTAGCAGCAGAACAAGCTGCATTCTATAGCTAAATTGCAAAAACTTATCCAAATAGAAAAATCATGAAAATATAATATGACAATCATTTAAATGCATCCTTAAGACAAAATCTAGCATTCTTCACTGATTAGGGTTTGTGATATTATGGAAAAATGATGGAATGAGGTGAGAAAAACTGTCAAAGAGAGGGTAATATTGAGGTTCAACATACCCCACTACAAAATCATTGCATGTCCTCATGCAATTTGACAAAAATGTGAGTTCTTCTCCCCTACTGCATTTGCTCAGATACCTCAGGTAAGACATCCAACCTTCTTCTTTTTTCTTCTTTGAAGTCAATGTCATTCTGGGCCTTTTCATAAGAAGTTTGAACTTAAGGTTAATGATTTCTCTGTTCAATGACCTGTTATTATTTTTCAATTTCCTATTTTTCTTATGCCATAGTCCTAGTTGCAAAGTGGTATTATCATGCATTGCCTTGTCCAATTTGTTTTGTTCCTTCAAAATCTCATTCTCCTGCTTAATGTGTCTATTCAATAGCTCTAATTCATAAATATCCTGCTTCAGAGCATCAATTAGAGGTTCTTGTGGATTGACAGGTGGTTCTAGGTTCATTGAGGCACTTCTTCTCTCCAATGATTCTACATACTCATATATCTGTTGTTGAACTGGATCTATGCTAGAAGATATTCTGCTAGAGCCTTCTTCAAAATAACAAACAGGAGATTCTTGAGGACTGTGCACAGGAGAAATATTAACAGGTGATGGTACTGGTATTTCCTCTTCTATATTTACAAGCTCTGTCCCTTTTGATAGTGTCTTCTTCACGGTGCCTCGGAGTCTAGAGCTCCTTCTTAGTTTTGGAGGACTTTCATTCCCTTCATTTGTAACCTCACTCTCTTTCTTTTTATTTTCTCTAGACTTGATTTGTTTCGTAATTTCTATCAGTTCCTTAGAAATTATATTTTCATCACTCTTATGTAGTGAAGTTTCAGGTTTGTCTTCAACAATTATATCAGTTTTCTTTCTTATGTTTCTCTTGACATTATCTTCCTTGGGTGGTGACTCTAGTTGCTCTTGAAAATGATTCCTAACAAGGAAATCCTCCCAAATGTCTCCTATGCTCCTTAAGTGAAACTCAATCAATATTTTCACCAAACCATGATGATGCATGGTGGTCTCTATGAATTGTATTCTCTTTTGTACATTTGAGGCCATCCTTCTTAAACTATTGAGCAGAAAGAAAGGGAGGTTGATTTCACCATTTTCTAGAAAATTCATTAATAAATGGATATGGTAAACATATATGGTTCCAAACCTTCCTTCACAAGTTATGAATTTATGTAAAATCAAGACCATATTTATCCATTTTCTTTTAAGAGTTGTACTGGAGATTCCATTTCTAAAAACTGAGACATCATACTTGGGTTTTTGAGTTTCACCTTCCAAGATTCACTATGAAACTCTTTTTTCTTGAACCATCTTTCTCTATGCCTTGGAAGTTCTGTAACCTTAGCTAAGAATGACTCTGTCACTGCAAATTTAATGTCCCCAATCTCTACTTCGGTTCCATCAAAATACCGGGCAAAGGATTTTGTAATTTCCTTCTGAAAACCATTGAATTTTTCTATGAACCTCAACCATCCAGCTTGTTGTAGCAATTCTTTAACCTGTGGGTATCCTTCCATGTATTTTACCCCCACTAGTTATGATCTAACAATCAATCCCATCCTTCTTTTATGAAGAATAATTTCAACCTTCAGAATTACCCCTCTGTTCTATGGAAATGAATTAGATGCAGAATTGATGGAGCTAAATTGATTGTGGAATAGATGGAGATGAATGAGCTACGGATCTGATGGAAGGTTATGGAGAGTTGTAGGCCATAAGTAGATGGCATGGTCTTGGAGAGACATAGACAAGTATGTCACGTCATGATCATGACCGTTATTCATCAATCAAGGGTATTAATGATGGACCGTTATGCAAATTTATACGAAAGATATGACTGATAGATAGTATGAGGATTGCAATCAATTCGAATGATGAGTTGTGAAGGACATATATGAATGTTCATATTATACATGTTTCATGTTTTTAACTTTGCTATTAAAAATAAATTTTTACAGTTTACCTCATAACTTAACCTTTGTGTTTGTTGTTTTGCTTTGATGTTGTTCCTTATGTACTCTTTATGGCATGGTGGTCTTCAAAAACATATCCTTTAATCCCTTGCAATCATCATGTCAGAACTACCGAAGTGGCTGCAGAATCAAATTAGCTGCAAAATAGAATCAGCTGCAGAATGTACTCAACTGTAGAATGTGGTATTTTTTTTTTTTAAGTATGGAACATGAATGGAATGAGTGAAAAATATGGAATGAAAGTGAAATATGACTTATGGAATGAATTTGAAAATGAAATGAAAGTGGAATGAGATGGAATGATAGTGGAGTGTGATGGAATGAAACTGAAAAATAACAGTGGAGTGTGATGCAATGAAACTGAATTTTTTGATTATGAACTGCAAATATGAATGTAGTTTTCACTACTTATTACAGAAAAAAGAAAATGGAATATATAGAATGTCAGAAATCTCTTATTTTCACCCTGTATTTTCTGCATAAGTATGCCAATCACTAATTGGTTTTCATACTTATACACTTTTTTTTTTTTTTTTTAATTTTTTTTTATGTTTTTTATTCTTTTTTTTTTATTTCTTATATAAATTGTAGGAAAAATAAAAGCTAAGTTTGTGAAGAAGAATAATTCTTCTTAACTAACTTCATATCAATATTATCTTGAAATTTTTTGACAAACTCTTCTTTTGAAAGAGGTTTATGATATACTTTCAACTGATGACCATTCACAAGAAGAGATACCTTTTCTTCATTTATTGTTTTGATCTTCAATGCTCCATTATCAAAGACTTTTTCAATCTCATATGGCCCAAGCCAATGAGTCTGAAACTTTCCTTGAAAATGCTTGCATTTTGAATCGAACAAGAGTGCCCAATCCCCTTCTTGAAACATTTTGTCTTTGATATACTTATCATGTCATTTATCCCTTTGTTGCTGGACTATATTGGTTCTTTGGACTGCATCTTGTATGATTTCAACTAGTTCATTGAGTTTCTCCAGTCTATGCTTATGTGCTTCTGATAAATCAGGTCCAAATTAGACTGCCATCTTGTAGGTTCTAACCTAAAACTCTATAGGGAACAAAACTTGCTTCCCATAAACAAGTTCATGGGGAGTATGTCATGTTGTGTTCCTCCATGTAGTTTTGTAGGCCCATAAGGCTTTAAGAAGCCTATCTGCCCAATCTTTACTGTGTAGATGAACAGTCTTAGCGAGAATTCCTTCAATCACCTTATTGGTAGATTCAACTTTTTCTTATGGCTGGTAAGGAGTAGAGTTTCTCTGCTTGATATTGTAATATTCCACGAGCCTTTTCACCGTCTTAGATGTAAATTGAGTGCCCTGATCTGTTACAATTTCTCTTGGAACACCAAAACGAGTGAATATATCCTCAAAAAGAAAACTAATTACAGATCCTTCATTAGAAAAAGGTAATGCTTTAGCCTCTACCCATTTAGTGACATAATCAGTTCATACCAAAATATGCTTCTTTTTTTTACATGGAGGATTGATAGGTCCGACAAAATCCAAGGCCCATTTTTAAAAAGCTTCAATGAGTACTTGAGGTTGCAATGACATTTCATTTGAAGGAGTAGGTTTCCCTACCCTTTGGCAACTGTCACACCTTTTGACATATTCTTTGGCATCTTTGAAGATGGATGGCCAATAATATCCTAAATGAAGGATTTTATAGGTTGTCCTCTTGTCAGCAAAATTTCCACCACAAGGTTCATCATGACATTTTTTAATAATTTCAGAAATTTCATCTTCTCAAACACATCTTCTGATAATGAGATCTGGACATGTCTCATACAATTCATTAGTATTCCATGAGTATCTTGCACTTAATTGAATGATTTTTCTTCTCTCTAGAATGGAAATGTGAAGGTAATTTTCTTGTAACTAAGTAATTGGCAATATCTGCAAACCAAGGGGTCTGAGTAGTTACAGCAAAAAGATATTCATCAGGGAATTTATCTTCAACTGGAGTGTCATCTTTGATATTTTGAATTCTAGACAGGAAATCAGCAACTGTGTTTTGTTTTCCAGGCTTGTCTAGAACAGTAATGTTGAATTCTTGCAGGAGCAATAACCATCTTGTAACTCTGCCATTAGTAATAGATTTATTCATTAAATACCTAATTGCAGAGTGATCTGTATGGACAAAGGTTTCATAGCATGTTATGTAATGTCTAAATTTTTTGATAGCATGAAAAATAGATAAGAATTCATTTTCAGTTACAGTGTAATTTAACTCTATGGGAGTCAAATTCTTTCTTTTGTAATAGATGGCATAGGGGGTCAAGTCTTTTTGTCCTAACACATCTCCTGGAGCTGTGTCTGAAGCATCTGTTGAAATGTGAAAAGGTGGTTTCCAATTAGGCCCTCTTAAGATGGGTGCTTCAGAATTTTTTTCTTTTAAAGTTTTAAATGCTAACTGGTAGTCAGAATTCCAACTAAATTCACAATCTTTGGTGATTAGTTTAAAGAGTGGGGATGCTATTTTGGTGAAATTTTCTATAAATCTTCTATAATACCCTGTAAATCCTAGAAAATTTCTAACATCCTTTTGGCAACTTGGAATTGATAACTTGGAGATGACTTCAACTTTAATTCCATCTCCTGAAATGTGATGGCCTAAAACAATCCCTTCAGTAAACATCATGAAAACAATTTCATGAATTAGTGAGAGGTTTGATTCCTTACATCTTTTAAGAACCTTTTCTAAGTTTTCTAAAGCTTCTTCAAATGTATTATCGTAAACTGTAAATTCATCCATATACACTTCTACACAATCATGTATTAGATCAGAAAAAATTCCTAGTATTGTCCTTTGGAATGTTGTAGGTGCATTTCACAATCCCAAAGGAAGTACTCGGTAGGCATAAGTCCCCCATGAAAAGGTGAATGTGATTTTATCTTGACCTTCAGGTGCAACCTGAATTTGATTGTAACCACTAAAACCATCCAGGAATGAGAAATACTTATTACCTGCTAATGTATCTAACACTTGATCTATAAAGGGAAAAGGAAAATGATATTTTAGGGTAGATTTATTCAATTCCCGATAATCAATGCATACCCTCCATTTACCATTATTTTTGGGTAAAATCACTAAAGGAGAAACCCATTGACTGTCTGAAATTGGATAGATGAAGTTTACATTTAACAACTTTTGCAACTCTTCTTTCAAAATTTCCCTAAGATTCAGATTCATCCTTCTTTGAGGCTGTCTCATAGGTTTGAAATTTTCCTCAATGTAAATGTGATGTATACAAGTCTTAGGACTAATTCCTTTCATGTCAGTGTTATTCCCATGCATATGCAGATGAATGTTGTTGCAATGTTTTGATTAGCTTCTCTTGTTGTAATTTTTCCAAGATATTGTTTATGTTCAAGGTTTTCCCTGGAAAGATTTCAACTGTAGAGCTACCAAATTATTCCATAGAGTAAAGAGACATCTGCCTAGATGATAAATATGCAATATCGGATTTTATTGAAATTGATCATGTTCATATTCTGGAGATGATTCATAATTCTCTATTGTATTTAAGATTTGTCTATCTTCACTAATATTTGAAATAGTAAAGAGAGGTTGTATATCTTCTTCATCATCAATCCATTATTTTTCATCTATCTCTATGATTGTTCTTGTTGGAGGATACAGAGTGATTTTCTCAGTTGAATTACCATCAGAAATATACATGTCACCAGATCTACAACTAATGAAAGCATCAATTTTAGCCAACCAAGGTCTTCCTAATATGAGTGGGTGTCCTCCTAGATTTTTCTTAGGGGTTAAAATCATAAATTCAACACGGTACTTCCAAGAATATAAAGACACTGAAATATACTCTAACACACCATCTGGTTTGATTACAGATATATCTGCTAATTGCAGTAATGTAGGTGTATAAAGAAGATTAGGAAGCTTGAGTTGTTCCATGGTTTGTTTGCTCATGATGTTTATTGCTGCTCTTAAATCAATCAATGTATTTGGAATTTCAACTCCATTGATATGTGTTTTACAACTGGACTTTCGGGATCTAAATATTTTTGAATGACAATTTTTCCCATCATTATGTCTGCTATTTTCCCTACAAGATGGATTCTTTTTATTTCTTTTGTTTTTCTTCCCGGTTTCTTCATACTCAAATCCTTTATTGTTTTAGCTAAAATTGGAATTTCGTTGATGGCTTGTAACAAAGGTATTTTGATGCAAATATTTTTCAATTCATCTAGAAAATCATAATTAGGCAACATAATATGCTTTTCTACTCCTCTATCAATTTGTAATCTTTCAGGAAAAGGAGGTGTAGAAGTAGATACTGATGGTTGCTCTATCATAGGAGCTGAATTTATTGGTGGTTTTTGTTTTTCATTTTCAGAATTTTGGTTTTGAAGAGCTACTCCTTCAAAAACTTTATTGGGATGTAGAGAATCTTCGTCAGAATTGTCTTTTTCTCGAATGACTACAGAAGGCTTCCTCTTTTCTAATATCCTACCAGATCTTAGTTGGACATCATTAAGATCTAGAGGAGTAATCATATAGGTTGGAAATTTTTGACCTTCTATCATATAGGTATTCTGAGGATTTTTATTGTTGGGGTTTGGAAATGGTTGGGTAGGCAATTGATTTTGTCTTTGAGGGAATGGTAGTGAGAGTTGTGGATTTTATTTTTGGTTTTGGATTTTGGGTTGTTGACTTTGTTGAGGAATTCGTTTGGGAGGATAATTTGGATATGATGGAGGATATTGATAGTACTGAGAGAATCTTCCATATGGATTTTTCATTCCTTGAGCCCAAGGTTGAGATTGAGATTGAGATTGAGGCCAAGGTTGCTCCCAAGAATTCAAATTTGGTGGGGGCTGAGTATACATTCGGTTGTTAAACCCTTGAGTTTGTGGCCCCTGCCATGGTATTCTAGAGATAAAAAAAAAGAGATTCTGTAGGATTTGATGTTGTTTCTTCTTGAAAAACAGCCTTAAGACCAGGAATTGAAGGACAATTCTTAGTCTCGTGACTTTCTAAACAAATCATACAATTTTCTATGACTTTTGCTTCAAGAGGACATTCTATCAAATCATGTTTCTTTCTGCATTTTGGACAGAAAATAGCTAAAGCATCAGTCGCGGCTTTCTACTTGTTTTGTAACTTAAGGGTGTTTATCTATTCACTAAGACTCCCTAAAATGTATGTTTTGAATTCATCAAGCATGTTTCCAATTTCTTCCCTAATCACTATTCCAGTTGCAAATTTATTTACCCTAGCAAGAGCAGGATCTCTTGGTCCTTTCCAAATTTTTTGTTTTCCTCTTGAGAGATTAATACATAGTTCCCCAATATCAGGTAATGGAAGTTGAGATATGTCCCCCTTCCCCATCATGTTAAGGATATCTATCCATTTATCTCTAATTGTTTTCAACAAAAGAGCTTTTAGAGTGTCTTGATCTAGATTTTCCATTTTTTTCTCTTTTAATGTTATAGTTGGATATTTCAAGTAAATCCTCCAAATTTTCATCCTCTTTTTGCATAATTTTAAACACTTCTTCCTTGTGATTAATAGGTATGAAATAATCCAAATACCTTTCTAGAAATTCTCTCTTCATATCATTCCATGTCCTAATAGAACTAGTGATTAGACTCATGAACCATTTTACAACTGCTCCTTTCAATGTTGAAGGAAACAATTTGAGTTTTTGAGCAGCTTGCAAATAATCATAAGTTCTGCACAAGACTTCAGATTCAAATAAAAATGTTTCGGGTCTTCACTTTTTAATCCATGAAATTTTGGGAGGAAAAAAGGTGAGATATTTTTCATGGTAGCATTTGTCTCTTCATCTATTATAGGGAATCTAAAATAACTCTCAGTTCCTCTATTTCCTCTACCTCTACCTCCTTATGCATTTCCTCTACCTCTTCCTCTATCTCCTCCTCTACCTCTGCCTCCTCCAAATAGTACATTTTATCCATTAAAAATTTCTCCTTCTCCCTCTCCTCCTTCTTCTCCTATTCTTGCCATGATAGATTCTTCAGAACTGATATAAGATTCAACCTGCAAAGTTAACTTCTCTTCCTCTAGTTCCTCTATCAATGGTATGATGAAGAAAGGTTCTTCTTCTTCCTCTCCACTAGGGATTTCTAACTCTTCAGCTAGAATATGTTCCCCTGTAGAAGTGAAAAAGGTTAATCCTTCTGTTGGAGTCCTAGGATCTTCTTCCTCTAATATTGCCTCAGTGGATGAAGTAGGAGATCCTCCTAACTAGATATCTGATCTTAGAACTTATGGAAGTCTATGGCCAGTAAAATATGGAATATGAGTTTGAGATGGAGGTGTACTACTTCTTGATCTTGGTGGAGTGAGTGGTGTTGTAGGGATTAAACTCCTGCCTCTAGCTATGAATATGCCCCTAGATTCTCTTTCTCTACGCATATCATTGTTTTTTGGATGTAAGAAATAAGGCTACCTAGTTACACTTCCCCAGAAATGGCGCCAAAATGTTTAATCAATTTAGTGTCCTAAATTGTTTGCATTAATTATCAATCTGAGGTTTGTAAATTGATGAAGTGTGGTGCACTATATGTGCTTAAGCAACCTATTCCTTACTTCGTTGTTTTGTGTTTTATGTTGTTTTTAGGGGGGTTTTTGTTCTTTGAGATCTAAGAATGGGTATTCTAAAACTATGGAAATATTTAAGTGAGTCTAATGAATTTTAGAAGGAAGAAAAGGAAGTGTTCCTTAAACTAATCTAATGTTCATAAAACAAACCAAAATTGTGGGCTAGTTAAGACCTAGTTTAGAAAACAAAGCATCTATCTATGTAATATCCCAAAATGGGATTGCAAAAATACATGAAGATAAAAATGTAAAACTCTGCAAATTTGAACATGAAATAAGAGGGATCAATGTACAACCATAATTTTATTAAGATATCAGCAGAAATAAACAACAATATGATGAGGGACAAGCCACTCAAGAAATGGGAACAAGTCTCCAATGAAAAAACAATCAGCACATGAGCTGCTGCAACTATATAGAATGCCGGAGAGCAGTGACAGCGTTGTCTATAATAGTGTAGCTACTGCTGAATACATATATAAATGGAATGTGGATGATGGAAACAAAATAAATTCCCAGCAATGAAGATGTGGGCTCTAATACAATATTTCTAGCCAACCCAAAAAGGATTTCTAGAAATATCAAGAAATATACAATATGACAAATAACCCTGGGTTTAATGTGCCACTGCAAACTGGATCTGATATGAAATGAGGCTATGAAAGATCTGAAATAATTATGCCCTCCTCCAATGGTATTTCTAATTAGAAGGTTGATCCCTCTACTCAGAAATAGACCCTCCTAATGAGCTCAATCAACCCTCCCAGCAAATGCCTCCAAAAATAACGCAATTCAGGATGGTGACTGTGCTGTGAGGGATAGCAGATGGTTGGCCTGATTCCAAAGATGTCAAAATATGCTCGGGAGTCCTCCTTGTTGATCCTCCAATGAATAGACAACCTCTCCACTAAAAAACAAGCCCAGAAATGACTCTAAGAGATCCTCCTTTGTTGCACCCTGCAACACAACCCAGATCTAAACAGAAACTGCGTTGTAGCTGAAGGATGTAGCTTGGAAAAAATTATAGAATGAGCAAATGTAACCCAAAGAACCTCTCCTTCCCTGAGGATGAGGTAGGGATTCCCGACCAAGAACACCCTTGTGCTAAACAGCACTGCAACCCTGCTAAATAGTAAGAGGAAGAAAAGTCTAAAAAGACCAATAGAAAATGATAATAAAAAACATGAATAAAAAAGGCTCCCATCCTCTCCATATATATCAATTGAACCTCTTCACATTGGGTCCCATCCATATTGGCCACCAAGCTCATGCAATTTTTCCTCCACTAAAACTGCGTTGTACATCAAGGAGATTCAATGTATCTAGACAACGTTGTTGACTTGGTCAAAGATGACTGAATCAACATGATCCAATCCCTGTTCACACCCAAAGGTGCTTAATCCAGCTGCTTATTCTTCCTCCTTTCACATTAGGAGTGTTATTATTCCTTCAAAAGGGGTTACTCTCTCCACCCATTTATTCATCTACCTAGTGATAAAAAAACTATAATATTCCATTTAGATGAAGTCTAAATTTTTGGAATATTACAGTCCTCCCCTCCAAAATTTTGCTTGTCCTCAAGAAACTATAAAGGTGGAGAAAAATTCCTCCCTTCCTCTTCTTATGGCCTTCTCATCAATAGTTCCCATCTTAGCTCAACATAATATGCAACAAATATGCCCTCCAATGATTCCTCCCAAGCATGCAAAACCAAATGGTGTTCATCATGAGAAAGTGGAAGGTGTAAGTGGAAACCTCCTTGTTTTCCATTGGCCTCCTCAAGGTAGGAATGATGATAAACATAGGGAATTTTGTCGCCAATGAGAGTCTCCCCTGCCCATGCTACCATCCAAATGAAATGAGCCATCCTAGGTATCTCATCAAATAAATCCTCAACCCCTAGTTTATGCAATATGTTGGGGTTGCATGGAGAGATCAGATTTTTCCATCCAAGTTGTTTCTCTCTCCATTTATGGTAAGTATGGGGCTTTTTCTTCCCTTGGCCTGAAGTGTCATGGCCTCCAAGAATGGCCCAAGTTACCCCATAAAATAAATAAGCCATGAAGTGCCTCCTCCAAGAACTCAAGTTCTCCAAATTTATCCTCATATATGAAGAAAAGAGGTGTGATGTGGCAATCATGGCTTGCCCATTTCTTCTCCTGAAACATACAACATGAATAGTAGGGAGAATCATACTCCCAATGGGCATCTCCAACTCATATTCCAATCTCCAAACAATGCTCCCCATGAATATAAAAATATTAGCAATACATGGAAGCAAAAACCAATGAGAACAAGTTTTCTTATGACAACCATAAAGTGTATCAAGGTTCCACACATGGAACCAGCACGGGGCATCTCTTTCCTACCTCAAAAAAAATACTAACAAGTGCTTTCCCAACCACTTTTTTTCTGCCACAGTCATCCCATAAGATGGAATCATGAATATACAATGTGGTGTCAATGGTGCACACCAAGAATCATGTGGCCTCCCCCACAAACCACCAATAAGATAGCCAATCTCAATGCTACACTTGGCCTCAAGTACATCATCATATAATGTATAAGAAGGAAAGGCCCTCCTAAATACAATATTTTTCTCATATAAAGTAAATGAATACAAATCACAATGCAAAATTGTACCTCCTCCACCATGTACTATGGTCCTTGAGTTGAAATGGCCCAACTGGAAATTCTCCCTTACCTCCAATGAGTAGGGAAGTGGCTATGACATCCTCTCCATCACCATCTGGGCTATGCATCTCTCCATATGCTGAAATATATCATACCATATTCCCTCCCAAGTGAACTCCTCCATTAAAGAAAGATATGCATCAAAGTGCATGGAAAAGAAATCCTCATGTGCTGCATGTAGCAGCTTCTCCTTGAGCTCAGAAGCTCTTGTCAAGAAGACTCTACCATAAGAATAGATGACCATATCATCCACTACATATCTATCATCTCCATCTGGGTCATCAAGAATCATGCAAGCATCAAGATCCTTGGAGTACTCTACCAACAGTTAAGACCTCCAATATGGATCAATCCTCCTAAGAGACAGCACTGATGATCTGCAATGTGAAGCTCCCCACATGTTGATGTCTTTTCCTTTGACATCGCTCATGCCAAAGTCATCCTCCAAATTTCTACCATGCCCATAATGCAGCTGCTCATGCTCAAATAGAAGTGGTGACCTTTGGGGGTTGACCTCCCATGAGAAGCTACCATCCAAAAAGAACCTCCTAATCTTGGCCAATGTGAGCATGAGTGGCCTTCCTCTACTCCAATCTAGGAAGGATTCCTTCCTCAAAGGAAGTACAGTCTGTTTCTCCAAATCCATGGAGCATCTCCCTTGCACCATGAAGGTGCCATTTTCCATCACTGCAGCAACTTCTGTCAGTGCAGTATTTGTAGTGAGAGTGGGTGATGCTGAAAATGGGAGAATATCTCTCTCCTCCTTGAGCCTATCCCAAACACTCTACGCTGTACTGGATTCCTCCAAGGTCTTCACCCCTTCGGAATCTAAGAGCGGTGAACCAAATGGAAAAATTTCTCCTACCAACTCTAGATCTGGTGGCCTCCCAGGTGGAATGCCCCCATGTAGTGAGACATCAAAATCTGATGTGGACTATATATATGAGTGGACTGATTTCTCCCCCTCTTCACTGCACAATACAGTCTCCTTATTTTTTGCAGAAACCCCCCGGAATAGATAAGGGTGAATTTTCATCATCCCTTGATGCTGATCCTTCTTCTCTTCTCCTTCCATCTGCCAAGATTCATAACCCACAACAACTAATGCATGCTGCTCTGAAATTGCGCTTTGGTTCCCACATGTTAAATCATTTGGAATTCCTTGCAAGGACACAAGGGCTCCTCTAATGGAAACAATGGATCCCTTCCCATCTCCATGTGGTGATGGATTTTCTCCCAATGGTATAGCGCTGCTAGCTCTTCTATGCTCATCCTCTTCATCAATATGTGAGATTGCCTCATCATCAATGAGAGACCCTTGATATTGGTCTTCCCTTGAAGGAGGTTTCTCCATGTCTTCACCAATAGAAGAGGGTTCTTCAAAAGGTGGGGATCTTGCCCTTGGCAAGGTACCATGCATTTTTTTATCCCCTTCATCAAAAATATGGAGTGGATTTGGCAAGATAGATCTCTCCAACTCATGCAAAGGTTTTAAGTTTTTGGGTTCCACAAGAGATGTTTTACAATGTTTAATGTCAAATCTTCTCACCAATTCCTTAGTGAACCCAGCATAAGTGTTTACATGTGCATGATAAAATGAAGAAGAGCTATTAAACCACCAATTATGGACCATACCTTTGAGGTGCAGCGCTGCTACTCTAATGGCCTCCTTTTCTCAAACTTGGTGTAGCTGGAAATATGAATCTAGCTCCTCCACCCAAGCTTTGGTTGTGCACTTTTTTGATCCATCATAGTTAGACAGAAAGATTCTACCTCTCTTGCTTCTGTCATGGTTGTTGGATCTTCTAGCTTCCTTGAGTTGGAAAAACCCTTGGAATTCCAAGTGCTCTTTGAATCTCCATGATTGAGACTCATACTCCTGAAGATAGACACTCAAGGTCTCCTCCCTTGGTGCATCTCCTTCCTCCATCCTTCTTGCAGTGAATGTGGGAAATAGACTGCACTGTGGATCTGCATGTGTGGCTGAATGCTCACACCCATCATGTGAATAGCTAGGGCTTACTTCCCTTTCAAACCCTCTCCGGAATTTCCTACACTTCTCCCCTTTCATCTCCTTGAGATCTTCTTTGATATTTTTCATAGCTTGAAAAAGAAGCAGGGAAACCCTCTCTTCCTTCATTTCTCCAAATAATGGAGTCATGCCTTTGTTTCTTCTATGAATCTTCTCTTTTCTGTGAGAAGATTCTCCTCCTAATGGCATAATGTCTTGGATGCACAGGCTGAGCCAAGATTATGCTCTGATACCACTGTAATATCCCAAAATGGGATTGCAGCAATACATGAACATAAAAATGTAAAACTCTGCAAATATGAACATCACATAAGAGGGATAAATGTAAAGCCATCATTTTATTAAGATATCAGCATAAATATACAACAAGATCATGAGGGACAAGCCACTCAAGCAATGGGAACAAGTCTCCAATGAACAAACAATCAACACATGAGCTGCTGCAACTGTATAGAATGTCCGAGAGCAGTGACAGCGTTGTATATAACAGTGTAGCTACTGCTGAATACATATATAAATGGAATTTGGATGATGGAAACAAAAGAAATGCCCATCAATGAAGATGTGGGCTCCAATACAAGATTTCTAGCCAACCCGAAAAGGATTGCTAGAAATATCAAGAAATATACAATGTGACAAATAACCCTGGGGTTAATGTGCCACTAAAAATTGGATCTGATATGAAATGAGGCTATAACAGATCTGAAATAATGATGTCCTCCTCCAATGGTATTTCTAATTAGAAGGTTGATCCCTCTACTCAAAAATAGACCCTCCTGATGAGCTCAATGAACCCTCCCAGCAAATGCCTCCAAAAATAATGCAGTTCAGGATGGTGACTGCGCTGTGAGGGATATAATATGGTTGGCCTGATGCCAAATATGTAAAAATATGCTCAGGAGTCCACCTTTTTGATCCTCCAATGAATAGGAAACCTCTCCACTGAAAAACAAGCCCAAAAATGACTCTAAGAGATCCTCTTTTGCTGCACCCTGCAACACAACCCAGATCTAAACAGAAACTACGTTGTAGCTGAAGGAGGTAGCTTGGAAAAAATTCTAGAATGAGGAAATGTAGCCCAAAGAACCTCTCCTTCCCTAAGGATGAGGTAGGGATTCCCGACCAGGAACACCCTTGTGCTGAACAGCACTGCAACCCTGTTAAACAGCAAGAGGAAGCAAGGTCTAAAAAGACCAATAGAAAATGATAATCAAAAAAATGAATAACAAAGGCTCTCATCCTCTCCATATAGAAAAATTGAACCTCTTCACATTCGGTCCCATCCATATTGGCCACCAAGCTCATGCAATTTTTCCTCCACTAGAACTGCGTTGTACATCAAGGAGATTCATTGTATCTAGACAGCATTGTTGACTTGGTCAAAGATGACTAAATCAGCATGATCCAATCCCTGTAGGTGCTTAATCTAGCTGCTTATTCTTCCCCCTTTCACATTAGGAGTGTTATTATTCCTTCAAAAGGGGTTTTATGAGTCTCCCCACCCATTTATCCATCTACCTAGTGATAAAACAACTATAATATTCCATTTAGATGAAGTCTAAATTTTTGGAATATTACAATCTAATTAGTTTATTTGTCTTAATCCATCGATCTATTTCTAAAACTAAGATTGAGAATTACAATGCCTATCTTAAATGAAAGTGGAAAATTAACAACTAGTGTACCTTTGGTTACTTCAACATTCAATGATTAGGTATGACCCTATTGAGATGATGTCAAGCAATTGCTTGTACTTTTAATATCCTAATGTCTAGAATAGCAAGAAAGAAATGTAATGAAAAATTCTAAGGTATGTTTAGTTAATCCCAATATTCAATTTGTAAAGATTGATCTTCTTGAATTAATGTTAGGTAACTAGTTACATCTGTTGAACTAGAGAACTAAGAAAAATATGCAAATGGATAACTCAGAAATTGCATTTCATTAATCATTCAATCATCCCATATTGAAACATGATCAGATCAATTCCTTTTAGAGTGATTTTTAGGAAGATTATTGTTTGCAATTAAGTGAGGATCTTGAAAGAAAAAGAATGTAAGTTTTAACTAAAATCAACTAATGTACAATTGATTTATCTGCAACATTCAATTATAAAGTGTTTAGCCTCTTGAGATGCTTTAGGAGAAATCAATTATGCCTTAGTCTTTGGAAAGAAAATGACAATAAGCAAGGTAAACTCAACTACTGTATGTGTGAGATATTTAACCATTTAATGTAGGATTACCATATTGAAAATGGCTTTTATAAACATCCTGTTGACACAACAATTGACAACTCTATTCTAATGGAAATAAAAGACAAGAACAGTAAAACTAAACAATTGTGGTTTCTTAGCACTTCAATCCTTAGTTCAGTTTTGAAAACAGAGTTTCTATTTCCATGAAATGTCTTGGAAGAGTAAGTGTGCACAATTGTAATTTATCATTAAACTATTTGAAAACTAGAAATGAAGCATAAGCCTAATTAGAAACATAAATTGTTGAAATAGATTAAAGGAAATTTAAATAAAAACACAAATAAAAACCTCCTTAAGAAGCAGGGGCCCTCTGCAACTAATTTGGTTGAACTCCTAGCTTGTTAAAGGTGCAATCAAGCAATCATTGGAAAATTGAACTTCTTATTATGATGAGAATAAATTTTGGAAACTGAGTATCCACAGAAATCTTGCGTTTACGCTTAGAAATTTGAACTGTACTGAACTGTCTCTCGGTTCTGTGGAACCAGTATTAAAAGGGAAACTACATAACTGATTACGAGTTAAATTAGCTACGGGTGTCTAACTCAAATTGAAATTGAAATAGGGTCGTTGGACTCATGATTTGCTACGAAGAGTAAATCAGGAATCCTACTGCTGTAGGTAACGTATTTTGACTTGTATCTTTCACCATGAGTTTAGGCTCCTTTTTATGTCGATATGGACCGAGTGAGTAGGATATAATCCATGTAGGCATGATTATAGAAACACCCATGTGGCCCAATTCCTTAGTTGACACCTGGAACCTGTTGAACCATAAGAGTGGCTCAGGAATGCATAGTTAGCTGCAGAACAAGTTGCATTCTGTAGCTAAATTGAAAAAACTTATACAAATAGAAAAATCATGAAAATATAATATGACAATCATTTAAATGCATCCTTAAGACAAAACCTAGAATTCTTCATTGATTAGGGTTTGTGATCTTATGGAAAAATGATGGAATGAGGTGAGAAAAATTTTCAAAGAGAGGGTAATATTGAGGTTCAACAACAAGTTTGGGCATGTAGAAAAGGAATGCAGGAACAGATCAATGAATAATGAAAGACAACATGGAATACAAACAAATGATATCGTAAGACCAAAGAAAGTTGGATCTACCAACATTCATGTTAACAAGCAAAAAGAAGAAGAGATAAGATGTGGTCTTGCTCTCTGTGCAATAAAAAAATAAGGATGAATGGTACATAGACAGTGGATGTTCTCATAACGTGACTGGTGATAAGAGTAAGATGGAGTCTCTAAAGAAAAGTCAAGATGGTAAGGTTATTCTTTCAAACGATGCTCCAGCAAAATTTTTAGGAAAAGGTGGAGCCATAATTAATAAAAATAGAAGGGAATTTGATATCGTATTAGCTCAAGGCCTAAAACAAAACATATTAGGTGTAGTTCAAATGGAAGATAAAGGAAATGTGATTGTGTTCACATCAACCAAATGCAAGGTCATGGACGAAGAAACTGGAGAGGTCATAGCAAGGGGATACAGAAACGCTGATAAATTATATGTGTTTAAAGATCTGACCTCTCGCAGGTATGAGGAGGGTTCAAACTTAGACTGAAAGAGGAAAATGGCCATTATAGTCCATCATTCTTTAAAGAATAATGTTATCAATAACTGCAATTTTTAAGGATGGTTTGGTAATTCTAGTTGTTTATTTTTCTAACAGTGCATCTGATGTGACAACAGAAGACATGTACATGTTGTACAAGTTCAAGGGGAGATGAAGCTGCAAAATTATTAGTAGTTGATTTCCTGTACATGGGTTTCATAAAATAAATACGTGTATATACGCAAGTTTCTTTGGAGACAATTGTGTATGTTTTTCTCAGATAGAAAAACAGTGAGACAGACTTAAGAACATATTTTGATATGTTGCTGTCAGTTATGATTTAATTTTCTTGGTCTGATGTTGATGGTTACAGTCTTTTGATATGATATTAAGTTATGAATATCTAATTTATGAAGATGCTTTGATGAATGAGTTGATATGGTCAGTCTTGACTGTGAGCATGTAGCATAGGTTCAAGGGGACCATTAGCCTAACTGCTAATGATGCATTTTTGCCATTATGTTTTCTCATGTGGTAGTTTGAATGATGTTGTCATGATACATGGATTGATTATGATAAGATTATGGATGAGCCCTGATAACATTTTGTAGAAGATTATCTTTATTTGCACATGTGGATTTGATGAATGACTAATGATTTAGATATAAGAAAAGAACATGTAGATCTTGTTGTTGATGACTTCTGTCGTGAATGATGCCTATTGTACTTTATTCTTGCACATGTTACATCGTGATTATGAAAATGGAATAAATATAATGAAGACCTTGGTGATAAGAGATCACATGGATGATTTGTTGATACATACTGATTATTGATGAAGTGGTTCTGGTATGATAATTCTTCTTGCATATTGGGGCAAGAAAATGATGTTGCTACAAAGATCCTAAAGACTTGGCTATTGATATGCTTATGATACAACTATTGGATGATACTTGGAGACATGGCTACATTATCTTATCTTACTAATATGTTCTCTCATATGTTGTTGATACAAGTCTATGGTGTTTACTCATGCTATATGATGCTTCACTACTCTATCTTATTTCATGGTGATACTCTTGGTTCCCACATATGTTTCTACAAAGGGAAAAGGGAAAGTTGACTTTGATGAAGAGAAGAGATTGAGTTGATATCTAATCTCTACGGAAATATATCATGATGTTGAAATTGTAGACCTGGTCACAGGTTGATGATATTGAAATTTACCTATACTGTTGTTGACAAATATGGTTTGGTGCTGATGGGTACAAATGCGGTTATGGTTTTCAAGCTGCATTTTCTTATTTGACATATATCTACTTGATGAATATGCTTTGATGAGTTGGTTGTTGAAAATGTTCAGGATGCACATGTTTAGGGGGAGCATTAGTCGTGTTGGGTATAATACATTGTTGGCATTTTGTTGGTTGTTGAAGTATGTTTAATGATCTCTCTCCATTGAGGTCCTTTGGTCTTTGTTATAATGTCATATATGTAATTTAATGTAAGGGTCATGTTGAGACATATGATGTAAATATTTTCATATTCAGTCATGTAGGGACTTTTTCAAATTTGTAAACCCACTTGGTTGGGTAGTTGAGTCAAATATGTAACCCCACTTAGTTGGGTAATTTATGTATGTATGCGTCCTTGGTGATTGGAAAGGTTATAGAGTCTTGAAAATCTGTTTTGAAGCTTCGGCATGTGTCCAGGTGGAGTATGGTCCGTATAGTGTAGCGCAACAAGAAAAGAGAAGCCTTTTTTCAACATCGGTCCACCCTTTTCCCTTCATGTCAAAGGGGGAGAGTAACTTTGTGTTTGAATAATGCTTATGATTGATGTCTCTAACAGGTATATACAAGTTGTGGTGATCAAACACCAACATGGTTTCAATCAAGTCCAAAGGGGGAGATTGTTGGAATTATGATGTAATGTGTTGTCCTTGATGGCAACCTACTCGACGAGTTACCTTTTGATAGCAAACTATTTTTTGAAGATGTAAAATTGATGAATCTACAGGCCAGTTCAGATGTGATAAAGAAATAAATTCCAGTCAGTGACAAAGGAATGATGAAGGTAAAGCTTCAAAATGTATACACAGGTTTGATGAAGGGAACCCACGCATACCTGCAGGTTTGATGAAGAGAACCTGAGTAAACATCCTGAATTAGTGTATATGCATTTTTGGTGAAGAAAAGTCGCATATACACGCGGGTACAAAAAATCAAAGTCGTGTATGTGTTGGTGCACTAATTTTAACCATACCAAGGGTCTTTACCATGGTATTAGCCCACAATATTGAGTGCAATAATGGCTATTTGATCCCGTCCAAGAATACCTCCGAAATTTGTGTGGTTTTTGGCTCATGGTATTGGCTAAGGTTCAAACTATATAAGGAGGAGAATATCATAGTGCAATGGAGTGCAGGAGTGTGTGAATTGAATGAATACTTCATTATGAAGTATATTTGCATGAAATGGGTTATAATCAATAGATAGATCTGATATTTGATGCACTCAAGAAAACAATGATGATTAGGATCTATAGACCTAAAATGACTATGTATTTGCATTATCTGTTTATGAGTTGTTTAGATCTATGGTATGGTATATATTTTTTGAAGTGAAGGGTATGATCTGAGTAAGTTTGTAGTTCTTAAGTGTTGCGTAGTCCTGCATTAGTTACATATCTATACGCAAGTTCATCTCGCGGGAGGCATGTATACATGCAGGTTCAGTTTATCAAAGGCGCATATACATTCAGTGAAATTTCTGAGATCTATACGTAGATCGGTTTTGTAAGAAGCGCATACAGTTACGCATTGGTATTATGGAAGTCGCATATGTAGGCTAGGGTTTTGTTGAAGAATGTTGAAGGAAATGTCTAATCAGTTTTGTTGTGTTTTGTTATCTGTCAATGAAGTCTTCATATAGATTTGGGTTGTTTGAGTAATGATTATGACACTAATCAGTGATTGGTTGATTGTTGTTGCTACGTACATAAAGGAATGATTTATGCTTATAAGTGATTGATCAATCATATCAGTGTTGTTGTACTTCTGTTGTTTGTCAATGATTTCTTCATGCTGATATGGGTTTATTAATAATGTCTGAAGTTTAAATTGAGTGCAAGTTGATTAGTTGAAAATAATACTTGTTGTTGTTAAGTATATGAGGGTTCATAGATCTGAAATCTATCAAAATATTTCAAAATTACTATGTCCAATTCTATGACTGATTCAGAGTAAAAAAAATTTAAGAACATAGTATATTGAGATCTAGACGCAATTTTCTCTACAGAAAATTGCGTATACATGTAGGTTTCCTTAAGTGAAGTAACGTATACATTTTTCTTTATGAATGATCAAGGTTGCAGTTGATTCAGAGTGTTAATGCAGTAATCTGGGTTCAGTTCTGACAATCCTGGTTACATTGATCTCACTTTTCTATATGAATTGATTTGGTGATTGGTTAAGCGACTGTTTTCTTCAATGGTTGGTTCAGTATTCAAGTGATTGGTGATTGATTTATTCAGTGGTTGTTTTCAGGAAGTGGATGAATGTTTTGGGTATAGTAATCAGTTTCTGTTTTTTTATTTAGCTTATATGATGTTAAAGGGTTCAGTATGGATTATGTGATGAAAATAGGCCTACAATTTGTGATGTATTGAAGCCAGTGGATCTAGTGTGAAAATTTATGAAACGTGGTCTGCGGTGGTGCTGAGGGTTGGAGCCTTCGGTAAGGAAGTCGAAGCTTCCTACAAGTAGGAGCTCATGATCAGTTTAGGGGGTTGTAGCTCCCTTCTATTAGTGGCTAGTAAATGAGAGTAGGGGGTCAAATCTCCCTTCTAGTAGTGGCTGGTAAACGAGAGTATGGGGTCGAAGCTCCCTTCCAGTGGTGGTTGGTAAATGAGATCAGGGGGTTGGAGCTCCCTTCCAGTAGCAGCTGGAGAACAAGAGAAGGTTGTAGCCTTCTGCAGGTGGGTGCCTGCATGCTGGTATGAGTCTGCACTAGTACAAGATTGTAAGAAGTTTTCTATATAATAAATATTAAAGACAAATACGACATCATCGGTGGTTTTCTCCCGACTTGGGTTTCCACCTAAAATCTTGGTGTTCATGTGTGATGCCTTTATGTGATGATTTATTCTGTTATCACTACACATGTTTACTGCTTAAATGTCTGATGCATAATTAATGAACTGGGCTAAGTAAATTTTTTGAAGATTTATCTGAACATTAAGTTACTTGGGTATATGCATGTTTCCCTTAAGACAACTGCTTGGATATGCTAGTTGGACTAATTAGATTCGTGTATAGAAAATCAGTAAAGAAAAGTAAAAAATTGTGATTCTTGAAAATACTGATTCACCCCCCTCTCAATATTTTTCCCAACACATGGCTCAATCCCCATGGGTTCCCAATGCTTCCAAGGGAAAGCTAAACCCGAGTCTTCTTCAAGATTTCATGGAAATCTCTTTTTTCTTACAATCCTCTGCATCATACTACCATAAAGTCATAACTCTTAGTTCATAAATAAACATAACAATATACGAGTTACCTTACCTTTTTGCACCCAACATGCCGACCTTGTAACTAAACACATACACATATCATCTCTCAAGGAACTCCAATTATCTTGACGAATCCAACCATAATTGGAACCAACTGTTATACATGTAAAAACATGTTCATAAATATAACACATATCGACACAATGTCAGACAAAGTCAAGGTTAAGAAGACTTCTTGTACTCATGTAAGCGCTCATTCATTTGGAATCACGGTTTCCAAACATTTCCAAAGTAATTATTACCCAATTCCTTCCTTTTACCATTTTCCTTACTAAAATTAAGTCTTATTATGCACTATCACATCATTTAGCTATTAGATATATAAAAAAATCCACTGCTACCTTTGTCTTCCTAATACCAAGCATGTTTCCCTACAACTATTCACACAAACCAGTCACATGTTCCAAAGATCAAGACACCTTGTCTATCAATTTGAAATCAATATTTACCAAGACTAAAATCCATATCATAATTTTCATTTAACTTACAGTCATTAATCATAATGCTAGAACTATCACCTACTTACACTCAAGTATGTATCAGATGTCTCTACACATATTGTATTAGTATCATTGTCTTAAATATGGTAATTCCTTCATACAATCTTATAAACACATACTCATATTATGCAATTAATCAAACAATAGAACAACTTTTAAACATACCAGGTTAGATAAACCAAATAGACAACATAATCAAACTCATACCTCAATGTATCTCAGGGGAGGTTATCACATCTGCATAAATCAGTCTAGATTAGTATGATAAAATATCACAAATATCTCAGATTGTACCTAAATATCATAACCATAGCCATATGCATAAGCGATTCTAGATTAACACGATACATATAACATCAGTATCTTATCCAAAATGACCATAATCATCACACAAATGACCACAATGCATATAACAATAAGTTAACTACCATATATGACTATCTAATGCATATGCATATGACCACACTAATTAACTAGCATATATCATGCATGTAACCACAAAAACAATAGAATGACATGAATTTACATAACCATAATGCATATAACAACCATTAACTATCATACCTACATGCCAAACATCCAATACCTGTATGACGATCTACTGTTACATCGAGATTTAGTGTTGCAAACTTGCTTTGATAGTCTGCATATCCTGCTCTATCTCAGAAAAAATGTCAACGTCATGACAGACCGAAAACATAATGATGACACAAGGCCACAGCAATGACCATCACAATGCATGCATAACAACAGATAAACAAATGACATGCATGCATGAAAAGCACAATCCTCCCATCAAGTCCAAGTATTTGAACCTGGGAGCTCTAATACCACTCTGTAACCACCCCTCCCACATTTACCCAAGTTCACCAATCTACCGGGGTAAAAATGTGACTAAGAGTTAATATGATATGACCCGACCTCCTAAATGAAATTAAGAAAGTGCGGCCAACAACTAGAAATTTACTGACCTTCCTTGAGAGCTACAAGACCCCCAGGAGTTGAACAACCATTCCAGGTGGCCTAACACTGAGTTAGACTTCTTTTTCACTGACCCAGACTACCAATCACATGCACAAGGTAGTGACTGCAGTCCAAATTTCCCAGTTTTGAGCCTGCAATTGCAAGATATGTTCCACCTTTTTAGGGCTAGTCTCCAGATCATTGCCCACAACCTTATCACACTTTCCAAAAAAATAAATGACACAAAGATAAAGCCTCTAATACAAAAAAATGATAAAGTACTTGACCTAACCAATCCTAACCATGAGAGACATTTCGTTAAACATATGGAAACCATGTAATTTATAGGTCATGAATGCATATATGATCATAGGGATCCTAAACTTCTTTAAGATTCACCAAGGTCTAATACCCCCTCATAATAGCTACAATAAAAAAATTTAGCTCATACATTCATTGATCAATCAATAGATAAACAACTCATGACAAGAGCCATAGAAGATACACATCATATGAACAACCTATAATCAGAAATTAAGCAGCATGTGAAACATGGAAACTCAGCCAACATATCACCAACATATATACATGAATAAAAAATGAATAATATAACTTATTATCATATGAAATTACCAACCAAGTTAAGGATTTTCACGTACCACCCAACCGTAAATTGGGCTAAACCTAATCTCTCTTTCATCCAATCACCCTCGTGCCATATTACAAGCATGAATGTGGGATATCATGGAATAAATAAACCAAAACCAAAATGTAATATCCCCAAATTGGGATTGCTAGCAAAGCATGCCTGAAAAATGCATTTTTCAAGAATTTATGCTATATAAAACAAGATTAGCCCTTGGATCTCTTATATTTGATAATATAAGATCCAAATCCAAGAGGAAATCATAAACCAAGCAAATTAGGTGAGATAAAGAAGCCTCTCACACCTAGAATGGTTGGAAAATGCCCAATAATGGGACTACAACAATAAGTAAATCCAATACTGGAGCAGTAGCACTGTATTCACTCATTAAATATGTCAAGAAACACATTATCATCATTTTATGTTACAGAATCAACTTCTTCTCCATTTTTAGATCCAAAAAGTGCGGAAAAGCAGCAAATTAAGCCCTAAAAAGGTTAATTTCAGAGATCTGCATAAAAACAGAGGAAAATGATGGTTGAATCCCTTATAATAGGTTATAGGGGACTCACATATCAAATTTCAGCTAAAAAATCATTCTAGCTAAGTTAAACAGGTCTCCCACTCCCAACATGACTAGAAAAGGCTCAATCCCCATGGCTTAGCTAATGCAGAATTTGCTGAAGCTTTCACAGTGTATTTTTCAAAGAGTTTATGATGAAATATGATGGAATATGCATGCATACATAGTATTACATCAGATCATGGAGTTTATTGCTCATATCATGAGAAAAATGGAGAATAGATGAAGAAACCCTAAAGAATGAGGTGTTGCAACACTTTATTTCTATACAACAAGAATATACTGCGTAATTTTCAGGGGCTGTAGCAGCTTTACATTACATATCAGATCTAAGATAGATCTGTGCACAAAATATCAGATCTATAACAGATCGGTACACTAGATTGTCTTTACTTTACATTCCCCTTGGGGATTTCAGCAATACATGAAAGAATAGGAGTAGATCCGAGTTTTACTGCAGTAGATCTGCAGAATGATTCATAAATTCTGAATTAGATGTATCAATGAATCATATCTGAAACATACATGGATTGGTTGGCCAATCCATGGATCACCACAGTGCAAGGAAGACTCCTTTACACCAGAGATCACTTCTCCAACTGAATGCCGAAATACCCTGCAACTATGAAACTGGAAATAACACATTCCAAGAGGATAAACTACGCTGGAAACTTGAAGCATAGGTTGGCCTGGTTCCAAGATCAAGATCTGAATCTCAACATCTAATACACTCTTCTAAGAGGTTAAAAGACACACTCACTGAGAAGAGGTACTAGTACAATCTAGATCTAAGCAGATCTAGTGTTTCCACTTGCTGCAGCTCACTGAAACAAGTAAATCACACAGGATTTACACTATCTAAGGGAGATGGAGCTTGGCCATATGCCTATTAGTGGAAGATAAATACATTTCCCTCCAAGAGCTACTCAATGGAAGGAGAGAGAATTCCAAAACAGGAAATCCTCACAATTCTCTGCTAAACAGCCAAGAGAATGAGATATGTCTAAGCAGACAATATACTCTGAAAATATAATATCATGAAAAACCTTCTCTTAAGCCTTCCCCTTCCTTTTATAAGATGAGGGCTTTGGCAAACCATAAACCACCTTGAGGAATTATGTCCTTTCACATGAGGGCCTCTTCTAGAACTGCGTTGTCCCTCCATGAGGTGCATTGAATCTAGACTACGCTGTAGATTTGGTCAAGGTTGACCCAGTCTCATAGCTCAAACCCATTCACACCTTCAAGTGCAATCAATCCAGCTCACAAATGTCTGCCTATGTTGATCCTTGTTCACACTGAACTAGTTTTATCGATGATCTCTTCTTCTTCATGCATGCATGTTGACTTAGTCAAACTTGACTATGTCCTCATCCATTTGCCCTTGTTCACACCCATAAGTGTAAAATCCAGCTACTAAGATGATCCCCTTTTCACATTATAAGGGTATTTTATTGAGACAGCCCTGATTTTCCTCTGTTCACATTAGGCATTGATTTATTTTGATGTTTTTAGGAGTTTACATGTTCTCCTTTACATTTTATTCATCAATTTATAAAATCAAAACAAAATGAAATATTCCTATTAGCTTGGGCTAATTAGGATTATTACAGTCCTCCCCTCCAAAAATGTTCCTTTTCCTCAAGCAACTGCAAGGATAGAACTGAAATGGATTGGGAAAACTTCTTTCCCAAAGCAATCATCCATACAAAATGAGTCACCCTCCAACATGGCAACTCAGGAAATGTCTCCTCCACCTTAGGTTCCTGCAAAGAAGGTGGGCTGAATAGATGAACATGATAGGCAAGATGGCCTACCCCATGCTGTCTTCCTCTCCACTCATGGCAAGTGTAGAGTACATATTGATCTTGGGTTGCAAATAGGTTGCCCTCAAGTGGCAAGAAGAAGAATAGATCTCCAAATATCCTCCCTCCAATGCTGTAAAACCAGTTGGCCCAAAAAATTCCACATGTGATGGATATAATAGAATCATCATATGGCATCCCATCACACATTTGGACCACCTTCAAGAGAAACAAATATTTGGCTATGGTGGCCACAAATCCTCCCATGTTCCCCTTAGAACATGTACTGTAGAAAATGTGGGAATCTCCTTCCCAAAATGACACATCCAAACCATGTGCCTCACTCAACATCATGTCTCCCATCAAGATAAAAACAACACCAGCAAGTGGGATCATGATTGGCATCACAACAGGGGAGTTACTGATGGTTTCATAAAGTGCTGGAAGGTACCAACAGTCTCCCAAGTGGTAACAGCACAGTCTTTCAAACTGCCGCTTCAGGAAAATACATGGCAGGTTGTTTCTTGATACATGTTTAATCATATGAATCAACTGAACGTACATGTAATGACAAAACATCTGCCCAAGGCCACATAAGATATGGTTACCTCCATCATATGGTTTGGCCCAACATTGGTCATGGAGAAAAATTAAGAGCTCGCTTACTTTTGGAACAATGCACTGCCAAAATATGGTAAGATCATGCAAATAGTGTGTTGCACAAACAAAGCTTTCACCATATGTTGGAAGTAAGAAGACACATGGGTCCATGAATGGATCATCCATAGTAGTTTGGCACACTCCCCTGAACAGAAATGGACCAAGTGCTGCCTACAAATCCTCTCCCTCATGCTTGGAAACCCAAGATAAGAAGAGTACACCATAGTAATAGATGTCCCCATCTACTACCTCATCTTCCTTACCTCCTCTTTGCCCATCAAGTGCATCAAGTGTGAAGTTATCCTGAGGATACTCCATCAATAAACCCCAACTCCAAAGTGGCAACGCTATTGGCCTATGCAAATAGGCTCCCTCCAACTCATGGCTCCACTCTTTGACATGCAGACTATCAAAGACATCTCCCATAAAGCTGTTATATGTAAGAATTCTCTCCCATGGGGAAAGTACCTCTTGACCATATAAGGCCAAGGAGTAGCCCCTTTGCACTGTGATAGTGCCATATTCTACTCCCGCAACATCATGAAAACAATGAGAGCAAACTTGCCCTTGCTCTCCCAAGAACATCCCAAGCAACAAAATCTTTTGTTGCCTCCTCATATTTCCATCATCCAAATCATGTAGTGAAAACATGGTGATTGACATGAAGAATGTTATGTCAACACAATGTGTCCATACTCCTTGATTCCCCATGATGCAAGTATCCTGCCACATACCCTTGGAAAGAAGATGATGACCAAATTCTTTCAAGAGTAACCAACACAGCCATGCCTCCTACTGCCCGGTATCATAGATCTGCAAGTAGCTCACCAGCTTCTTACTGTTGGCGAAAAGTCAGGTCTCGCAGGCAAGACCCAGGTTCAAGGGTTTTGGCCAACAAGGGGTCCGGTGTAGTCTAGGAACACGCCGGCATTTTCACCCTGCTCTGGAAGAGCAGTGTGTCTCACCTGAGGCGTGCCTCGACTACATGCATAAGGGGAATAGATCACTGGTAAGGAATAAACCCGCAACCAAAGAAAGAAAGTGCAACCATTACATATACCAAATTATACATGCAAGATCACTAACAAAGTATTCAGACAGTCGCAACTTAAAATTTTAAATCAGTGGGAACACATTACTACACATGAACAACATATTTGAGACAATAATCCTCCTTTATATTATTCTTCTGGCCGAACACATGATTACATAGCTTGCTCTCTGATAACTCTCAAGTCAGATACAGATGTGTCTTAGAACAGAAGAGAAGAACATAGAAGGCGAGAAACCAGAACAAGCCTGACTCTTCCGCAGCTGCTCTGCGCATCCTTCCTTAGGTCTTGATCCTCGCGACTTCTCTTCGTATCCATCCAACCTTTAGTAACACAACCACAGCAATAACAATAGCCTTTCTTTTCAGCCGAGTGATCACCTTTTATTCACTCGCTCCTCGCGACTTGCAACTTCTCTGTGTCTTCACTCTGGCTTTCCACAGCTTCTCTTCTGATGTCTGCGTGTTTCACTTTCTGTTTTCTGCCGTGTTTCTTTCATCTGCACTTATCTCTGTTAGAGCTCCAGTTATCAAGTGCTTCCGCGCCACCTTGGTAGCTCCGCAACTCCTGGTCGCTGCGGCGCGGTCGCGACTGCTGTGTGTTTATTCTGCAACTCAAAAAGAGTCCAAGTTCAAAATGTCTTGGTCAAGAGTTCAAAACTTAAACAAAACAAGGGCCCCAACAGGCCCCGACCACAATTCTTTGACTCGTTCACGAGTCAATCACAAATAACAGTTTCTATTTCCATCCCCCTGCTGGCTTCCGTGCCCTGCTCTGCTGTTCCTTCTTCCGCCGGTGCCCTTTCCTGCTATGCTCCATCACTTGCTGGTTCAAACAAGGGCCCCAACTCCGGGACCCGTTGGAGCGCTGTGTCTCGAAGCTCTGTGAAGGCCGCCACTGCTTGCTGCCATTCCTGCATAAGCAGGTCTGCTTCCTGAGAGATTCGGTTGGCGGCGGCTTCGTCTATGGGCGTCGGGGCATCCCCGAACAATGTGGCAAGCTGTGCTTCAGCCCTGGCATCCAGCTGCTGGAGTGAGTCGGCCTAGGCTCGAATGGGCGGTCGAACTGCCCTGATAACATGCTTGGCCGCTGCTGATTCGGCCTCAGTCTGCTGCATGTGAAGTTCCAGCTCGTCCAACTGGGCGTAGAGCTTATCTAACCTGGCCGGGTCTGTAGTTGCCTGAATGTCCCGGGAAATCTGTTGCAGCTGGGCAGCAATGGGCTGCGTCTTGACAGTCAACGCGAGTGAGCACTCTTGCAAACTGCGTAGAAGGGCAGAAGTTGCGGCTACTGTGGAATGGAGAGTTGCTTGTAGACTAACTGCCTGCATCCGTTTGGCAGTTACCTGTCCTGAATGGTCACTGGGTGGCTCGGGAAGGGTAGGCCGTGTGGCTAACGCCGCCTGTAATTCCTGGTTCTCCCTCCAAACAGTAGTGAAAACTTCCCGGAGGTGATGAGCTTGTAGCGCGATAGTGTCCTCCTCGATGCTGGCGGGAAGTTGAGCCTGGTGAGCCCGTGCAGCGGGCCATGTGCTGGATATTGCTTGGAGAGCAATATTGACTTCCTCTTCGAGGTTGGTCTTCTCCCGCAGCAATTGATTGCGCTGTTCAGTAAGCGTTGTGATCTGATTCCCCTGCTCGGTGCACCGCCGCTGCAGCTCGGTGTGAATCTGCTCGGCCTTGAGGGCCGCCCGCTGAATAAGCAGATATAGTTGTGCTGGACTCAGTTGTCCTGCCATTGTTGTGCTGGGTGCACCCTGCTCTGGCGTCTGTTCCTGCGAAGATTGGTCCATGGCCGCTGCTCGGCTTGAAGTCTCTGGATGATGGACCGGCGTCTGCTGCTGCACTGAAGTGGCCATACCGGGCTCCGGCCGGTCCTGCTGCGTGGTTTGCTCTGTAGACAGGGCGGCCGAATCAACCCCAACGGTGGATGGCTGAACAGATATAGTTGGAAGGGGATCTCTGGATGTGGCCACGAGGTCAACCGGTGGTACCACGGCTTCAGTACGGGAGGTGGCCTCCGCCCCGTGGTCACCGCCCAAAAGTTCCCGGATCAAAGAATCTGACACAGTGGCTGATGAATTGGACGGATTGGGGGAGGTGGCAGGTGGTCGGCTGGTGGAGGGGGCGGTGAATCGAGTGAACGAGGTGTGAGGGAGACGAAGGTGGAGGAAATATGTCGAATCAATCAGCGGTTCCTCTGGGATCAAGTTTGCCGTGGACGGACTGGTTGGGGGATCATCCTCTGTAAGATCCACCACTGGATCTGTGGCCGTAGTGCGGGCCCTCTTGGGTGGAGGTGGATCGGCGGAATCGAGTTCGGGGCCCGGTTCACCCATTGGTGTGATGAGGGGGGTGGCAGAAGTGAACAGGTTAGTGGGAATGGGGGAAGTGAGGGGGGCGGTGTTGGGGAGACCACGGGATCGATTAATACGAAATTCATTAAAAGAAGGAAATATAGGGGCACCACTAGAAACAACCTGGGTTGCCACGTTGAGTCTCCATGCCTGGTCGTTGAAATGCTCGACGATGGGGACCAGCGCTTCAGGCAGGTCCGACGCGGTCTCCGCTGCATCTGGTGTTGTCTCTGCCGCAACTCGTGAAGATCCCCCTGCGCTGGTCGCGGCAGGCTGCTGTGCGGCCCTCATCCCCTCAAAATTGTAGCGGATGACTCCGTCACTGACGTGCTGGACAACCCCCGGCCATGCAGAGACCTCCCTGTGGAAAACATGGTCGTTCAGCTGGAATCGAAGGGGTGCCATATGAAAAGTGTGGTGCGGTACACAGGTTGGCCGGATGAAAGTGTGGCTGTGGCTGACACCAAACCACACCTGTTCACTGTATTCGTCCAACAGGTGCCGGGGCACCCGTTGCTGGTAGGTGACCACATCGGTCATCATCCCGTACCATTCCCGGAACGCTTCCGTGTTTACCTGCCTGGTGCTGGGATCCCTGGACACCTGCCAGGGGGTGTACTTCATCGCAAGCGGCTGGCTTACGGTGAGCTCCGCCGGTGTCTGGATCGGGGGAAAATGCCATTTCCACATGGCGAACGCTAAGAGCAAGTAACCATAAATGAAACTGGTAGTTCGTTTGTAGTTGTCTTCGCAAGCCGCGAAGAGTTCCTTCAACACAAACGAACTCCAATTCAACCGGGCTCCCTGGACGCAGTGCTCTGCAATGGAAATTGTGTCCAGCGTGCACTCTCCCTTGGTGTAGTGGCGCATGGTCTTGCTAGCGATCAAGTAGCAAGCGAACCGGATTCTTGGTACATTTATCAAATCGATTTTGGCACCTTTACCACCCCGACGAGTGCCATACTTGGTGTAAAGGTCCGCCTCAGCCGACTTTCGGGCGCGCTTGGAGGAATTTTGGCCCGCAGTGGAGACGTCTGCCCCCGTCTGAGAGAGGCCTGTAAGCCGACTAATATCTGCAGCATGAATCGGAATTTCTTCATTAAGCCACAGGGACCCGTTCTGTACCCGACTGAGGAGGAACCGGGTACATTGCAGAGCTGGTCTCGTGGTGCCGAAGACGGGGAGACTCCTCAAATTCATCAACGTTGACTGTTGTAGGCCCCTGAATTCTTCCCGCATTCGACTGTTGGCGCTGCTACCGGGCGTATAATGGTGCTCCATAAACGTCTGCCAATGGAGGTGAGGAAACTCAGCCGGGTCAGACAAGTTGGCGTCCATGCATGGTGCATTGTCGTACTTTCCGACCAACGACTCTACCCGGTGAATTCTGCTATCTATCGCTGGTTCAGGGACGGAGGGGAGAGCTCTCGGCATCTTGGCGCGCCGCTGATATACCTGGACAATTATGCTGTAACGTCCTGCGAGGGGCTGTGTGCTCTGATACTGCGAATGCTCCGGAGGCGCTGCAACTTCCAAATTGAACTGGTCCATCATCCTTGGGCCGATATCCTTCATGCAAATTTCGCTATCTGCTGGCACGCGCGGAGTCGATGAGACTCCATAACGGCAATTAATGCTTGCTATCTTTCTTGCCTGCGATAATCGTGCGATCAATCGCAGGCCTGTGTATAATCTGACAGTTGCTGACGGCGTCATGGGGAGATGGGCGGACTCGATGGCTGAGGGAACTGCGGTTGATGGCCAATGATTACGGTATAATTACTGTTTATTAAGGGAATTTATAACCAGATCTGAACGATCCTACGGACTGACAAAAGGACTGACGGAGATGACCTGGACTGACACTGGCACGCGGATGGATCCTTCGTGTACGACACGCTGGACTGGAGCGGTGACACGCTGGACTGGCGCTGCGACACGCTGGACTGGCGCGCCCCGACCACAGTCGGTTGCGGTAATGATTCCGCAACTGACTGGTTATTGGACTACGTACCAACAATTTGAAAAGACTACCTACATTCATCCCGGTTGCGGGAGAGTTATTCAACTATGCTACGCTACGGGTTCTCTCGGTTGCGAGAGTTATTAATGAAAAGTGAGAAGTACCTACTCCTGGTAGGGCTTCAAGCGTGCGCCATTCACCCATCCTGGAAGAACTGTGTCGTCCAGTTGTGCCAACCGAACGGCTCCTGAGTCGCGGATCTCGATGACAAAGTACGGTCCCAGCCAATGCATCTGGAGCTTGCCTGGAAACTTCTGGAACCGGTTGTCGTATAAGAGAACTTTGCCGCCGACCTGGAAAACTTTAGTCTTGATGTGGTGGTCGTGCCACGCTTTCTGTCGGGCCTTCTCAACCCTCTGGTGGAATTCCGCAAGGAATCGAGCCTCATCCAGCTCCTGTAGCTCCTGGAGGCGTGCCCTAAGGGACGCCTCTTCTGAGAAGTGAAGGGACGTTGCGATCAAAAGGCTGGGCACGGCGAACTCGGCGGGAATCACCGCTTCCCGGCCATACACCAACTGGAAAGGCGTCTGGTTGGTCAACCGTTTAACTGTGGTCCGGTAAGCCCATAATGTCGCTGGTAGCCGCTCATCCCAATCGTCCCGCTGAGCGTTGCAAATTTTAGTCAGGCCCTTCTCCAAAATCTTATTGAAGGCTTCCACCGTACCATTGGCCTGCGGGTGGTATGGCTGCTTTTATGATGTTGAATCATAAATGTGTCTAGTAACGACTTGACCGTAGCATTAATGAAATGCGTACCCTGATCGCTGGTTAAGCTCCGTGGGCAGCCAAAGCGGCTGATGATGTGTTCAAACATAAACCGGGCAGCGGTCTCTGCCGAGCAGTCGCGGACCGCTGCTGCCTCAGCCCACCGCGTGAGGTAATCTGTCGCGGTAATGATGTACCGAGCTTTGGAGTGGCGAGCGATTGGTGTGATGGGGCCAACGAAATCAACAGCCCACTTCTCAAACGGCCGCAACACATGCACCGGGTGTAGCGGAAGCTCATCCCTGTGCGAAGGCCTTCCCGTCATCTGGAAAACATCGCAACGTTTCACATAGGCCTTACAGTCCGCATGTACTGTTGGCCACCATAGGCCAGCCTGAAGCACCTTCCTTGCGGTGGGTTTCGCACCCACGTGTCCTCCCGCAACACCGCTGTGACATTCCCACATCACTGCTTCCCGCTCGTGGTCAAGAACACACCTGCGCAACACCTCATCCAGGCCCAGTTTGTACAGCTGCCCTACGATCAACTGATAATCGGCAGCTCGGACAACCAAGTGGCGTTTCTGAAGAGGGGTGTAATCCTCAGGGCACTGTCCCGTGGTCAAATACGTGGCAATATCGGCCAGGTAGTCTGGTACTGCTTCAACGCGGAATAGGTCAGCATCCAGGAGCTGATCGTCCAACGGACCCTCATTCTCTCCCGTCTCCAACCTGGATAAGTGATCGGGACCAACATTCAACCTGCCAGGCTTGACAACCACCTCAAACGTGAACTCCTGAAATAGTAGAAGCCATCGACAGATTCTTCCTTCCAACACAGGCTTATTGACCAGATATTTTAATGCAGAATGGTCCGTGAAGAACGTGAATTTGCCGCCCAGAAGGTAGTGGCGGAACCTCTGGAGAGAGTACACCATCGCCAACGCCTCCCGTTCAGTCGTGGTGTAATTCCTCTCTGCATTTGACAGCCGACGGCTGGCGAAGTACACAAGGTGGTCAACTGTCGTCTCCCCTGGTTGCGCCAAGACAGCGTCGAGTGCAATCCCGGATGCGTCGATATGCACATGGAACTGCTTATCCCAGTCGGGGTGAACAAGTATAGGTGTTGTCGCCAACTTCTCCTTCAATGTGTCGAGTGCCTGCTCGCACTCCGCCGTCCACTGAAACGCTTCTGACTTCCGCAACAGTTTCTCCAGAGGGGCCGTAATTTTTGCATAATTGCGGATAAACCTCCTGTAGTATCCTGTGTGCCCGAGCAGCGCCCGCAACTGCTTCACAGTCTCGGGGGCCTCCATGTGGACGATGACCGCGAATTTGGCAGGGTCAACGCAGACCCATTGCTTGCACACCACGTGGCCCAAGAGCATGCCGAATGGTATGGAAAAAATACATTTCTTCAAGTTCAAGGAAATCTGCAGCTGGCGACACCGTTCGAACATAATACGCAACAGGGAGGCGTGTTTCTTCAGCAGGCTGTAAACAGTCCAGTCGTCCATGTAGACTTCCAGGAACTTGTGAATGTACTCTCGGAAAGCAGTAATGACAATCCGGGAAAACACAGCCGGTGCGTTCTTCAGACCAAACGGCATAACGTGGTATGCGAATGATCCCCATTCGGTTGTGAATGTCGTCTTTGCTTTGTCTTCCTCGGCGATGCGCAACTGATGGTAGCCCGAAAACCCATCAGTGAAGGAGTAAGCTTCGTTTCCCGCGACATGATCTAGAACCTTGTCGCTGAAAGGAGTGGGAAACGGATCGTGAATACAAGCATTATTCAAACTTCGATAGTCTACGCAGACACGGATTTCCGCCTTGTCCTTCTTGTTCTGGATGACGATGGGACTTACCCACTCGGCTTCTTCCACTGGAAAGATGAGTCCCGCCGCCAGCATCTTGTCGATCTCCATCTTGACCTTCTCTTTGATACGTGGATTCAACCGGTAGGGTCGGTGCTTCACCGGCCTGGCTCCTGGTTTCAGTGTGATGCGCATCTCACCCAGATCCCCCTTGATCCCCTTCAGGTCCGCAACTGATGACGGAAATAAATCTTCGTACTCCCGGAGGAGGCTGAAAATTTCTCTCGTCGTCTCCTCGTCCCAGTAGTCTCCCACTGTTGCCAGCTTGGGTTTCTCCTCCGTTCCAATATTCAGCTTCTTTGTCTTTAGAGGCTGCAGATGGACTCCTTCTGTCGTCGGCTCGTCGTGGATGCTGCGCTCGCCTTCCTTTTCGTCAAAATAGAGATGCTTAAGGTCCTCCAAACTATCATCCTCCGGATCGTCGTCAATCCGTTGGCAAACCAATTCGCACTTGACCCCCGAGCGTGACACCACCGGGTCCTCATTGGGCTCAGGATGGCGGAAAAACAGAACCTCCTTGACGGCTTGCAGGGCCTGAGATTCCTGCGCCGTCTCTCCTTCGAACGAGAAGCTCTGGACGAACTTTTCTGCGACTGCTTGCCAGGAGCGGGTTCCCCGTTTCCGCTCTTCCTCCAGGTACCAGGCCTGGGGGATTGTACCCAGGGAGTGGACAAACCTGTGGACCCACAACTCCTCAGGGTATCCGGTGCTACGCCACTGTTCCTCGCACGCACGCAAATGCTGTCGTGGGTCGGAAGCTCCAAGATGTTTAAGTGTCATGCAGGGCCCTTCGTCCTCTTTGAAGCGTGCCCGTAGAGCATCCGCCACGCGATCCCATCGCAACAGTGTGTTGCGGTGGTTTTTCCACCATCGTCCTGATGTTGACTTCAAAGCCGCATCCAAAAGTGGTATCCGGCTTTCCTCTGGGACCCGGTCTTCCACCTTGGCAATAAAATTATTCACGGCTTGCATGTTTGATAAGGTTGGGTATCCGCGGATCTCAGTCCCTACCCACCGGACCTGAGCGATGGAGGCACATCTCCGCGTGGTGGTCTCATACCCCCCCTGTTGCCAGTCTTCCCACGCGAGCTCGGATCCGAGCTCCGAGCTCTGCACACTCCGCCAACTGATAGAGCCAGTTGCGGTCGGGTTAATGTAATCGTCCCGCTTCCCTGCAGTCATCTGATACAGATGGTCCATCATCTGAGCGTCCTCCCGACTATCCATCGGTTCTGTATATTGCGGACCCTGATATGGGTCGAGAGGCTGAGTGACCCGTACCTCCCCATCCTCAAAAATCATCAGCTCCTTCTTGAGGTCGATGATCGCATAGTTCTCAAAAGCCCAATCAATGCCAAGTAAAGCAGGATAGGGGTCATTATCGCCCATGATATCAATAACCTCAAAGTCAGTGTATTTCTTCACCCCCGCCACGTCGACCTCGACACCCTCGAGTCGGCCGATTGGTAGAATACAGTACTGGTTCGCCATCCTCAGTTGGATTGGGGAATAAGCGAGCCGTGGCTTTCCAAGAGCCTCCCATGTCTTTCGTGGCAGTATATTGACGTCGAACCCCAAGTCCAACATGGTGTCGTTGATTTGGAATCCTGCGACCTGCGTATTAAGCCTGAATTCTTTGCCTGTTCGTTGATTGTTCCGCTTGACACGCTGCACGTATTGAGGCCTAGCGTCCCCCGGATCTCTGGGTTCTGCGCGCCCCTGCAGCGCTCCGTCTAAAGCATGCTTGAGCTGCTGCCACAACCCACCGTCATCAATAATCCTGAGGAATAGCCGGAGCCAATCCCCGACCACAGCATCTGTGTCATTCTGCGCACCGGATTCCGGCCGCCAGGGCTCCTCCAGCCCTCCCTCACTCCGCAACTGGGCGAATGCCTCAACCGCCACCTGAAAATACTTCTTCTGGTCTTCGGGCCGGATCAACTTTTTTGGGGATGCCGGCCACACCAGTCGTGCTGGCTCCTTTTCGTGGGTGTCATCTCCCGTCTTCTTTCCACCCCGCGTTACAATCGCAACGTTCTGCCTGTCAGGGGTTGCGGTACGTCGCAGTTCTGAGTTTATCAGATTCGCTCCCCTCTGCCTCGCCCGTTCTTCCCACTTCTTGATGAGCTCCGGACAGTCTTCTGTAGCATGGGCGTTGACCCGGCACTGGGAACACCAGGGTCGTCGCGGAAGGGGACATTCTCGTGCTACATGACCCTCCTGGTCACAGTTGTAGCACTTTACCGGACCGCGTCCTCCAGTGCGGCCTCCGCGCATGCCGCCACCTCTTCCCCTCGTAGCCTCGTTTACCCTGTACGAGGGACGATCCAATCGATCCGCAAGGGCGTCAAGCGCCCTGCACTGCTCAGTGTTGTGAGTCGTGGACACATAGAATTCGCAATATACATTATTCGGCATCGTGGAGTACTTCTGCAATATCGGGCACATCCGAGGAGGATGCCCTATCGTCCGGAAAATCTCACAGTACTCTGGGGTGGAGGACCCCGGTTGCGGTTGGAACGCCGCAAAGGTCTGTTGCGGCTGGTAGACTCCCTGCGAGTTCATCGCCGCGCCACCCCCTGGTGGTGGACCCCCCTGAATTGCTGCGACTGAGGGCCCAAATCCTGTGCCGCGCAACCGAGGACATTCGGTTGCGATGTGTCCCTCGACCAGGCAATGAGTACACCAAACATTCTGTCACGCTGGTCTAGTTGGCTGAATTTCCTTGAGCTTTTCGGTCAAGCTGGCGATCTGGTGTTGTAACCCTATCAGAGAAGGGTCTTGCGGGGCCAGCCCCCCCTTGTATTCCTGGGGGTATCCCGCCATGGCTTCAATCTTCATGGCCTGCTCCAAAGCGTCCTGCAGGTTATCAATCTTCTGCTGTGTGAGAGGGGTTCGCGTCAAGGGGAGCAGAGCTTTGATGAACCAATGCCTCTGGTGGTTAAGGTCGATCGGGTAACTCAGCTTCCCGATCGCGTCCTTGAATCGCCGCATCAACTCCCATGCGGTCTCACCTTCCTTCTGCTTGATTTCCCACAGCTCTGACAGGCCCTGCTGGTCAGTCTGGGGAAGCTTGAATTCACGGACAAAATCCCGCTTTACGTCCGCGATTACAGGGTTGGGATGAGCCTCAGACCATTTGATAAACCATCGCAGAGCTCTCTCTCTAAGCGTGGTTTGCAATTCTATTAACTTCCCTGCATCCGGCATCTGTCGAGCCCTCCAGATGGCTTCGCACAGATACCAGTGTTGTTCTACGTCGTCATTGCCCCGGCCAGAGAACTCTGGATACCGGGTGAAAGATCCCGCCATGTGTGCTGGCGGAGAATTAACCAGGATAAAACCACCAGGTCCTGGTTATGCAACAGTCCCACTAGGAAAAATACTACTACTAGTAACGCTGCTGCTATTGGGCGTTACTGACGCTGCTGAACTACTGTACGACTGACTCAATGCTTGTAACCGAATAAAAATATTTCTCAGAGGTTGATACAGTACCAGGGGAAGGTCGGGGTCCTGGCCATGTAGACGGTGAGAAGTAGGGCTGCCTGGAGGGGTGGGTGCCGCCGGATCTTGGAACATCTGCTTCATCACGCCGTGCCATTTGTCATCGGAACTCTCTTCGGGCTGCATCTCTTCATGATCTTCGCTGGTCACAATCTCGCTTTCTCGCGTTGCTGGGTTCCCATGCACCCACTGTACTCGCACCACTGTCCCGTCTTCTTCACGGGTATCTATCCTCATCGGTCTTTTCTTCGGAGGCGCCTCCTTCCGATTTTTCCTCTCGATCTCCCTTCTCTTCAAATCTCGCATCACCCTTCTTCGCCACCTATCGGCGATCTGTGCCCGCCGATGCGCGCGCAACTCCCGTAACTTGCATGCGGCTTCAGCATCCATTCCCCGCTCCCTACTCTCACATTCTACACAGCACCGGTCCCCTCAACCCTTCCCCCAGTACGAGAGGTTTACGCTGCCATAGTTACTTTGCGGAAGTCAATCAACCCTTCGTCTACCATCAGAGCCTTGATCCACAGCGGAATCTCCTTCAACAGCTTTCCCCTTAGCCCAGAGTGGAAGATAGCCTCAGCTTTCGAGAAGGATTGATAGCACTCAGCAGCAAACTCCACGGCGTATCCTTCCAATGTGGTCCTGACCCAAAAATCCACCGCGCGGGTTAGTTCAGTGTCCACCCGATGCAGTGCCACCAGATCTTCGTGCGCCCACCCGCGGTTTATCTTCCGCGAGCCGTCTTGGGGCACCGTCGCTCGTAACCTCCGCAACCAATTATAGAGGTCTGCAGGGAATCTTCCCCAGAAAATTTCGTACGTATCACTAGCTGAGTCAGAGAAAAGAACAAGCTCCCTGATCACCGTCTCCTTCTTCTTGGTCAGCTTTACTTGCTGAGCGATGAACTGGTCAAGATGATCATCCCACCATCGCCATATTGCTCCTTCAAAAATCCTCGAGACCATGATCTAGATCCCCTCAGAACATGCAGGTCCCAGCAACGGAACCATTTGTTGGCGAAAAGTCAGGTCTCGCGGGCAAGACCCAGGTTCAAGGGTTTTGGCCAACAAGGGGTCCAGTGTAGTCTAGGAACACGCCGGCATTTTCACCCTGCTCTGGAAGAGCAGTGTGTCTCACCCGAGGTGTGCCGTGACTACATGCATAAGGGGAATAGATCACTGGTAAGGAATAAACCCGCAACCAAAGAAAGAAAGTGCAACCATTACATATACCAAATTATACATGCAAGATCACTAACAAAGTATTCAGACAGTCGCAACTTAAAATTTTAAATCAGTGGGAACACATTACTGCACATGAACAACATATTTGAGACAATAATCCTCCTTTATATTATTCTTCTGGCCGAACACATGATTACATAGCTTGCTCTCTGATAACTCTCAAGTCAGATACAGATGTTTCTTAGAACAGAAGAGAAGAACATAGAAGGCGAGAAACCAGAACAAGCCTGACTCTTCCGCAGCTGCTCTGCGCGTCCTTCCTTAGGTCTTGATCCTCGCGACTTCTCTTCGTATCCATCCAACCTTTAGTAACACAACCACAGCAATAACAATAGCCTTTCTTTTCAGCCGAGTGATCGCCTTTTATTCACTCGCTCCTCGCGACTTGCAGCTTCTCTGTGTCTTCACTCTGGCTTTCCCCAGCTTCTCTTCTGATGTCTGCGTGTTTCACTTTCTGTTTTCTGCTGTGTTTCTTTCATCTGCACTTATCTCTGTTCGAGCTCCAGCTATCAAGTGCTTCCGCGCCACCTTGGTAGCTCCGCAACTCCTGGTCGCTGTGGCGCGGTCGCGACTGCTGTGTGTTTATTCCACAACTCAAAAAGAGTCCAAGTTCAAAATGTCTTGGTCAAGAGTTCAAAACTTAAACAAAACAAGGGCCCCAACACTTGCTCTCCATCCAAATCCACTCAACCCTTTGTGGATGTCTCCTTCCATCCTCCATCTTGGTACTCCTCCCATGAAGGCTACCATCATCCCAAATCATATTTCTACTTTTGCATTTCATGGAATGTTGAAATGCAATCTTTTCAAGGATCAATTTGACCCCATAAGGATCCAAATAGGTGGTAGGAAAAAACCTCCCATCATGATGTGGATGGCTCAAGAAGTGTCCAACACACACATGAGAGATGTTATGCATCTGAAGATGTCCTCCATCTTCTATCTGTTCCTCCTTGAATCCATGAAGATCCAAGTGTGAGAAGGAAAGAGCCTCCTCAGACTGTTGAATAACTTTGCACTCCATGAAATTTTGAAGTGCACCTTTCATGGGATCTCTTGATGAGACCTCCTCCTCATGCATGGTCTTCCAAAACTAGTGAGGCCTTAGAACTACTGCAAGTAGAAGTTTCTCTTTGAGCTGGGGAGTGCTCATTGAGAAAGTGTCATCTAGAAAGGAGAAAGGGTTTCTCACTTCAAGATGTCTACTATCTACCATTTCTTCCTCCTTTGATTCATGAATGAAGCCATCATTTGAACGCTCCCATAAGGCATGGGTCCTCTTTTCTTCATCACTTCCTTTGCACAGCGCAGTGCAACTCTGTTGCTCTAGATCATCAGCATGCAAAGATGTAGATTCCTCTTCCTCTAGATGAATGAACTGAGCTAAAGCTAGAGTCTCCTTGGAGGCTCTAGATTTAGCTTTGTGTTCACTTCGAATCTAAGATTACAAGTGTCCTCTATTTCTCTTGTCTTCTCCTCTCTGAGAATAGGAAGTGCATGGCTCTTCCTCTTCTTGAAACCCCCTAGGAGTTTCACTGCAACTCTTCATCTACTTAACCTCCTGGGGGAGGTCCTTTCTAGATCTGAAAATTGATGAGAGAAATCTCATCTTATTCATCATTCTGATATTTTTTTATCTTCTTGGGCTGAGACTCACAGGCTGAGCCAAGAAATATGCTCGGATACCACTGTAATATCCCCAAATTGGGATTGCTAGCAAGGCATGCCTGAAAAACGAATTTTTCAGGAATGTATGCTACATAAAAAAAAAATATTAGCCCTTGGATCTCTTAGATCTTATAATATAAGATCCAAATCCAAGAGGAAATCAGAAACCAAGCCAACTAGGTGAGATAAACAAGCCTCTCACACCTAGAATGGCTGGAAAATGCCCAATAATGGGACTGAAACAATATGTAAATCCAATACTGGAGAAACAACACTCTATTCACTCATGAAATGTGTCAAGAAACACATTATCATCAGTTGATGTTACAACAGCAACTTCTTCTCCATTTTTAGATCCAAAAAGTGGGGAAAAGCAGTAAATTAAGCCCTAAAAAGGTTAATTTCAGAGATCTGCGTAAAAACAGAGGAAAATTACGGTTTAATCCCTTATAATAGGTTATAGGGGACTAACATATCAAATTTAAACTAAAACAAATCATTCTAGCTAAGTTAAACAGGTCCCCACTCCCGACATGGCTAGAAAAGGCTCAATCCCCATGCCTTAGCTAATGCAGAATTTGCTGAAGCTTTCACAGCGTATTTTTTAGAGGGTTTATGATGTAATATGCATGAATACATTGTATTACATCAGATCATGGAGTTTATTGCTCATATCATGATGAAAATGGAGAATAGATGAAGAAACCCTCAAGAATGAGGTGCCGCAACACTTTATTTCTCTGCAACAAGAATATACAGCGTAATTTTCAGGGGTTGTAGCAGCTTTACATTATATATCAGATCTAAGACAGATATTTGCACAAAATATCAGATCTATAACAGATCGGTACACTAGATTGTCTTTACTTTACATTCCCCTTGGGGATTTCAGCAACACATGAAAGAATAGGAGTAGATCTTATTTTTATTGCAGCAGATCTGCAGAATGTTTCAGAAATTCTGAATTATATGTATTAATGAATCAGATCTGAAACATACATGGATTGGTTGGCCAATCCATGGATCACTACAGTGCAAGGAAGACTCCTTTACACCAAAGATCACTTCTCCAGCTAAATGCCGAAATACCCTGCAACTCTGCAACTGGAAATAACACAGTCGAAGAGGATAAAATACGCTAGAAACTTGAAGCATAGGTTGGCCTGGTGCCAAGGTCAAGATCTGAAGCTCAATAGCTAATACACTCTTCCAGGAGGTTAAAAGACACACTCACTGAGAAGAGGTACTAATACAATCTAGATCTGAGTTGATCTAGTGTTTCCACTTGCTGCAGCTCACTGAAACAAGTAAATCACACAGAATTTATGTTTTGTAAGGGAGATGGAGCTTGGCCATATGCCTGTTAGTGGAAGATAAATACATTTCCCTCCAAGAGCTACTCAATGGAAGGAGAGAGAATTCCTAAACAGGGAATCCTCACAATTCTTTGCTAAACAGCCAAGAGAATGAGATATGTCTAAGCAGACAATATACTCTGAAAATATAATATCATGAACAACCTTCTCTTAAGCCTTCCCCTTCCTTTTATAAGATGAGAGCTTTGGCAAACCCTAAACCACCTTAAGGAATTATCTCCTTTCACATGAGGGCCTCTTCTAGAACTGCGTTGTCCCTCCATGAGGTGCATTGAATCTAGAATGCGTTGTAGATTTGGTCAAGGTTGACCCAGTCTCATATCTCAAACCCATTCACACCTTCAAGTGCAATCAATCCAGCTCACAAATGTCTGCCTATGTTGATCTTTGTTCACACTGAACTGGTCTTATCGATGATCTCTTCTTCTTCATGCATGCATGTTGACTTAGTCAAAATTGACTATGTCCTCATCCATTTGCCCTTGTTCACACCCATAAGTGTAAAATCCAGCTACTAAGATGATCCCCTTTTCACATTATAAGGGTATTTTATTGAGACAGCCCTGATTTGCCTCTGTTCACATTAGGCATTGATTTATTTTGATGTTTTTAGGAGTTTACATGTTCTCCTTTACATTTTATTCATCAATTTAGAAAATAAAAACAAAATGAAATATTCCTATTAGCTTGGGCTAATTAGGAATATTACAAAAAACCAGGGATTCTAGAGGCCAAACCACCTCAACCCTCAACTAGTGATTCCACCTCACGGTCTCTACACAAGTTGTCTAGGACTCTAGAGTGTTTTTTCCAACCACGACTATAGGAAATAGAAACTCAACCCACAACCTTCCAGGGCTCTAGAGAATTTATCCAACCAAGGCTCTAGGACAAGTAACTCAACCCTCCAAGGGCTCTAGAACATTTTTACAACCAAAGCTCCACGACTAGTAACTCAACCCAAGTTGTTCGAGGGCTCCATAGCGTTTTCTCTAACCAACGGCTCTAGAAACTTGTAACTCAACCCTCAGTCATAAGGAACCTAATCACCAATATTAATAATAATAAACAAGTGGAAAACCCCACAACACCATGGATATCCAGGAGATGGCAAGGCTCGATAAAACCATTGTCGATCCAGGCAATCCTCCATGCCAATGATAGATAGTAACCAAATAACCACATTCATATACCATGCATGCCAAAACTAGCAAGGAAATCATACATGTAACTCGATACCTGCAAAGAAATCCCATCTTAGTTGTTGATCCACATGTTCCCTTGCGCTTTTCTACTTTCCCTTGGCCTTGTTTCTCCAAATCCAAAATATGCCACAACGCTCCAAGAATGCTCCAAGAAAACTCTAAGTGTGCAAGAGTATGAAAGAGTGGGAGAATAGAGAGATAGCTCTAAGATAAAACTGAAAAAATACCATGAACTGATCCTCAAAATCCTTTTTATCATTGAGGCCTCAATTTTCTTCATTTTCCTCTATTTTTCCTTCAATTTCCCTCTCATGCAATTATGTGAACTCTCACCTCCCTTTTCTCCTATTTTCCATTATTTCATAGATAAAATGCCAATTAATGCCTCTTTTCCTTTGTAAATTTCCTTAGCCATAAATAAACCTAAAGTGACACCCACTGGGATGTTTTTTCCCGTCATTCAGCTTGGAATACATGTCCCATGACCTTGTTCTTATATTTTTCATTTATTAACTTTATTACATCAACTTTTAACCCGGGGTTGTTATAGAACCCTCCCCCTTGGGGGAATACCGTCCTTGGTATTCAATGACACATACAACTAACAAGACCACTAAAAACAAAAACATATTCACGTGGAGATTTATAACACAACTTGTTGTAGTATTTACAATGACATCCTGCTGAAAACATGAATATAAACTATTTACTGGAGCTTTATAACACAATTCATTACAATGTTTACAATAACAACAACATATATACTCATGCACATTTGCTTCAACCAAAAAATAATCAATAATATCTATGGATCTTTATAAATCCAACTCGATACAATATTCACAATAATATACACATATACATATGCACATCTACTCTAACCAACAAATGAAAGGATATGATGCCCACATCATTCAAAAAGGGAATCTAGAGGGTCACACTTCCACCCTCAAAAGTTGTACCAGGATTCACCTCCCTCCTAGGAAGTCCAAAATCCACTACCAAAGTTAAATCTGCATCAAATGTCCAATTCTCCAATCGGTGTGCTACTTGTTCTCTTAGTGAACAATTTCCAGCTCATTGTTCAAGGGCACACTCCCAATGTGGTTATTATCCCATATGGAAATGATAATGACCACAAAAAAATGTATTCCCTAACCTTCCCTTCTCTGCTACACAGTCCCTCGAGAAATCTGGTCAGCCTCTTTTGTGTAGTCACACACCTTACAAATTATGTTGGCATCCCCTTCTCTGCTACAAAGTCCCTTGGGATGGCTTCCTCACATCACAAAGTCCAAAAACCAAGGCATATACGTGCCTCTAAACCTTCATACTGGTCATAAAATGCTCATGGAAATCAATGGACACCATTGGGTACCAGTGTCCCATAAGGCCCCTGCTCCTGAAGTGCTTTACTAGCATATTGATTCTTGTTCCAATTCCTTTTGTCACTATTGCTAATTATTGCAGTAACTTTCAATCACCCAAACTAGGTATTTCCCTGCTTACTTGTAACAAGCACATAATTTCCATTATACTAAAAAGGAATTGAAATAAATTCAAATCATACCTTGTTGGTACCTTGTCAATAAGGTACACATGAAATTTTGTTTACTTCCTGTCACAACAGGTCAAACTAGTTATTCGATCATATCATCATGTATAAACATATCACATTCGGTTAACTCAAACTCAACCATCATAAATCATAATCATAATCACAAGTAACCTTCATAAATCAGAGTCATAAATCACATTCATAATTAAAGCTGAAATAAAATATTGATACTTATCTTTCAAATGGTTCTTTTCTTCTTCAATTTTTCTTTGTCCTTTCTGAACACACACTGTATTGGTTACCATAGTTGGAAAGCGCCAATACCTTTGATTCTATTCAATCACGAACATATACACAAAATGTACATCACACACATACACCCACACCCACACACAACATGCAATGCCACACAATACATGCACCTACACCCATCATACAACACAACACATACACCTACACCTAGTGTACAACACCACACAATACATATACATACAAAAAGTACAACACAACAAATATACATGTCACAATACAATTACGACACCATGCACGTAACACAATGCTACATGTACACAACATAACATGTATGACATGCACACAGTACCACACGTACAACATCTACACAATACCACATGTGTACAACACCACCTAAAAAACATGTACACAACACCAAATTTACATGACACCACTTACACAACGTGTACACAACACCGCCTACACAATGTGTACACAACACCGCCTGCACAACATGTACACATCACCACATGTACACAACACCACCTTCACAACTTGTACACACACCACCTACACAGCGTGTACACAACACCATGTGCACACAACATCACATGTAAAACATGTACACAACACCACAAGCACACAACACCACATGTATAACATATACATAGCACCACATGTACACAAAACCGCATGTACTACATGTACACAACACCATATATACAGAACACTATATGTAGAATGTGTACACCACACCTTATGTACACAAAACCACATATACAACATGTACACAGCACCATATTCGCACAACAATGTATACACCACGTGTAAACAACACCATCGGTACACAACACCGTATGTACAATATGTAGGGCATATACACAACGGTAGTACTACACATCCAGAGACCACTTTGTTTCTACCAGGAAACCTTGCCTCTAGTGTCTTTCCACTATCCATGCTTGTCCCAGCATGTCGCGAATTGCACTGCTTTCATTCAACTGATGTATCCTTCAGTGTTGCCTACCATAGAATAAACATAAGCATAGTACAAGCATATAATATCAATTAATATCCACATGATACTGACCTCGTAGATCTATCAGGGCTACTCTACCCACTTGATTCTTCGTAAACCAGGAACCACTTCATGCCATTCACCTACATAAACAATCATTCCTCCACAAGAATGATCCATGATGACCTTATCAGACAACGACATACATGCATAAATGTATACATATAAACATTAGCATAAAACAATCATGATCCCATACGACCCTACCAGATAACGACATACATGCATACATGTATACATATATAGACATCAACATAATCATGATCACAACATAATTACCAGATTTCATAAGGTCAAGGTTAAGAGAAACTCCTTTATTCATGCACGACATGCACAACTGTTTGAGAACAATAGTTCCCAACATAGCCAAAGCATCTGACACCTCAAATCCATTTTCTTTACCTTTATTGTTACCTTTCTCATGATTGTCTTGCCACCATCCATTTACCCCAACGGACCCAACCAATCCAACTAAATATCATATTCTTTCCTTCAACTACCCTTACACATGCACTGAGATTCATCAGAGACTTACATTACTTGTTGGGTACCACACATATCTCCCCGAGCTCCATTAACTTTATCTTTCCCCAACCAATTCCCAAGACCGTCAAAACATAAAATGAAAGAACAAGAAGCAAATAAGAAGAAATCCATGAAAAACCAATAACAATATGATACCACAAACAAAGTGGCATGGAAATGTACCAAACACAAGAGAAAATTGCAAATCAGGTGCAAACAAATAACAAGAGAATGAAAGAAAAAAAACTCCCAACAAACACCATGAATCAATCCCCATGGGTTCCCAATGATTCTAAGGGAGAGATCAACTCGAGACTTCTTCAAGATTTCATGGAAATCTCTTTTGTCATACAATCCCCTACATCATACTACCATAAAGACATAACTGTTAGTGCATAATAAAAATAATAATATACCGGCTACCTTACCTTGTTGTAGCCAACAAACTGACCTTGTAACTAAACACGTATGCATATCATTTCTCAAGGGACTCCAATTCTCTTAGTGACTCAAACCATAACAGGAACCAACTGTTATACATGTAAAATACATGTTCATAAATATAGTACATATCCATATAACATCATACAAAATCAAGGTTAAGAAGACTTCATGCACTCATGCAAGTGCTCATTCATTTGGAACTGCGGTTTCCAAACATTTCCAAAGGAATTCTTACCCAATTCCTTCATTTTATCATTTTCCTTGCAACAATTGAGTCTTATTATGCACTATCACATCACCTAGCTGTTATTTATATAAACAATTCAATGGTTACCTTGCCATACTAATACCAAGCATGTTTCCCTACAACTTTTCACACATGTCAGTCACATGTTCCAAAGATAAAGACAATGTGTCTATCATTTTGAAATCATCCTTTACCAACACTAACATCCATATCATAATTTGCAATTAACTTACCATCATTAATCATAACACTTACAACTATCACGTACTTACAGTCAAGTATATATCGGTTGTATCAACACATATTATATTAGTATCATTGTCTTAAACAAGGTCATTCCTTCATTCAATCTTATAAACACATATTCATATCATGTAATTAATCAAACAATCAAGCAACTTGTAAACATATCGGGTTAGATCAACCAAATAGATGACATAATCAAACTCATACCTCAATGTATCTCAGGGGAGGCTATCACATCTACACAAATCAGTCTAGATTAGTACGACACAATATCACAAATATATCAACTCGTACTTAAAATATCATAACCATAGCCATATGCATAGGCCAATGTAGATTATCATGATACATATAACATCAAGATCTTATCCGCAATAACCATAAACATCATGCATATGACCACAATGCATATACCAATAAGTTAAGTACCATACATGACTATCTAACACATATGCATATGACCACACTGATTAAATAACATCTATAATGCATGTAACCACGACAACAATAGAATGACATGCATGTACATAACCAAAATGCATATAAAAAACATTAATTATCATACCTACATGCCAAACATATAATACTTGTATGATGGTTTGCATATCCTGCTCTATCTCGGAAAAATTTCCAGCCTCATAACATACCAGTAGCATCATGATGACAAAAATCCACAACAATGACCATCACAATGCATGCATAACAACACATAGACAACTGACATGGATGCATGACAAAGACAATCTGCCCATCCACTCCAAGTATTTGAATCTGAGAGCTCTTATACCACTCTGTAACCACCCCTCCCACATTTACCCAAGTTTAATAGTCTACCAGGGAAAACATGTGATGAAGAGTTACTATGATATGACTCAAACTCCTAGATACCATTAAGAAAGTGGGGTCGACAACTAGAAACTTATTGACCATCCTCGAGAGCGACAGGACCCCCAGGAGTTGAACAACCACTCCAGATGGCCTAACCCTGATTTATACTAATTTTTCATTGACTAAGAATCCTAGTCTCATGCACAAGCATGCATCCATGCAATTGTAGGCCTCCAGTCACATGCATAAGCCAACAAAGTAGCAATTGCAGTCCCAATTTCCCAGTTATGAGCCTGCAACTGCAATATTTGTGCCACCTTTTTAGGGCTAGTCTTCAGATCATTGTCCATAACTTAATGATGCTTTACAAAACAATAAATGACACAAAGAAAAATCCTATATTACAAACCTTGATCAAATACTTGACCTAACCAAGCCTATCCATGACACACATTTTGTCAAACATATGGCAGGCATGTAATTTACAGGTCGTGATTGCATATCTAAACATAGGGGTATGAAACTTATTGGAGATTCACCAAGAAGATCTAATACCCTTTCATAATAGTTTCAATAACATTTGTTAGCTCATAAATTCGTTGAGAAATCAATAGATAAAAAAATCATGAGAAGATCCATAAAATATACACATCATATGAACAACATATAATCAAAAATTAATGAGCATGTAAACCATGGCAACTCAGCCATAATATCACCAAGATATTTCCAACATATACATGAGTCACAACAGAATAATAGGTCTTATTAGCATATGAAATTACCAACCAATTCAAGGACTTCCACGTACAACCCAACCATATATTGGGCTGAACCAAATCTCTTTTTCAACCAATCACCCCTATTCCATATTCTAAGCATGAATATGGGATCTCATGGAATAAACCAACCAAAACAAAACCAGGGCTTCCAGAGGCAAAACCACCTCAATCCTCAAACTAGTGTGTAATATTCCAAAATGGAAAAGACAGGAATATAGAACAAAATACTGGAAATAGGAGTTAATAACATTACACCAACATGTGTGACAAAATTGGAGCCATTTTATTATGTAAATCAGCAGCAAATAAGTACAATAAATATATGCACAACTCAGATAATCAAGGCAAACAAGCCTCCCGTGAATACATATGCCAAAAGATGAAGAATAGTTGTTATACAAATGCAGGAGAACCAATACATCACAGTTTTAATGAGGATAATTTATGCTGGAAAATGTAATAATGTAGATCTCCTGATATATGGCTTAAATAATGTCCGGAGTAGAGATCTATGCTCCCAAACACATTTCCAAGACAACCCAGAAAGGGTTTCCGGAAATACCCAAAACACAAAAATGTTGGAATGCATCCCTAGGGCTGAATTGCAGCTACAATTGAATAACTAGAAGGAGGTGGCTGAAACTGATATGAAATGTATATATCTCCTCCAATAGATCCTCCAAGTGAAAGTTTTATCCCTTCCTTGAAGATCTCACCCTCCAAATCAAGCATTGAATCCTCCACTGCAAATGCTCACTGAAATAATGCAGTCTATGAGGGGATCTGCGTTGTAGGAGATGGGAATAGGTTGGCCTGGTGCCAAAATATGAAATGAAGCTCAAGGACCTCCCTTGCTGGCCTCCCAATGGAAATAATGCTTCCTCCACTAAAAACAAGCTCAGAAAATGGCCCTATAAACCCTCCATTGCAACACCCTGCAACACAACACAACTCTGAACAGAAACTGTGTTGTAGCTGAAGAATGAAGCTTGGATTGATGCCTGGATGTGGACTATACAACTCAATAATCTCTCCTGAATAGGCACTCAAAGTCCCCTGAGGATGAGTGTGGGATTACCGCTCGAGAACACCCTTGTGCTAAGCAGCGCATCAGACCCTTCTAAATAGAAAAAACATACATAGAAATGTCACCTGACAAATCCAGATCTAAAAGATCAAAATCAATAATCATCTAACATATCCTCTATGGATGCCTTACCCTTCCTTATATGCATTGTGAGCCTTCTCACCTTGGGTCCCACTCATTGAAGCCACTACTCTCATGGAGACTCTCTCCCATTAACATTGCGTTGTCTCCCATTAATGATCCACTCTCTCCATACCAACGCTGTTGATTTGGTCAACATTGACCTTGTCCACATGCTTTAGCCCCTGTTCACACATGGGGGTGCTTTATCCAGCTATCAAGATTATCCCTTTTCATATTAAGAGGGATTTTATTCCTACTAAAGAGATTTATGGGTCTCCCTACCCACTTATTCATCTATCTAAATGATAAAAGCAAAAATTAATATTCCAATTAGCTGCATGCTAATTTTGGAATATTACAGTCCCCCCCTCCCAAATGTTGCTTGTCCTCAAGCAACTACAAGGATAGAACTGAAGAGCCTCCTCTCCTCCTCCTGTAGCATCCTCATATGATAAGCTCCTCCAATGAACAAGATGCTCTCTCATCGATATGTCCCCAAGTTGCTCCTCCCAAGCGTATAAGTAAGCCTTTGATGATAAATCCAATTGGCTCTCATCATGAAAAAGTGGGATTTCCATGGAGGAAACTATATGCTATCTATAGGCCTTCTTGAGGCATGGAATTTGAAAAATATTGGGAACCTTCATTCCCATGTGAAGCTCCAATCCCCAAGCTATCATCCACACAAAATGAATCACCCTCCAAAGTGGTAACTCATAGAAAAACTCTTCCACCTTTGGCTCTTGCAATGTAGGTGGTTTTATCCTCCTGTATTTTACAGTGTCACTAGGTGACTAGGGATTTTCTACAAGCTGCTAAAAATAGCATTCTTTGACTATCAACTATTTTCATAAATCTCATTGCCTTCGTTATCTTTATTTATCCTAATAAACTATCTTTCATTTTGCCTCTTCTAAGCACTCTCATGCTCTAAAAAAACCCAAGTTGGCCTTAATCCCTCTTTTCACCCTTTTTCCCTACCTAAAGCCCCATTTTCCTCATTAAAAACCCCTCCCTTTTCACTCATTTCCCTTCTTCCTTCAAAACAATGTAAAAAACCCTTATTACATTGTTCTAAAACTAAAAATCTTATCATTCGGGCCCCATTATTTTAAATAAAACTTGTTTTTATTTAATCTACCCGACCCCTTCTATGTGCTAAACCCCACCTCCTCTTATATGCTTAAAACCCACTCTAAAAGCTTTTTACCCCCCCCCCCAAGGCCATATAACCAAGGCCCACTGCTATACATTAAATCACCCCCGCATTATACCAAACCCCACGCTATTTTAAATCCCTCGCCATGTATACCCTCGCGACCCACCTGCTGACTTACCCGCCACTACATCTAACCTCAACCACCGTTGATCTCACCCCTCCTGATCCAATGGCCCACACACCGTATCGCACATCCAACTGCGCAGGGGTTAAAAACCCTCAACCTCGCGAATTGGGCGATATTCCCGCCATCTAATCTGCCAGGCGGTGCTCATCCTATGGCATCGCACACCCCTGTCCAATACCATTTACCGCCTCCATCCTGTGTGATAAAACCACTTACCATCTCCCACCATAACCCGAAACCATTAACCCCGTTCAAATGTGTTCAAGCCCCGATCCTCTGTGTTAATCCCTGTCGCTATGACAAAGGCCCGATAAGCCCAAAAAAATGTAGAAACCCACAGCGCAAGATTTTAATTAACAATTTTTTTCACATGTGCAGGTAATCGAGGTAAAAAAATGCATAGTTTTCATTTTTAAGGTCCTAAAAACGTTCAGACAAACTCTCTAGGTGACGATCCAACAAGTTTTTGTTCATCAAAGGGACCAGGAGCGTCAAATTAAAGCATAAACATCAATGGATCATGACCATTGATGGTTATTTAAGCACTCCAACAATAGTAAGAGTTCCCCACAGCGCAGGATAAAGAGAACAAAGAGGTTTATAACAATGGCGGGCAGAGATGAAACCAAACGAAGAAACATAGTTAGAAGAATAGTAAAAGGGGGTTAAAATATTAATCAAGGTTAAGGACAAAGCACAGTCAAAAGATGGTTTAGAGAGAGATCGGAGAGAAAAGGAAAATTAAATCATTTAAACAGAAGAAGCAGAGTTAAGAAAGGGCAAATTCGAGTTATAAGCCAAATCATATGTTTAAAGACAAATTCAAGGAAAATTAACACAGAAGGCAGATCTGAATGACTAAGGCACTCAGAAATTACTTCTTTAGACCATATCTGCCACCTGCAAGCCTCATTTCACTTTAATAAAGGAAACAACAGTTCTTGAAACAGTCAAAGATATTTTTCAGCTACTCAACAATTATTGTAAAAGTTAATGAAAAGCCTTAAAAGTCAAAAATATCCTAAAGTTAGCTCAACAGTTAAGTCAAAAGTTATTATTACAATGATTCAGTCACATATATTTTGCCTTGGGCCTTGCATGGTCTCAAAGGTAAAAAATACATTAAATTTGTAATTAATACAAATTTGTCACCCTAGGCTAGGGAAACCTCCTCATTTTGCAGATAAATACTACATGTATTATTCATTTTTAGTGTTGGTTGGTTGGTTGGTTTTGTTGGATGGCTGGTTAGTTGTTGTGATTGCTAGACTGGATTTTGAGCAGACTTTGAGCTGCAAAGATTATTGCATTGGAGTACTGTAATTGTTTTGGACATAAATAATGAGAGCACGTTCACAGGATTCTTGAGCTATGTTAATGGTGAAGTTATCCTTCTTTGTCAATGTTTCCCTTATGTTTTCCATAATGTCCAGCATTTCTCTGATAAAAGAATAGAAAATTTAGATTAAGATATGCTGCATTGGCACCTTAATTATGTCTGCTTCTTTCATCTCAATATTTTCTTCTGCAAGGTATAATTAGAGAATTAAGGGTTGTCCTGCTCTTTAGTTCCACCTAGCTTGTTGCCTTCAAATTTACCCAGTAGAGCCCAACCAAATAAGTTTATGGTTTTCCCTGTCCTTTGGTTTTGCTTGAAATGTCATTTTAAGGCCTTCTTTGAAGTTTATTTAGTAGAGTCCATGCCAAAGAATTTTATGGTTTGCCCTGTCCTTTGGTTTTTCTTAAACTGTTACTTCAAAGGTCTGTTTAGAAGTTTGATTAAAGAAGTCAGGTGTATCTTGCTCTTTAGTTTCACTCATTGTTATCTTGAATGTGTCTTTTTCTAAAAGTAGTAGCTAGAGAATTCAGGGGTGTCCTGCTCTCTAGGAATGTTGGATTGTTGTCTTAAAGGTTTAATTACTAGATTCTGGCCAAAGAAGTATATGGTTTACCCTGTCTTTTGGTTTGTCTTAAACAGTTACCCAAAAGGCTTTTCTTGCTGAAGTAGGGTTAAAGGATTCTTAATTTCCCTTTAGTTTTACTGATTTCACAACTTACTGTCATTTAATATTTCATCTAATCTAAGAGATCCACTTGATATAGTTAGCTTACCCTATGAAAACCCTTGCATAGTTGGTGAACAACTAAATCCTTTTATGACTCAGCCCAATGGATCAATGCTTCTCATAGTCTATCTATTCAACTAAAACCCTCAATCAATTAATCACACAATCAATAAATGTACCAAAAAAAAAACAGTCCTAGAACTTCATAACTAGCCTAAAATCAAAATATAAGCATAAAGATATATCATTTTCATCACAAACATAGAGAGAGCCCTCTCTGAGTCTAGAAAGGCTAGGTCCTTGAACTCCTAAGTGGTTTGATGTGGTTCCTTGCAGAGTTGTTCTTGCCAATCTTGCAAATCATGGGGAGCCAACATAGTGGCGACCATACTGGGGAGACTAAGTTATTAAACAGCTTAATATTACCTCAAGAACTCATAAAACCCCTTTTCAGACTTATATGAATCAATTGTTAGCCAAAAATGGTATCTAGTTGCTGATGGTGGACAACAGCCAGTATAAAGACAGTTAAAAATCATCCACCTGGTGACTCCACTAGTTTTCAGTAAGCCTGCTGACTCCACTGGCTTTCTAACAGACTCCACTGGGAAAATTATTGAGAAATCCTAATATCATCAAACGTCAAATAGAACCCAGTCAAGAATAATTTGTGGATTAAGTATTTCTTTTACAGATTGGTTTGTTTTTCAAACTTTTATAAAACTCTCAACCTCTCTGAGTTTTGGGTCTAAATTCTGGCTTCTAGAAGAATCTATACCAGATCTCATCCTAACCCAAACCCTCCTGCAATAGTTGACAATCCAAAGCACATCCTAAGGAAATATCCTAGATCTAAAAGATCAACTGTTAGCATACCTATTCACAAAGCAAGTTCCCTACCTGAAAACCTTAAAGACTTGCAAGGTATCCTATTTGGCTCACCTCTAGAACAAAGCTTGTCCAGGAATAGATCCCAAAGTTGGATAACCCAGATAATTTTGGACCCATCCATTTTACAGCAGAATCATGCGGTCCAGACCTCAACCCCCATTCATACTCCCATTGTTCACCCTCCTCCATTTAACCCTTTACCTCCTTTTGCAAACCCTCCACTTTTTAACCCTCCTTTGTTTCCCAATCCCCCAGCCATGGAAGCATGGTATGCTCCATTGGTTCTTCCATTGCCTTTAATAGTTCTTCCATAGGACTATCAGTCCAAAATACCCTTATATGATGCAAGTGGTTCTACAACTGCTCAACAACATGTGAATAGAATGAATGACTATTTTGATAGACAAGAAATAGATGATGAAACTGTTAAACTAAGAATGTTTGCTCAAAGTTTAGGGGGAGAAGCAAGAAAATGGTTTAAAGGCATAACCCCTAATAATATACATGACCTCCCTGATTTTCATCAACTTTTCCTAAATAAATGGGAAGTCAAGAAAAACCATCTCCAAACCTTATATGAATATGAAAACATTAAGAGAAATGTGGGGGAGAGTGTCCAAGATTACTGCACTAGTTTCAACAGTGTATATAATTCCCTCCCTCCTCACATAAAACCTCCACAAGGTCTAGCCTTGATGAAATTTCCAGATGATTTTGACTCAGAGATGTCATATCAACTAAGGGAAAGAGACCCTCTGACATTAGAAGACATGCAGAGGGGTGCAGTGAGTGTAGAGGAAAATTTGATTGCAAAAAGAGCTAGAATGAAAAATGAAAAAAGAGTCACATATAGAGAAGACGTTGTAGCCTCCACATCTAATACAAAGATCGATATCCTAGTTAAAACCATGGAAAGGATGATGGAGAGGATGAATGTGAATGAGAGAGCTTACCCTAGAGAAAACCAAGCAGCTCCTCAAAATAGAAATCAAAATCAGAACCAAAACCAAAACTTTAGGAGAAATCCCCCTCAAATAAGACAAAGAGGTCTTGACCAAAAAATCAAGCCTCCTTTCCATGAAAACTATGATGATGAGGATGAGCGGGTGATTAAAGAAACAGAGGAAATTCATATCAATCTAATTGGAGTCAATAATGAGGATATTGTTTTCCTCACTGAGGAAGAACAAGGCATGTTTTCCCCAACTCAATTTGAAGAAGAAAGTATAGAATTTGAAGGCTATAAACAAGGCTTTGAAAATGCCATCATGGAAGTACATAGGCAATATGACCTCAGAAGCAAGAAAACCCAAGACACTCCCAAGAAAAACAACCTAGAAATTTCTGCTAGGAAGATCCCTAGAAATATTCCTAAAAAGACAGCAGAAAATCCAAACATAGTGGTTGAAAGTTCTAATAAAAGTAAAAACAAAAAAAGCCAACATAGTGGTGACCAAAGCAGCACTAGTAATCCAGCTAGTGGCCCTAACAAAACTGTTTTAACTGAGTTTCCAAATAAAAATCAGCAAGCTGAAATTGCTATAAAAACAATGTCTGATAAAACTAATTCAAATCTGCTAAGAACACAGACACCTTTCAGTATTGAGAATGAAATTGCCAAGATAAAAATCTCCATACCTCTTACTAAATTAGTTGCCCAAGATGTGTATAGATCCCAAGTTTTGAAAGCTTTAAACATAGGTGAAAATGTTGATTCTGTAAATTTGAATGATGACAAACCTGAAATTATGTTTGGACCAGAAGTAGAAGGTAAATTTCAAGAAGGAGGTGTTCCTCCATTTTATGTCATTTTTAACATCCATGATAAAATCCTCCACAATGCCACGTTAGATTCAGGAGCTTCACATAACCTCATGCCAAAGGTAGTAATGGAAAGGCTAGGCCTTGAGATAACTAGACTATATAAAGATTTATACTCTTTTGATTCCAGTAGAGTTAAATGTCTAGGCCTAATCAAATATCTCTGTGTTAATCTAGCACAAATACTAGCCAAGAGCCTAGTAATGGATATTGTAGTGGTTGACATTCCTCCTAAGTATGGCATGCTCCTTTCACGCTCATGGGGAGCTAAACTCCAAGGTACCCTCCAAATGGACATGACCTATGCTACCATACCTGTCTTCAGTCAACCAAGAAGACTATATAAGGAAACTCGTATGAAATACATGGTCAGCAGTCAAGAAAAGCTAGATAAATCCCCTCTTTATTCTGTCCACACAAACCTTGATTCATTTATCCTTTACAATTATGAAAACATTAATGAACACGTAGCAAAAAATGAACAACATAATAAACAACATAGTGGCAACCACAATGACCAAAATAATGGTAAGCTTGAAATTGAACCTCTTTAGAGTATGAGCTTTGATGGTTCTTGTGGAAAAACTGGTTCAGGAGCAGGTGTTTGGGTACATAACACTGGGAACAATCATGTAGAAGGTCATTAATACAGGATAAATTTTCAATGTACAAATAACATAGTAGAATATGAGGCACTCCTCCTAGGGCTACAATTACTTAAGAAACTAGGAGCCAAGAGGATTTCTGTCCATGGGGATTCTGAGCTATTCATTAGGAAAATGAAGGGAGACTATTTATTTAAACATCCTAGACTGAGAGCATATAGGAATGATGTCCTTGACCTCTTAAAAAATTTCCAAGAATATGGCCTTGCCTCTGTCCCTAGAAATCAGAATATCTTTGCCAATGGTCTAGCATTTGCAGCTAGTACTTGTTAAATACCTCATCATAACAAACAATACACAGTACAAGTCAAATATAGACCAGCAGTCCCTGATATTATAAAATATTGGCAAGTTTTTGAAGGTGACAAACAGATTGAGGATTTCTTGCAGTCCAGAAATGGGTTTGAAATGTTGAATTTAGACTCAGATCATGAAGAAGACTGCTCTGATAAGGAACAAACATACAAAGAAGAGCCTCCTGATGATGTTGATGTAAATCTATTAGAAAAAGAACACCCACATAAAGCAAATTTATGCATAGATTCAGAAAAAGAAGACTTTGAAGTACTGCAATCCAGAAATGATACTTTTCCAAAGGGACTAGTTCCTCTAGAGGAACTTTTTGACTTCAATGATGTTGCTAAGAAGCCAAATATGGAATCTACTAAAGCAGAGGTAGAAGAATGCAATATAGGTAGTGAGATAGAACCCAAAATTATAAAATTGTCCAAGACACTGCCAGGTCCTATAAAACATAAATATATTTAGATATTCAAGGAATTTGCTAATGTGTTTGCTTGGAGCTATGAAGACTTGAAATATTATGATACAGAGATAATCTAGCATAAGATCCCTCTCAAAGAAAACCATAAGCCCTTTAAACAAAGATTACGCAGAATTAATCCTGTACAACTACCACTGGTTGAGAAAGAAATAAAGAAAATGTATGATGCTAGAATAATAGTCCCTCTAAGATACTCAGAATGGGTTTCAAATCTTGTATCAGTGAGGAAAAAGATAGGAGAAATTAGGCTATGCATAGACTTCATAAATTGAAACAAAGCCTCCCTAAAAGACAACTACTCATTACCAAAAATGGATCACATATTACAAAGGGTAGTAGGCTCCGAAAGAATATCCTTCGTGGATGGATTTTCAGGATACAATCAGGTGCTGGTACATCTAGATGATCAACAGAAGGCAACTTTCACCACACCCTAGGGCACCTTCATGTATGTTAAAATGCCTTTTGGGTTAATGAATGTTGGGGCCACTTTTAAAAGAGCCATGAATATTGCTTTCTCCGAAGAAATAGGTTACTTCGTTGTGATATATCTTGATGACATCACAGTCTACTCCAAAACTGATGAAGAACACCTAGCTCACTTAAGAAAGGTCTTTGAAAAGTCTAGAAAGTATGGCATGTCTTTAAATCCCAAGAAAACTTTGTTTGGCCTTCAAGAAGGGAACCTTTTAGGCCACATCATATCTGAAGAAGGGATCAAGATTGACCCAAAAAGGATTGAGGGAATATTGCAAATCAACCATCCAAGAAACATCAAAGAGCTGCAATCTTTCATTGGAAAAATAAACTTCTTAAGGAGGTTCATACCAAACCTTGCAGAACTCCTAAGAAACATTACTAACATGCTCAAAAGAAAAACATGAGTAAAATGGACCATAGAAGCAAAACGGTCTTTTGATTTGGTAAAGCAAGCTCTTACACAAACCCTAGTTTTGATCAGCCCTGACTTTACCAAAGATTTCTTCATTTTCTCCTTTGCATGAGAACACATAGTTGATGATGTTCTACTACAGAAAAAAATAAATAAAAGTACAGGAGCAACCTATAGCATTTTTCAGCAAGGCACTCAGAGATGCACCTCTGAAATATAATATAATGGAAAAAAAAAAAATGCCTTAATCAAGGCATTGAAGGATTTCAGAGTTTACATTATGCACTCACACATCATTGCATTTGTGCCTCACACAGTGGTCAAAGACATTTTGACAGAGGATCCTGATGGCAAAAGAGGTAAGTGGATAGCTATCATTTTAGAATATGATCTGGAAATCAAGCCCACCAAGCTAATCAAAGGGCAAGGACTGGCTAAACTCATGGCAAAGACAAATTTTCAAGCACTAAACATCAATATGATTAATACATTGGATGAACAAGAGGATCTGGCGACTCCACCTATTGAGGAAGCATTTTTTAACTCATTATGGTATGCTGTATATTATATGTTCTTTTTAATCTAAATGTTCCTCCTGGTTTGTCCAAAACAAAAGCCAGATTCTTGAAATTAAAGGTTGTAAATTTCTGCATTCTAGATGCTGTTTTATATTGGAAAAACTGTGGTGGTATGTTGCTTAAATGTTTGTCTGAAGAAGATGCAGATAGGATCAAGCATGAATTTCATGAAGGAGAATATGGAGGCCACCTCTATTGGAAAACCATTGTCAATAAAATCCTTAGATCTGGTTACTATTGGCCCACCCTCTTTCAAGACATCCATAGAATGGTAATTTCCTACCATAAATGCCAAATCTTTGAGGGCAAAAGAAAAATGATGCCTTTTTCATTACATCATATCTCTGTTGAAGCTCCTTTTCAAAAATGGGGTCTTGATTTTATTGGAGAAATCCACCCTGCCTCCTCTTCCCAACATAAATGGATCCTTACTGCAACTAACTATTTTACAAAGTGGATAGAATTCATTCCCTCCAGGATTGCTACAGACTCAGTAATTATCAAATTCCTTGAAAACCACATCTTATCTAGATTTGGCTGTCCTAGGAAAATCATTACTGGTAATGTCGTTGCCTTTAGATCCAAGAAAATGGTGGATTTTTGCCACAAAGATCAGAATACATTGGGAAATTCTACATCTTATTACCCTCAAGGTAATGGGCTGGTTGAATCCTCAAACAAAATTTTGGTGAACATCATTAAAAAGTTGCTGGAGAAAAACAAGAAATCATGGCACAACAAATTAGTACATGCACTATGGGTAGATAGATTAACAAATAAGAAGTCAAATGTATGTCACCCTATCAGTTAGTGTATGGATCAGATGTAGTATTCCCAACAATTTTGGGGGTACCAGTGATGAAGCTCATTCAAGAGGTACAGTTTGAATAAAATGATATGTAAAGGAGAATAAACTAGACTATCCAGCTGCAACAAACCAGAGAAGAAGTGTACAACAGGACACAACAAAGTCAAGAAAATACCAAGAAGCTTTTTGATAAAATGACCAAGGCAAATGATTTAAACATTGGAGATAAAGTGTTGAAGTGGGATTAAAGAAGAGAGGATAAAGGCAAGCATGGAAATTTTGACAATCTATGGAAAGGTCCATACATCATCCATTGTGCAAGAGGTAATAATGCATTTTTCTTACAAGAAATGGATGGAACAGAATTATTTGGAGGACCTGTCAAGGGCAGGATGCTCAAGCATTATTTCAGTTGAAAATCTCAGTTTAAAGCTTTATTCATTGTATATAACATTGCTGAAACAAAATCTCAGAAAATTGTTACAAAAAAAGGAAAAGAAAGATAAGAATAAAAGAGGGCAGAATAAAAAGAAAAGGTAAAGCCCCATACCAAAAAATGAATATTTTTGCAAGTGTGCAACTCCAAATGCCACTACTTTTGAAAAATTCTTGTTCAAACATACAGCCTAATCATGATTCAACAAATTTTGAATTTCTGCTAGTAGGTTAGAAAATGAAGATTTTCCAAACTGTTTAAACTTGGATTATCAGTAGATAAAAATATACATTGGTTCAAAAGTATAAATCAGAACCAAAAGAGAAAAAGGGATAAATGACAAATTCTAGATCAAAGCCCTCAGTTTTAGTTTTACTTTTTGCAAAATAATGTTGTGTGCAACTTGTTCAAAATGCCACAATTCATGATGACCAAACTGTTTAATCTTGAGTCATTAATGTTTTAAATTTCATGTTGATAATTAGAGAATGAAAATCTGTCAAAATGTTTAACCTTGAGAGATAAGTAGACTCAGTAGAGAATAAAAGAGCTCATCAGTCTAATATGAGCCTGTGGATGATATGAGGGTAGAAATAGATAGTTTTTGCTTTCAAAAGAAAAAATGATGTCAAGGGTTTGCCAGTCCAAATGCACCCAAGTGAAGAAAGCATGCTAGAATAGAATGATGAGTAGGTAGAATTGAGTTGCAGCAAGCATGATTTTCAAGATTTAAAGGTCACAGTTACAAAGAACAGCAACAGATCAGCAATTGCAGAATGAAAATCTGCCAAGAACAAACAAGGCACTGCTCTACGAAGACCAGAGATTTGAAATTTGAGGTTCTTAACACCTCCTAAAGGAGCTACGCTCCCCAGCTGGAGCCACTGTTATCCTCCTGTATTTTATAGTATCACTAGGTGACTATGGATTTTCTACAATCTGTTGAAAATAACATTCTTTGACTATCAGATATTTTCAGAAATCTCACTGCCTTCGTTATATTTATTTATCATAATTCACTATCTTTCATTTTTCCTCTTCTAAGCACTCTCATGCTCTGAAAAAACCCAAGTTGGCCTAAATCTCTCTTTTCACCATTTTTTCCTACCTAAAGCCCCATTTTCCTCATTAAAAACCCCTCCCTTTTCACTCATTTCCCTTCTTCCTTCAAAACAATGTAAAAAGCCCTTTTTACATTGTTTTAAAACTAAAAATCTCATCATTCGGGCCCCATTATTTTAAATAAAACTATGTTTTATTTAATCTACCCGACCCCTTCTATGTGTTAAACCCCACCTCCTCTTATATGCTTAAAACCCACTATAAAAGCTTTTTACCACCCCCCCCCCCCCCCAATGGCCATATAACCTGTTGGGATCCTATGATTTGGCTAATTGGCAAACCAAATGACAAGGCAACATATAAACCAAGCTTTAGAGCTCTAGGATCTAGCCCTCCTAGTCTTAGAGAGGGATCTCTCAATTGTTTTGCAAAGATATGACTTGTTTGCTTGTAAAAGGTTGATTTTAGGCTAGTTATTAAGTGCAAGTTTGTTTGATTGTTTGGTTTGGTTGATTGGACATGAATGATCTAGGAAGCATAGGTAGAGAGGGGAAATATCAGAGCCATTGGGCAATGGATTCAAGAAGAAGTTATAACAAACTCAATCAATGGATATGGGATATCAAAGGGAAAATCTAACTTGGCCAGTGGATCTTGGGTTTGGTGGATGAAATGAAATGAAATGGACATTAAGGATTTTAGAAGGAGAAGTAGAACTAAGGGTAGTTAAAAATCCTTAATTATATGTACCTCTCAACAAAGGGACTTAAAACATCATTTGAGCATGAAAAGGAATTCCATAGACAAGGCTAACCATAAATTATAGAAACCACACTTCAGCCAATAATAATTCCAAGACAAACTATTCAAATGAAATCTAGGAGTCAGGGAATGCCCTATTTCATCAAAGATTTCATTTTCAAGGATAAGAAAACATTTAAGATTCACAAATAACTGCATCATAGAAGAGGGAACTCCTAGACATCTAAGACTGCAATTATAAAGACCTTCAAAACAATCATTTAAGCAAGAAAAAAGGGTATGATCAGAACAAACCTCCTTGGTAGACTGCAAACAATGGTACTTCAAAGGGAGACTTCAGAAAACAGTTTTCAAGTGGCACCAAGCAAGCAGGGAAAACCATAAATCATCCTTGAAACCAACTATTTGAAGTATTTCTGAAATAAACAAGCTTAAGGATTCAAAGCAATTAAACTACTCAGTAAAACCTTCAGCAGATGAAAACATAAAGACAATGAAGAGTAAACATGTCTAAGCTGCTTCTAGGAGACATTTCTTAGCCTAAACTTTTCACCCTATTGTAAGCAAGCAATGATGAAACATAATGGAAAACAGGAAATAACAATAACATATCAGAATACATCACCAACAACCATGTTCAGGGATCCAATGATAGAGCCTTCTTATTCACAAAACAGGTCAGAACAACATCAATCTTCCAAAACTTCAATTTCTTCTTTTATCTTCAGCCAGACTATGTACAACTGAAAAGAGTTCGAATGCCAGCAACCAACAAATTACAAATGAGTTCCACAACAATATTTATACTATAATTGAGGAGGTGGAACTATCTAGGGTTCAAAAAATGTTGTTAATGACATAGTAAATGCACTCCTATCCTTAAAAACCATGCAAGGCATAAGGTAGGAATGTCTCTCAACTACTTCTCTGTGTAATAAATCTGTCTTTACTTCCCGAGGATAAAATAGTTGAAAAGATTGACTTTAAGGCCTTATCTTTATCTTTACATTAAGTATTCTGACAGTTAAAATATCTTCTTTTGTGAAATAATTTTTTATTTGCCTTTTGAGACAGAAAGTAGGTGAAAGGTGTCGATTTGATATGTTAAGGGAATAACTTCTCCTTTTGATGTATCTAAGGCTGCTTTAGGCCTAATTTGCCTTTATTTTATCATTAAAACTGTGTTTTAAGGCCCAATGATGCTTTTTGGCCTTTATAATGAAACATTGTAGTCCTTTCCCTTTCTGATTGATTCGAACCTTTATTTCTCTATTTCTTTGGCCTTCAATTGTCCTTTTGCTGACTGTATCCACCTTTAAACTGTGTCTTTAACCTTAAAATTGCGGGATTAAACCTTTAATCTTCAACTTTTATGCATAATCCTTTATCTTCAATCTCCTCTGTCTTTTCCTTTTGCTGTTGTGGACAGGTGGCTTTAGTACACGGAGGGTTTCATAATATGACCAATGTTCATGTTATATTGTTTCAAACGTAGATTTTCACCCCCTTTGGTCTTTTTCTTTGATTTTTGGGCCATAGAGGACTATGATCCTTGGCCTTGGCACTGTCTTGGACTATTAATAGCCTCCTCCGCCATTGAACCTACAAACAACCATAAAACACATTATAAAAGCCTGCGCGAGGGCTTTAAGACTGCTTTACAAAGGCTAATGGAGGGTGGAGGGGCTTTGCAGAGGGAGGCAGAAGCATAGGGAAGAGGTTTCATGGCCAAAACCGTGAAAACCAAGTTTAAAAATGATTTTTGCGCGAAAAATGGATTGGTGGTTTTGCGAAAACCATCGGCGGTTTTCACATGACAAATATGTGGTAAGTGGTTTAAATGTGATTGAACACGATTCCATACACTGTGCGACACATGTCCCTTACGAAACCGACGGTTTCGCATAGATTTGGGTGGTTAAACCCTGGACGGAAAAATCACGCGAAATGCAATCCTGACCGTTGGATGAGGGGGGGGGGAGATCTGATGGTGCGAAGAGGAGCGCGATGGAAAGGTGCGCGGGCAGGAGTTTTAGTGGGAGACATGTGGCAAGCACCGATTCGGAGAGGTGGCTAGGTAGTGGGAGGTGGGTCCCGGCGGTGTTGGATGGGGAACCTTTATCGAGAACCGTTGGATTTGATTAATCAATGGTGGGGATTGATTGTAGGGGTGAATGGATAGGAGAGTTCGGGAGGATGAAGGGTAGGAGGGGAGGCCTGGTGGCCGTTGGATGATGGAGATGGATGGTTGGGATCCGTCGAGAAATAACATAGGCGCGGGGGAAAGAAAAAGGAAAGGGGCTGGAGAAAGGGGCGGGTAGTGGTCCGATGGAAGAGTAGGGGGAAAACCAAGGGCGAAAAATAAAAAAGGGCTAAGGGCTTTAATAATTAGCCCATGTTCGGGCCCTTGGGTTATATGGCAGAGGGAGTTGAGGCTCAAGCCCAAAGGGGCATAAAAACTTTTATTTTATATAAAGGCGGATAGAGGCTAAGCAAGGTAGGGGAAAGGTTTGAGCGCAAGGTTCCGGAGCTCGAACATATGGAGGAAAGTGGGTGAAAGATCTAAGCCCTCAGGGGTTTAAACCCTTAGTTGTAGAAATATTGTTTTTAGGCCAAAAAATGGGTTTTTTAGGCCAATTTTTAAAAGTTTTGATAGGTGAAAAGTGATTTTAATGGTTTAAAAAGGGTTTTCGAACCATATAAAGGAGTTATGATGGTTTGGAGGGTTTTTTCAGAGGAAATGATGAGTTGATAAAGGGAAAATAGGTTATTTTTCAGAAGGAAATGGACTGATAAAAACAGGGATAAATAGCCTGAAATGAGCTTTCTTCTTTGAAACAACAGGATAACTTTTTAGGAGACATAGATGAAGATTTTGGGTGAACTGACAGACTCAGAAAGATGAAGGCAGTGAGATTTCTAGAACTCATAATGATTCTTTGAAATGTTATTTCTAGAAATCTAGGATTGTCAACTTAGTCATCTTTGGATAGGATCAAAATTATGGATGACTAACAGTGGCTCCACTTGGGGAGGACAGCTATCCTTTTAGGTGTTCAGAACCTCAGTTTATTAATCTCTAGATTTCAGCAGACCAGTGCCTTATCCATTGGGCATATTTCTTCTTTCCTTGCTGATATTTCTCTGAAAATGACAACTTTTATCAATCTACAACACGTAATTTCTTCAAAACAGCATCTCTTCCTACCCAATCTTACTTGTCCTAGCATTTTTTCTTCCTTTTTGAGTGCATTTGAACTGTCAAACTCTTTGACATTTTATTTTTGAAAACAGAAATAAACTATCTAATCCTATCCTTATTTCTTCCCAGAGTCCAGATTAAACTGTTGAACTCTTTATTTTCTACCTAGCTACTATCTGTCAAGATTAAGCTATTTGATAGATTTTATTCTCTACATTCTAAAACAGAAATTTAAAATCACGATTAGATTGTCTAATTTGCTATGGTGTCTATGGCTGTATGTACAAGTTGCACATAGACTTTATTTACAAAAAAATTAAAACAAAATTTTGAAGGCTTAAGATCTGAAAATAAAAGACATCCTTCTTTCTTCCTGGTTCAAGTTTTGATCTGTTTAGAGGTATCATTTTCCTTTTCTTGGTTCAAATTTTGAGCATGTTTGAACCATTTTTCTTCTATTCTAATCTACTCTATTGATAAGTCAAGATTAAACAGTTTGGAAAATCTTCTTCACTAACCTATCAGCAGTAAATTGAAATCTATCTAGTCATGATTAGGTTGTATGACTAAATAGCAGTGTTTGCTTTTTAGTAGTGGCATTTAGGCTTGCACACTTTCAGACTCTCTTTCTTTTTTGGGTATGGGGTTGTACCTTTCTTCTTTTATATCTACCCTCTTTTCTGATTTTTCTATTGTTTTTGTATTTTTCTTTTTCTTTTTTCAAAGAAAAAAACAAACACTAACTAAATGCTCATAGGATGAGCTTATTTACTTTCCTATCTAACCTAATATAACTTGGAATATTTACATGTTTTTAGCTAACAAACTCTCTTTTCCAATACATCCAGTCGATCAAATGGTTCCATGACTAGTCTTTTCTCATGTCTTTAAGCATGTTGGACAGACAAAAGGGCCACTCCCATCTCACTTGTCTCTTAGCAGCAGTGCTAAAAAATTTTCTTACCTTTGGTAATACACTGCTCCTAACAACCTTTATCCCTTCTTCAAATATTTTCAAGAAATGAGCATAGGGATCTTGAAACAATTCCTGGTTATGAATATTTGGAAGATAGGTTTCAACCAATCTTATGTTCTCCTCCACTGGATCAAGCTTAAGAATCTTTTCAGAAAGAACTTCTTCCTCATCTTCATTTTTATCTGAACTAGAGGACTCATCATATATTGCAGTCCTGTCCTCTTGAAGTCCTGGTATGCTTTGATTTAGTGGACTATACTCTGTGAAGAGATCATCACACTCTTGAGCAGGGGTATCCTTTATTACCTCAACCCTTTCAGGAGAAGGCTCCTTATCTTCATTCTGCTCAAGAAATTCCTTTTTCTTCTTAATCTCAACATTACAACTGATAGATTGTTGATTTCCAATTATGTGAAAGCTATTTCTGATGGGTTGCATTGGTTGATTGCTACTTTCAAGCTGATGATAATGAAATTCATGACACCAATCCACTACTGGTTGCCCTGCATGATTAGTTTCTATTTGGAGCTCGTTATCATCATTAGATTGATCAAAAATTGGAAAATCATTTGTATAAACAATCATACCTATCAAAAATATTAGATTATTAGTTTGTGTTTCTTTGAGTTGATCTACAAGTTTATTTTATAGTTTAAGACAACAAGGTTCAATAGGTAGATGAGCAGTAGTGTTTTGTTCAAATGGAGTTTTGAGGGCTGGTTGTTTACTTAATATTTGATTGATTTCTTTTTCTGTCAAAAGAGGAGGAATTTTTATTTTTCTTTGGACAGAAGTACATCAGTCTTATTTCTCTTGTGTTGACTGACTTTGAGGTTGGATGTCTTCTTGAGCCTCACCTAGAAAGAAAAGTGAATAAATACTTGTGTTTTTAGTTGGATCTCGAGGATTTTCTCCTATCTCCTGATCTTTTTCACTTTTAAACAACTCCTCTTGATCTTTGTTATAGTAATTTTGAACATGGGTTTCCTGAGTTGTTTCTAATAGATTGTTAAGATGTCATTCTTCTTTAATAATCTGAAATGAGTTATAACATAAAGGTAGAGATTCTAGTTGTGTTATTTCTTCCCTTATTTTATATTTTGTGAGTTCAAGATGGTTGATTGTTTCCTCAGGGTACTGTTCCTTGTTTATGTTTGTAGCTTGTTTATAAAGTTCTCTTAACAGTAAAACACAAGGTGTAGGTAGGGAATCAATATCTTTTTGACAATATTCCTCATTGTTTTCTTTGTAATCTTGCTCATCATACATATTTTGTTTGTTGTTTATGTCTTGTAGGGGTTGAGTTTGTGTTTGATCAGGGAAAGGTATAGGTTGCTATGGATAATCAACATCTGTATCAATTTCATGCCTTTCCAGTTTCTTATTAAGTTTGTACACTATTTTTCCAATTAGGTCCAATAATGTGTTTAGTTTAGTTTCTTTGTCTATACTGGTATCCATGTTTCTAATAAATAGGTCAATGTATCTTGTCAACCAATTCAGAGTCTTCTTCCAATGGAGTCATTAGGTCTTCTGGAGGTTGTGGAGTTGCCTGGTGGAAGATTTGAACTTTGTTGTCCACCAACAGCATGATTGGATTTCTTTAATGCATTCCCAAGGGAGTATACAAGGACTAGTGAAGTAATAGGCCTACTGGGGGCCAGTGGAGTCACTAGGTGGAAATTTTTAGCTCTTTTGGAGGTAAAATTTTTTAAGGTCCACCACCAATGTTTATTATGAAACCAATCTGAAATGTTTTTAGGGTTTTCTGAGTTTCTATGGTTTATTGAAGGACTAATGAGTCTATAAGGGCTTGTTAGGAAACTATGAACTTAGAGGTCCCACCATGATCGCCAGAATGTTAGGATCTTGTGATTTGGATGATTAGCAAACCAAATGACAAGGAAACATATAAACCAAGCTTCATAGCTCTAGGATCTAGCCCTCCTAGTCTTAGAGAGGGATATCTCAATTGTTTTGCAAAGATATGACTTGTTTGCTTGTAAAAGGTTGATTTTAGGCTAGTTATTAAGTGCAAGTTTGTTTGATTGTTTGGTTTGGTTGATTGGACATGAATGATCTAGGAAGCATAGGTAGAGAGGGAAAATATCAGACCCATTGGGAAATGGAGTCAAGAAGAAGTTATAACAAACTCAATCAATGGATATGGGATATTAAAGGGAAAATCTAACTTGGCCAGTGGATCTTGGGTTTGGTGGATGAAATGAAATGGAAATTAAGGATTTTAGGAGAAGTAGAACTAAGGGAAGTTAAGAATCCTTAACTATATGTACCTCTCAACAAAGGGACTTAAAAAATCATTTGAGCATGAAGAGGAATTCCATAGACAGGGCTAACCATTGTAGTGTCCCTTATTAGTGAGATAACTTTGATGACACTTAGAGATGGTAATTTTGATATAATATTATGTATGAAAGACTTATGTACATGCTTATATGCTATGACCTGGTTTGGGTCACTTGGTTGTTGTGTGCTTATGATAATATCTATGGTTGCGTGCACAAGGATTGATTTTGGTTAAGAGAATATCAGCGATGTTTTCTCTTTTGGTATCCTATTTTGGACATAGGTGTATGACGTAAATGGTGATTTAGAATTGAGACACAGATCCATGGACGATCATGGTTATGTGGAACATATGGTTAATTATGATTTATGGATGATACATGATTTGTATGATTATAATCTCGTACTAAGCATGATGTGGCAGGGGACTTGGTCATTGCCAACAGGGATGCTCAAGTTATAAATGACTGCGGAAGTCATTTCTCCAAAACCAAAATGACTGTGGAAGTCATGAACAATATTTGGTAAAATTTGAATAAGTTAATTATGAAATTCATTTGATTGATTTGATCATTGAGATTGTGATATGTGCAGGTCTTGGAAGAAGACCTTACCAACGAACCATCAGATGGGTATAAGCTCACAATTAGTACCTTAAGGTGAAACGCGGAGTTTCAAAGCAGAATAGATGAGAAGCCATGGAAATTAGGGCGTGGAGTCCTAAATCCATGAAATATAAAGACGTGGAGTCTTGGATATATGATAAAAGGATTAGGACGTGGAGTCCTAAATCCATGAAATATAAAGACGCGGAGTCTTGAATCTATAATGAAATGTTTGGGGTGTAGAGTCCTAAATATTTTTAAAAAAAAAAGATCAAGGTGTGGAATCTTGGATCTTTAGAGTAGATCAGGGCGCGGAGTCCTCAATCTACTAAGGCACAAAGATGCATACAATAGGGGTGCGGAATCCCTATTATCCGGAAGAAAAATACCACTCATGGGCAACTCGTAGATGAATTTCCTTAATAATCTAATTCCTAACAATTTTGGAGTGACTTTCTAAAAATAGAAAGTCATGTCTACCATTTCAAGTATGACTTTCCAAAAATAGTAAATCGCCTCCAATCAATGGGTAAACAAGTATACTTGAAGTAAAATCACTTAAATTATGATTAATCAATTATAATAGTTCAATCTCGACTTAATCCTCAATATTATTAATATTATTAATATTATTATTATCTTTTATGAGACTATGATATTATTATTAAAAGGAAATTATATCTCCTCAATCACTTCACTCTCCTTCATGACTCTCATGGCTCTATGTAACTCTCTCCATTTTAAATATTACATTACACTCTCTTTTATGCACCCATCAAGGAATGGCATATTCCTCTTACACTCATTAAATATATGTCATAAAATATTCTTACACTCATTAATGATATGTCATAAAATATTCCTCTTACACTCATTAATGATATGTCATAAAATATTCCTCTTACACTCATTAAAGATATGTCATAAAATATTCCTCTTACACTCTCTTCAATGCATATGTTACACTCTCCTTAAATAAGGCATGCATACCTCTCCTTAATGGCATAAGTTACACTCCTCTAAATGGAATACAATGCATGCATATTACTCCTCCTTTATGACAAGAATTGGTTTCTCCTCCTATATATGAGTCTCATGTATTCTCACTTAGGGGGAGGATGATGCCAAGAGTGGAAGAGACTTGAGGAAGGTTGTGAGAGATATGGAGAGTATCCAATTACTTCCAAAAAAAAAAAAATCTGAATTTCTTACTAATCTACTAAGTATCTATTGAGGTTGAACATGAGTGGTATTTAGAGGAAGTGAAAACTATCTTCATGATTTTTCCTTGCATCTCTCTCTCTATTGCTGTATTTTGGTACTGGTTGTGAGCTTTTACAGCTCGGGGGTTCCAGGGGGAGGAGTTCTTCCTGGATATGGTTGGGTGGAAAACCGGATGGTTCAAATGAGTTGGTTAAGGGATCAAAGGTGGATCATATTCTCAACGATTGGAGCTGAATATCTCTTCAGGTGTAATTTCCATTGTCCTAAAATTATAGTATAGCTTTAGCATAAAATAAAAAGTAGACATTTAAATTGTTGTAAGCATCTAATTTTGGTTTAGGCTTATGTTATCTAGAATATTATTGATTAGTTAAAAATGAAGACTAGATTAATCTATATGTATGGATGTTTAGATCTCAATATTGGAGTTATTATTGGTGTAGTTTATGGTACTAATCTTGGTATTGTAGCATTTGAAAAAGGAAAGCCAAATATTGTTGAAGCTAATTGCAATAAATTTATTCCAAAGGACTTGGGTAAGTATTTCATGATTTATGGTTTTGTTTCAAATAATTAATAGATGCATGTTTTATAAATGGTTTTAGGATAATTTGCAAAGTGTTTGACAAAATCTGTGAATGAGTAATGTTATCAATTTATTTATGCATGAATAAGTGCTAACTTGCAACTTACATCAGAAGTAAGAAAATAGACATGTATCCAAAATATACTTGGAGGAATTGCAGAATCAACCCTTAAAAGAAAATGCAAAAATAATGGCAACTAAAATATAGTTTGGAAGATCAAATGCTTGAGGTAAGTTGGAGATAAATTTCAGTTATGGCTTATGTTTCATATTCTTATTAATAATTCAATGTTTTGTTATTCAAGTTGTTGTAATAGTACTATCAGAATTTTGATAGAAAGCCTTGATGGCTGTAGCATTCAGGGCTGCCATGTGTTTGTCAAATTGTAACAATTGGTTCAAAAAGCTTGTCAAATCATATGAATTAGCTTGTGGATGGTAAAATGTTTTAAGGACTCATATGGTGGATTTAGAAATGCTTGATTTCAATGAGAATATCTTAGTAGCATAACTTTGGGTTGTTTTTCCTCATGTAGAGGTGTAGTTGTAAGTTTTCATTCCATATGTTTGACAAAAGTCATAAATGAAGCATGTAGGCTATAAATTTTGTTGTTTTCAAGAATCGCATTTCTGGGCGTTTTGAATTCGATTCAGCCAAACATCAGGGGGTATCCGTGCCTAATGGTCATGTAACCCCTGATTTCATTCCAAAACAATACTTTTCAGAACCCAGATCGGAAATCTGGGCGATTTGGCAGATTGCTGCTCTGAGTTATGTGCGCCTGTTGTTGAGTCTTTGCTGAAAAACTAAGATTATTTAGTCTCTGTTTTAAGATGGAAACATTTACAGTTTAAATTCTGAATTTTATGAGATAAATATGTTGAAGAATAATCTTAAATTCATTGTTGCTAAGTATTTGACAAAATGCCTCAATGACTTTTAATTGCGTGCTTGCAAAGTGTTTGTCATAAGGGTTGAATGAGTGTAGAGTGCATGTCTACAAAGTGTTTGTCAAAAATCGTGAATGGTTGTAGCTTTTGTGCATATAAATTGTTAGTGTAAAATTCTTAGTTACTCTTGTGTTTTTATGTTACTATAAATTTTAAATAAACTATTTAATGGGTGTAGCTTCCTATGTCTGCAAGTTTTTGGTATGAATGTGAAAATGAATTTAATAATTTGCTGAAGTGTGACTAAGACAGTTGTTTCTTGTATTATCTAAAGCTTTAAAAATAAAAAGGGCCTTTTGTTGGAAACAATTTTACAGTGACTAATTCTTTAGGATTTTGTGCAAATGAGTATTAGTGATTATGTGACATCTACTTCTCTATCTTACTGATGGTGGGTAAGGTGGGACCTTACAACCATAAATTCTAGAAACCACACTTTAGCCAATAATAATTCCAAGACAAATTATTCAAATGAAATCTAGGAGTCGGGGAACGCCCTATTTCATCAAAGATTTCATTTTCAAGGATAAGAAAACATTTAAGATTCACAAATAACTGCATCATAGAAGAGGGAACTCCTAGACATCTAAGACTACAAATATAAAGACCTTCAAAACAATCATTTAAGCAAGAACAAAGGGTATGATTAGAACAGACCTCCTTGGCAGACTGTAAACAATGGTACTTCAAAGGGAGACTTCATAAAATAGTTTTCAAGTGGCAGCAAGAAAGCAGGGAAAACCATAAATCATCCTTGAAACCAACTATTTGAACTATTTCTGAATTAAACAAGCTTAAGGATTCAAAGCAGTTAAACTACTCAGTAAAACCTTGAGCAAATGAAAACATAAAGATAGTGAAGAGAAAATAGGTCTAAGGTGCTTCTAGGAGACATTTCTTAGCCTAAAATTTTCACCCTACTGTAAGCAAGCAATGATGAAAAATAATGGAAAACAGGAAATAACAATAACATATCAGAATACATCACCAACAGCCATGTTTAGGGATCCAATGATAGAGCCTTCTCATTCACAAAACAGGTCAGAACAACATCAATCTTCCAAAACTTCAATTTATTCTTTTATCTTCAGGCAGACTATGTACAACTGAAAATATTTCTAATGCCAGCAACCAACAAATTACAAATGAGTTCCACAGCAATATTTATACTATAATTGAGGATGTAGAACTATCTAGGGTTCAAAAAATGTTATTAATGACATAGTAAATGTACTCCTATCCTTAAAAACCATGCAGGGCATAAGGTAGGAATGTCTCTCAACTACTTCTCTGTGTAATAAATCTGTCTTTACTTCCCGAGGATAAAATAGTTGAAAATATTGACTTTGAGGCCTTATATTTATCTTTACATTAAGTGTTCTGACAGTGAAAATATCTTCTTTTGTGAAATAACTGTTTATTTTCCTTTTGAGATAGAAAGTAGGTGAAAGGTGTCAATTTGATATGTTAAGGGAATAACTGCTCCTTTTAATGTATCTGAGGTTGCTTTAGGCCTAATTTTCCTTTATTTTATCATTAAAACTGTGTTTTAAGGCCTGATGATGCTTTTTGGCCTTTATAATGAAACATTGTAGTCCTTTCCCTTTCTGATTGATTCGAACCTTTATTTCTCTGTTTCTTTGGCCTTCAATTGTCCTTTTTCTAACTGTATCCACCTTTAAACTGTGTATTTAACCTTAAAATTGCGGGATTAAACCTTTATTCTTCAACTTTTATGCATAATCCTTTATCTTCAATCTCCTCTATCTTTTCCTTTTGTTGTTGTGGACAGGTGGCTTTAGTACGCATAGGGTTTCATAATATGGCCAATGTTCATGTTATATTGTTTAAAACGTAAATTTTCACCCCCTTTGGTCTTTTTCTTTGATTTTTGGGCCACAGGGGACTATGATCCTCGGCCTTAGCACTATCTTGGACTGTTAATAGCTTCCTTCGCCATCAAACCTATAAAAAACCATCAAACACATTATAAAATCTTGCGCGAGGGCTTTAAGACTGCTTTACAGAGGCTAACGGAGGTTGGATGGGCTTTGCAGAGGGAGGTGGAAGCACAGGGAAGAGGTTTCATGGCCAAAACCGCGAAAACCAAGTTTAAAAATGATTTTTGCGTGAAAAATGGATTAGCAGTTTTGTGAAAACCGTCAGCGGTTTTCACGCGACAAATAGGTGGTAAGTGGTTTAAACGCGATTGAACGCAATTCCATACACCGCGCGACACCTGTCCCTTACGAAACTGGCGGTTTCACGTAGATTCGGGTGGTTAAACCCCAGACGGCAAAATTGCGCGAAATGCGATCCTGACCGTTGGATGAGGGGGGGGGGGTGGAGAGATCCGACGGTGCGGAGAGAAGCGCGATGGAAAGGTGTGTGGGTAGGAGTTTTAGTGGGAGACAGGTGAAAAGCACCGATTGGGAGAGGTGGCTGGGTAGTGGGAGGTGGGTCCTAGCGGTGTTGGATGGGGAACCTTTATCGAGAACCATTGGATTTGATTAATCAACAGTGGGGATTGATTGTAGGGGTGAACAGATAGGAGAGTTCAGGAGGATGAAGGGTAGGATGGGAGGCCTGGTGGCCGTTGGATGATCAGGATGGACAGATGGGATCCGTCGAGAAATAACATAGGCGCGGGGGAAAGAAAAAGGAAGGGTGCTAGAGAAAGGGGCAGGCAGTGGTCCAGTGGAAGAGTAGGGGGAAAACCAAGGGCAAAAAATAAAAAAGGAATAAGGGCTTTAATAATTAGCCCATGTTCGGGCCCTCGGGTTATATGGCAGAGGGAGCTGAGGCTCAAGCCCAAAGGGGCGTAAAAACTTTAATTTTATATAAAGGCGGACAAAGGCTAAACAAGGCGGAGGAAAGGTTTGAGTGCTTGGTTCCGATGCTTGGACTTATGGAGGAAAGTGGACGAAATATCTAAGCCCTCGGGGGTTTAAACCCTTAATTGTAGAAAGACTATTTTTAGGCCAAAAAATGGGTTTTTTAGGCCAACTTTTAGAAGTTTTGATAGGTGAAAAGGGATGTTTTAAACCAAAACAAAGTGATTTTAATGGTTTAAAAAGGGTTTTCGAACCATATAAAGGAGTTATGATGGTTTGGAGGGTTTTTTCAGAGGAAATGATGAGTTGATAAAGGGGAAATGGGCTATTTTTCAGAAGGAAATGGACTGATAAAAACAGGGATAAATAGCCTGAAATGAGCTTTCTTCTTTGAAATAGCAGGACAACTTTTTAGGAGACATAGATGAAGATTTTGGGTGAACTGACAGACTCAGAATGATGAAGGCAGTGAGATTTATAGAACTCATAATGATTCTTTGAAATGTTATTTCTAGAAATCTAGGATTGTCAACTTAGTCATCTTTGGATAGGATCAAAATTATGGATGACTAACATAACCAAGGCCCACCACTATACATTAAAGCACCCTCGCATTATACCAAACCCTGCACTATTTTAAATCCCCCGCCACATATACCCCCGGGACCCACCTGCTAACTTACCAGCCGCTACATCTAACCCCGACCACCGTTGATCTCGCCCCTCCTGATCCAACGGCCCACGCGTCGTATTGCACATCCAAATGCGTGGGGGTTTACAAACCCTCAACCTCACGAAATGGGCAGTATTCCTACCATCCCATCCGCCACGCAGCGCTCATCCTATGGCATCGCACACCCTCGTCTGATACCGTTTACCGCCTCCATCCCGTGTGATAGAACCACTTACCATCTCCCACCATAACACGAAACCATTAACCCCCGTTCAAATGTGTTCAAGCCCCGATCCTCTGTGTTAATCCCTGTTGCTATGCCGAAGGCCCGATAAGCCCAAACAAAAGCAGAAACCCACAACACATGATTTTAATTAACAATTGTTTTCAAATGTGTAGGTAATCGAGGTAAAAAATGCATATTTTTCATTTTTAAGGTCCTAAAAACATTTAGAAAAAATCTATAGGTGACGATCCAGCAAGTTTTTGTTCATCAAAGGGACCAGGAGCGTCAAATTAAAGCATAAAAATCAATGGATCATGAACATTAATGGTTATTCAAGCACTCTAACAGCAGTAAGAGTTCCCCACAACACAGGATAAAGAGAACAAAGATGTTTATAACAGTGGAGGGCAGAGATGAAACCAAACGAAGAAACACAGTCAGAAGAATAATAAAAAGGGGTTAAAAGATTAATCAAGGTTAAGGACAAAGCACAGTTAAAAAAGGTTTAGAGAGAGATCAGAGAGAAAAGGCAAACTAAAGCAATTAAACAGAAGAAGCAGAGTTAAGAAAGGGAAAATCTGAGTTAAAAGCCAAATCAAATGTTTAAAGACAAATCCAAGGCAAATTAACACAGAAGGAAGATATGAATGACTAAGGCACTTAGAAATTACTTCTTTAGACCATATCTGCCACCTGCAAGCCTCATTTCACTTCAATAAAGGCAGCAACAGTTATTGAAACAGTCAGAGATATTTTCCAGCTACTCAACAGTTATTGTAAAAGTTAATGAAAATCCTTAAAAGTAAAAAATATCCTAAAGTTAGCTCAACAGTTAAGTTAGAAGTTATTATTACAGTGAGTCAGTCACAGATATTTTGCCTTGGGCCTTCCATGGTATCAAAGGTCAAAAATGCATTAACTCTGTAATTAATACAAATCTGTCACCCTAGGTTAGGGAAACCTCCTCATTTTTCAGATAAATACTACATGTATTATTCATTTTTAGTGTTGGTTGGCTGGTTGGTTTTGTTGGATGGCTAGTTAGTTGCTGTGATTGCTAGGTTGGATTTTGATCAGACTTTGAGCTGCAAAGATTATTGCACTGGAGTATTGTAACTGTTTTGTACATCAGTAATGCAAGCACGTTCACAGGATTCCTGAGCTATTTTAATGGTGAATTTATCCTTCTTTTTCAATGTTTCCCTAATGTTTTCCATATTGTCCATCATTTCTCTGATAAAAGAACAAAAAATTTAGATTAAGATATGCTGCCTTGGCACCTTAGTTCTGCCTGCTTCTTTCATCGTAATGTTTTCTTCTGCAAGGTTTTAGTAGAGAATTTAGGGTTGTCCTGCTCTTTAGTTCCACCTAGCTTGTTTCCTTCAAATTTACTCAGTAGAGCCTAGCCAAAGAAGTTTATGGTTTTCCCTGTCCTTTGGTTTTTCTTGAAATTTCATTTTTAAGGCCTTCTTTGAAGTTTACTTAGTAGATTCCATGCCAAAGAAGTTTATGGTTTGCCTTGTCCTTTGCTTTTTCTTAAATTGTTACTTCAAAGGTCTGTTTAGAAGTTTGATTAAATAATTCAAGTGTATCTTGCTCTTTAGTTTCACTTATTGTTATCTTGAATGTTTTCTTTGTCTAAAAGTAGTAGCTAGAGAATTCAAGGGTGTCCTGCTCTTTAGGATTGTTGGATTGTTGTCTTAAAGGTTTACTTACTAGAGTTTGTCCAAAGAAGTCTATGGTTTGTCCTGTCCTTTGGTTTGTCTTAAACAGTTATCCAGAAGGCTTTTCTTGTTGAATTAGGGTTAAAGGACTCTTAATTGCCCTTTATTTTTACTGATTTCACAACTTATTGCCATTTCATATTTCATCTAATCCAAGAGATCCACTTGATATAGTTAGCTTGCCCTATAAAAACCCTTGAAGAGTTGGTGAACAATTAAATCCTCTTATGACTCCATAGCCCAATGGATCAATTCTTCTCATAGTCTATCTATTCAGCTAAAACCCTCAATCAATTAATCACACAATCAATAAATCAACCAAACAAAACAAACAGTCCTAAAACTTCATAACTAGCCTAAAATCAAAACATAAGCATAAAGATACATAATTTTCATCACAAACATAGAGAGAACCCTCTCTGAGTCCAGGAAGGCTAGGTCATTGTTTCGGGGAAAATCACCCTAGAGGTTCGTTGGGTCAAAACCTCCACAGATCAGGGCATGCCATTCAAAAGGACTCACACACAACCATACTTAAATGCAAAAAACTAGATAACAACGATAGTAGAACTCACCCGTAGTCCTACGTTCGATGTAGATCCCGCGGGGTCCAAACCCCCAGCAACCCTTCTTCCTCCTTAACTTGGAAAACAAGAAAGAACGTGCACGGAAACCTAGTTGTACAACATATACTTCTCCTAAACGTTAGTGAAATCCATGTGAAACATTATATAAACCATAATAAATGCTTAAATGATAATCTTTTCACACATATACGTAAACATTAACACATAGGTTCAGGAACAAGATGGTTCTTCATTATTACGAACAGCATGTACAGATATAAAAAGTGGAGAGATCACCTGAATCCTTCCATGATCTTCGAACAGAACGTCGTCCAGATCCGTCCCGCCCTTGCCTCGCTAAGATACTTTCAAGACTTGTGCACTCGAGATGGCATATAAATGGATGAACATCTCCAGGAAACAAGAGTTTCCTGTATAAATATGGGAAAGTGTAGGAGGCACGGGAATTCAGACTTGAATTGGGATTCCAACAGAGTATAATATCTCTAAAATTCTCTCTCCCTTAGGCCATGCACATGAGGGGCTTTTATACTCCCTCAAAGTAGTTTCAGTCAGTTGGAAAGAGTTGGCCACGTACTGGAGTGGTTGAACTACTGGAGTAACCATCAACCCAGCCCAAAAATAAGGAATTTTTGTATATTTTTTAATGATTTTAATGGCATACGCGGAAAAGTACATGTGGACTCGCGTATACACGCGGAAAATTCTGGGCATATCCACGTATGGGAATTTTAACACTCTTTTTTAGTGAATTTTTTTCAAGTCTATGGGAATGGGTGCCCAAAGCCATAAAGACAATCATGAATCACCAGAGGGTGAAAAATGATGTTATAACAGATGCCCCCTAATATATGAGGGCAGAAGGGGTACATGATGGCCGAAATGTATTATGCACATAGAAAGAACTTCTCAAGGACAAGAGAGGACTTCAACAGATTTCAGCCTGCCAAAAACCAATGAAAGAAAACAGAGAGTCAACTCATGCTGAGGCGGGTATACCCATGCTCAGTCCAAAATACATCATATGGAAAGTACATAATAGATCCAAAATGTATACAAGTATAACTGAACTGAAAGTACACAATGAATCATCTGAGCATGGCCCGGAAATATAAGTCTGAATCAATGTCCAAGTATCACATATAGAAAGTTGATCAATGATGCTGCAACTGGATGTCTGATCATATAAGTAACTGAATCTCCAAGTACCAAATCATAAGGGGTGGAACTCATGGTACAATCACGCAACTCGGGAGCCAACATATAGGATGCTGTTGTACTGACACTGCAACATATAAGGGTGAACGACATCACTGGAAGAAACTGAATGGACTGTCAAAAGTGAACCGAAAGATGCTGATGCAACCCGAGGTCTTGATCGATGTCGACGACACAATTCTACACAATGGGAATAAATGAGCTGAATTCGACCATGTGAGAAATCGTTGGATTACCGGTCAATGATGAATATCGTTAACCAACGCGAGACAACCCACCAATAATGAAAATGAGTGTCAAGGTGCCCCAGTACAATCTAACAAGTGCGAATGAATGAGTTGAAGTCGAACACTTGAAAGAATCTACCAATCAGGGGGCAATGATGAATCCCCACTGTCGATAGCGAAGAGTCTGCCACTGATGACTGAAAACCCTAAGGTACTGACAAAAATACTCTAGACCTTATTCCCAGAGCAATGAGTCGGAGTCGATGGGAAAAGATCTGCTGGAAGGAAGGCATTAAGGCATCCCACATCAGTCCAGCGCGAGTGTAACCCGCAGGCCAAGATTTGGAAGGAATCAGACGAAGTAGAGTGACGGAACCAAACCAAAGTACGTTTCCGACATGCACAAGATGAAGCTAGCACACGGAAGAAACCCTCTGAACCAACCAATAATGAAAGCTGACACAGAGGTGAGAAATCCACCAATAGGGTCAAATGGAAATCAAGGTACTGCACGAATCCCAAGTGTGATAATGTGTGCTGACGTCGAACACAGGGGAAACCACTCAGTCAAAGACCCATGATGATGATCAAATGCTGAGCACGAGGTCACCTATCAATGATGGAAACAGGCCCAAGGTGCGGCTCTAGGTTTGCTCTCAGAGCAATGTGTCGTAGTCGATAAGAGACAAACCCGCCGGCAAGAAGTCAATGGGGACCTTCTCAAACCAGCACGAGTAGAAGACCAAAACATCTGATGTGATAGAACATGATACTGACAAGACCGGGAAGGCCGACTGAATAATGAGTCAAGAGACACCGCAGAATGGCCGACTCTGGTTAGACTTCCCTTGAACAAAATCACGACTCATGATGACCATGGCAGTAAAAAGTGACACTGTATAAGTCTGTTATGCAGGAGGCAGAACAAACTCTCCATATGATTGGAAGAGATAACCAACCGGGGGAGGACTGACAAGTGAAACAAGGTAAAGGCTGAACCTAGGTCAAACTAAAACCATCCCACATGGAGGAAAGATATATAAGTGTATATGCTTTGTTCAAGGGCGACAAACTGACACTGTACTGCCATAAAAGTGTGAAGTTACATCCTGTTCCCGCTCTTTTTGTTATATTTGATTTTTTTTGTCTTTTTCATATAATAAGCCTGAAAAAGAATAAAAGAATGCTATGGTACAATGGATAGAACGAGTATCAAGAAACAGATGCACTAGTTCTTGGGATTGGAACAATCCTATGCTCAATGCAAGGTGGCGGAAACTGGTAAGCGATACTCAGAGGCATGTTCCATCCATGGGTAAAGGGTGTCAAGTCACGATAGCTAAGTGCATGCAATGGTTTAACTTGTACAGATGATCAAGGTCAAAATTTGGCTTAAACATTGAGTCCAAATGAAGCCGGCTAAAGGCCAAGATAAACAAGTAGCCAATATGCAATGCAGTAATACAACTCAACAACACCAGGGAGCCTCTAGGGTAATAGCCAGAAAAATGATAGTGAGGAAGAAGAAGAATGAAGCTTCAACACATAAGTCATGGTGGGACTAAAGAGGACTCTCGAGCCTACATAAAATGCAGCATGGGCAACAAGTGATAGCGAGGAACTAACTAGGAAGCCCATGTAAAGGAAGGCTCTACCACCAAGTCATGATTAAATAATCGACGAGTGAAATGGGTGTAATACTCATGACTTGATGGGATCGACCCTATGGCAAGTGATCAGAATGGAGGCTAGTATGCAAAATGCAATGGAAAGTGGATTCCCTAACCTATATGCCAGTGAAGATCATATACCTGCCATGACGGGTCAGCAGTCATGGATCAAAAACCGGGAAAAATCTTGAAATCGTCAAAATGTACCTGAAAATATACCAATCTGGGCACTTCCAAGCATCCAGATTATGCAGCTTAAGATAGATTGAAAAAATAAGCATAACAAATTTTTGCGAAAATTTTCAACTTTTTGGGCATAAATAGACAAATTACCTCATAATTGGTTCATTGTTACCTTGTTGATTTGGGAAAAAGTGCTCTGGAGAAAAAGCCTCTTTCGTCCAAACAGGAGCAACCGACCTTTAATCGTCAGCGAATTTGTCAGGTAAGTTCATCAACCATCCTTGCTATTCATTTTGTCCGTTCATAAGTTAAAATTTAAGAATTTTCACCGTAGAATCTCTTGCTAAAAATCACGGGTTTGCGCATACGCGGGTTGGTAATGACCAAGTCGCGTATACACGCGACTGTGCACAAAGAAAGTCGCGTATGCACGACCCAAAATCAAAAAATGCGTGGCTAATGAACGAATTATTGAAATTTTGCAGGATGACCATATCATGGAGAGAGCGTGAACACAGCGCAATAGACAATGAAGTCATGCAGGACCAAGTATCACTGAATATTCTTCGGAATTGTGGATTACTCAGGTTTTTCAAAATGCCAAATATGAAGAGCAATGTCCAGTTGCTCGAAATGCTTGTGAACTATTGGGAACCGGAAGAGGACTGCTTTATGATAGATCAGATGCTTGTACGCATTGAAGTGGAAGACATATATTTTATCACTGGACTCTCCCGGAGGGGGGAGCCAGTAGACTTGCACAGTAAGCCTTTGGGAGGGCTCACCATGGAAGATTACGTCCACATGTACTGCGTAGAGGGTTCCAAGAAAGTTGGAAATCAAATTGCAATCAAAGATTTAAGGTATTTGCACATGAAAATCCTCCTTTTTACCATTGGCAGGGTAGCGGGATCTGCTTCCCTACACCAGGCATCTAGGATGCAAATGAGCATAGCAGTGGAATGCTTAACTCATATATATGATTGGTGCACAGCCCTACTGATGAACATGAAGCAACAATTGACCTCTATCCGCCAAGCAAAAACAAAACATTTTGGATATGGTACAATTTTGATGACATTCTTCTTCGAGAAGATTCTAGTACTAAGACCCAGAGTGATCTCTACCATCAGCAGCCCGAGAGACCCAAGAATTTCCCGCTGGGCTGACATGATGAAGAGATTGGGGGGAAGTGAAGTTCCTCGGACCACTTGCGATGATGAGTTCTTCCAATGGTGGAGAGAACAAATCATCGCTGTGGACGACTATCCCTATGCCAGGATGGACTTTCATGGCGATCCAGATCTTGTCCTTCCACCAGGCGCAGCATGGGGCACAGTCGGTAAGTTTACAATTTTTTGACTTATATAATTTTTTTGGATTTTTTCAATATGTATGAAAAAATATGAAAAACAAACATGTTTTTGATTGGATTCAAATGACTTACAATTTTTAAAATGATCATGAAACAGATATTGGACCAATGCGACCTGAGGGTTACCCCAGACATAAGCGTCACAGGGGCGAAGCGGATACAGTAGATTCAGACAGAACCCTCCAGGCTGTACAAATGAACTTGGAGGGGTTAACCCACCAAGTACTTATGGCTGCAGTGGAAGATATGCCTGAAGCCATCCAGAGACGAGTGGTAGGAGTACCCCGTGACTGGGTACGGTTATTCCGCCAAGTTGCTACTACGATCGTGTTCTATAGGAACACAACCTCTGGGCAGGGACCTCAGTAGTAGATAGATATGATGTATCAGATGACTGTATATTTTTTTAGACTGAACATGATCAGGCATAAGCCCAAGTTTTTATATGACTTATGAATCCAAATTTTTGTATAGTTTTGAACACTCTGATGATATATATACAACTATGTTTGATGTGATGTAACAAATGTATGAAAATGTATGATGTTTTTGATGATTAAATTTTATTGTATGGAATGATTAATGTGCCAATCAATTGCTTGATTAGCTAATGAGTCTGCCAACCAATTTTCATCTCGAGGAATATGAATGAAAGTTAAAAATTGAAATGATCTTTGTAACAAACGTACCCTCAAGAACAACCGGAGTAAAAATGGATCTCGAACCCGATAAGTATTGTTCAACTGCGACACCACCAGCTGAGAGTCCAAGAAAACTACCAACGAATCAACACCCAAAGATATTGCCTCTGAGAGTAGATAAACAACTGCAGTGTATTCTGCTATATTATTGGAAGCAGGACCAATGCAGACCCCTCTTGATACTAACAGCTGACCGGAAGGATAATGAAGCACCCAAACCGCGGAAGCTAAGTTCCGGGTGCATCTACTAGCACCATTGGTGAAACCAAAATGACTCATGACATCCGACACAACCTGCCAAAGCATATCAAAAACATCACCAACTCATCAAAGATTGAAAATCAACCAGATATGTACAAAGCAAAACTACTATATACAAAAGCAACATGCCAGGCCAAAGCCTAGGCATAATACTTCTTCAAATAGAGCCCATTTCGGGGCTCCGGCAACTCGTTCCCTTCAAAATCAACCAAGGTATACGCTCCTTTCTTAAGGACTTTTTTAACGATGAAGGGGCCATACCACATAGACTTAAACTTTCCTACCCCCAGGGCATCTTTTTCTTGGGCATAGACCAAAACAAGGTCACCTTCGGAAAAAACCCTAGGCTTGACCGCCTTATCGTACTGAACTTTAACTCGGTTTTTATGCGCTTCATTCATCGTGGCAACATCCCAACGCTACTCGTCGAGATGTTCCAGATGAAGGAGACGTTATTCAAGACTAGAAGTGTCAGGAAGAAGTTCAACAGCTAATTTAAGAGAAGGAATCTCACATTCAATGGGAAATACGGATTCCATCCCGTGAACTAGCTGAAATGGAGTAAAGCCAGTTGCAGTTTTCACTGACGTCCTGTATGCCCAAAGTGCAGGATATAGCATAATATTCCAGTTGGATCTAGCTTTATCAATTGTCCTCTGAAGAATTGTTTTCAAGGACTTATTCACGGCTTCCACTTGCCCATTGGCTTGAGGATAATACGGAGATGAATGCTCCTACCGGAAACCTAATTTTAGAGCCAACTCAGCCATCATGCTATTCTGGAAATGACTGCCATGATCAGTGACAATATCTTTAGGAATACCAAAACGAGCCATAACCTGGTTGAAAGAAAAAGAGTTGCAGTCTCACCATCATTCCCGAAAGTAGGCATAGCCTCGACCCACTTCGTAAAGTAGTCTACTGCTACAATAATGTACTTGTGACCTTTAGCCGAAGGCGGGTTACAAGTAGTATAATCAATACCCCACTTTGTAAAGGGACCGACAGTAATGACTGGAAAAAAAGGAGCTGGATGAGCGCGCATTTTTCGAGTATTGACTTGACACAGATGACACTTTTTGACTGACTCCATACAATCTTTGAAAATTGAAGGCCAAAAGTATCTAGCACGCAAGATTTTTTGGGTTGTAGCAAGCCTAGATAAATGACCACCACAAGCTCCACTATGGCAATCATTCAGCACAACCTCAGCTTCTTCAAGAGTTAAGCAACATCTTAGGATTGAATCAACCCCTCGACGGTATAAAGCATCACCAATAATCAAGTAATTTTTAGCTAAGTGACACAATTTATGGCGCTCATATTTCGAAAAAGTAGAGGGAAAATTCGCAGTCTGAAGATACACAATGATATCTCCATACCAAGGATTCTGTGGAGAGATGAGAAAAAAATGTTCATCCGGGAAGGATTCATCATAAACTATCTCTTCTCCACAGGGCAACTCAGAGATTAATTCCGTGAAAACTAAATATTTCTTGGACTTGGCGGACATAAACTCAAGATCAAACTCCTGCAAAATCACAATCCATCTATTGTATTTGCCCCCAATCTCTTCTTGAGTTAAGCTAAAACCGGATTAGGCACTGCAAAACCTGTTCTCGTAGAATCATCATATCAAGTACTTTACCAAAATATGACAGCTGACAACACTATAATTATCTGCAGTTCAAGTCCCTGCAAGCCTCGACTAAGATAGTATATAATATACGCAGGAGCATCATCTTCCTAAGCAGACAACCAATATGAAAGTAGATTCTTCTATTGCCCAGAGATAGAAAAGGAAATCCACCTTATGTCGGAGTGGACTCAATAAAGGAGCAAAGGTCAATGCTTTTTTCAAAGCATCGAATGAGCGTTGAGCGAAGTCATCCCAAAGAAATGGAACTCCCTTCTTCAACAATCTCATAAATCCCTTGGTAACTTCATCATAATTTACAATAAATCTCCGAAGAAAATTAGCCTTTCCTTGTAGACTTTGAAGTTGACGAATAGGGGACGGGGGAGGCAATCGAAGTATTGCCTCAACCTTGAAGGGATCTACCCTTATCCCTTCTCTAGACACAATAAATCCCAATAACCGACCGGATGTAACCGCGAAAACGCACTTGTTCGGGTTCAACCTAATCTTATAGAAACGACACCGTTCAAATATTTGATGGAGGTGAGCAGGATGATCCATCCTCTTTCAAGAATGAGCAGCTAAATCATCCAAATATGCCTCGATAATCTTTTTGATGTTGTGGAAGGCATATGACATGGTCCGCTGAAAGGTAGCCCCATCATTTTTAAGACCAAAAGGCATTTTCTTGTAAGAAAACGTACCCCAGGGACAAATAAAAGCAGTCTTATGCTGATCTTCAGGACGGGTAGAAATCTGATTATATCCGGAGAAACCGTCCATGAAGGAGAAAATCTCATTACCGGCACACTCATCAATGATCTGATCGATAAATGGTGTGGGGTAATTATCTTTAGGACTTACTTTATTAAGGTCTCTGAAATCGATGCAAACCCGAATTGTTCCTTGCTTTTTATCTACGGGAACAAGATTTGAAACCCATTCAGTCAAAGGAACCGGATAAATAAATCATGCCTTAAGCAGCTTCTCCACCTCGGATTTGATAGCTACAGCCTTCCTAGGATTAACCGGACGAAGTTTTTGCCTCACAGGCTTAGCGTTTTCGTAATTTTTGATCTCATGCTGGACAATAGATGGATCTATACCAGGCATTTCCTCATAAGACCAAGCGAATACATCCCTATACTCTTTAAAGAGCTCAGTGTAAATTTGAATTTCTTCAGGGGAGCATTCAACTCCGATGAAGAAATTCTCAATAATATTAGGATCCCTGGAAATGTTCACCGGGATAGTAGGAGAAATCACAGCCATGTTCCCTTCCGCATAACCCTGTGTTGGTGCTAAAGGGTTCAAGACTGGGCGAACAGGACCAGGAGACGGAGGACTCGGAAAACTTGATTCGACTTCGCTCAAATCAGGTAAGAAGTAAGACCGATGATGCAAATCATCCCACGGTCTCTCTATACCATCTATACCATTCATGGCCTCCGGATGGCCTCTTGATGGAAGAGTGGTATCAAGGCAATCTGAAATGAAGAAGAACTAAGTGTCCAAGCCGGAGTATCTCCATCCAACTCTTGGTGAAGAGGTAGGGATGGGTGCAATAGAGTCAACAATAGGCGATAAGCAATCTGAGTTGCAGTCATTGGAAATTCCATTTCCACCCACTTGACCTTCCGCTAATGTGGCGTGGGAGGAGTAGGTCAAAGTTCGAAGAAATAATGAGTTCGAAGAACTCTCTTCGGAGAACCTTGGAGATGAAATTGCATTAAACTGAGCCTTGTGGAGATATCTAAGTACCATCAGAAGAATACATTCCAACCTAAATGCTAAATTCTCAACGTAAGCATTAGTATTATCTAGCTTTGGAGACAGAATGGTGTTAGACGCATTCGAGGTCCTCTGGGGAGGACGATCAGTTGGTCCACTATAACAATCCTCCCTTCGTGAGGGAAACAAATAATCAGAAATAATGAGGATGCAATGGCATCCATCTCATAAATCCAGTTTCTCCCCAACAGAAGGTTGTAGTCCAAGCTTGCATCCACTACCTCAACCTCTATATTCACAGTTTTTCCCCCAACACAGATAGGCAAAGCTGGGACAATACCATGCAGTCTGTGAGAATGACCATCAAATGCAGTCAGAAGAGTGGTAGATGGAACAGCTTTGGGAGATCCAATCATCTTCCAACATGTGAGAGACATCACGCATGTGGAAGCACCCTCATCAACAACCGTCCGAAAGATATTGCACTTCCGGTACGATGATTTAATATGAAAAGCCATATGATGGGGGAGTCTCTTCTTAAAATTAGTCATATCAAATGTAATCAGAAGAGAATTTTTCAGATCAATAGCCCCAATGGCAGTGAGCAAAGCACTGCGCTGAGCCGGACAAGACTGGAGCACCTCTAAAGCCAACATGGCACAAGGACTCTGCGCCAGATCTTCCACAACAGAGTAGTTCTGGGTAGCCCTAGCGTTTGGATTAATCGTCGGGCGTTTGGTAGATGCTTTGGGCATCCGAGGTATAGGCTCAACAGTAGGCCTCGTAATGTGAAGCGGCTCAGTAGCATCAGGAGCATCCTTAGCTTTCGAAGACTCTTCTCCGCCATAATCACGAGATCTTGTAGCGACATCCACGTGAGCACTCATCATGAATATGTTTGATGGAATATCCCCTTCCTGGGTGCCCCCAGAGGAAGCCCCAGGATTTTGATTCGCGCCAACAACTAGCTGTTGCCCTTGGGGAAAAGGGTTTGTTAACACAGCCTGGGAACTGGAAGAAGCCTGCTGAGCTAACAAGCGCTGTGCATCTTGAATTTTAGGGCAAAGGTGTGTAAGATGGTCTCCAGCACACAGCTTGCATGGAAACTTCACTTTCTTTTTCTCCTTTGGACCCTCACCAACATGCTCGTTGGTTTTATTCAAATTACCCTTCCCATTCTTTCCCTTTTTCTTATTATTTCATCCCTTCTTCTTCCCTTCAGACTATTGATTTCCTTTGGGATCAGAAGCGTGGACAACATTTATGGACAAAGAGGGGGAAGGCGAGGACTCAGAAGGCACAACCTGACTAGAAGGAGCAGATTGTAAAGACAACTGCTGCAATTGAGTAAGCAGGCTGGCTGCACCACTATTGATTGATCCAATCAGTCCGTCACCATGAGGACCAAGCTTAGTTTTGGATAAATCTAATTTGGAGCGAGGAGCATTGGGAAAATACTTATGAAGGACCCCAGACTGAGAATAAATCAATTCTAGTTGTTGGGCTCTAAAAATGGCCTGCTCCTCGGAAAATACCCCGGAAAGGGATACATCCTTCGAAATATCTGACTGTAGAGATTTCAGAAACCATTCCAAAAGGAGTTCTCCTGGAATATGAGCTTTAATAGGCCTCTTCCTTCTCCGCCATTCCTGAATATGGTCAGAAATGTGGGTTGCGTCGTCCTGTTTAAAATTAGCTAGGAGTTCAGTCCCAGCGTCATAACGGACTGGCAACTGGAAATGGTTTAGAAATGTAATAGCCAATTCTCCAAATGTAGCAAAACTGCCCCCAGTTAGCTCAATATACCATTTGGAAGCGTTTCCAGTTAGGGTGCGTTGAAACAATCTCAACCTAATCGAATCATCGATCAGGGAGTTAGACGAACACCATAAATGGAAGGTGGTGATGTGGTTAGCCGGATCTTCTCCATTCTTGCCTTCAAACTTTGGAATGTCTGAAGGAAGTTTGGTGGGAACCGGAGGCCACCCCGGACTATAACGAATCAGATCATTAGTCAATTTCGACAGATCTGGCAAGTTTAACGTTGCCAGAAAAGGTAAGCGAGGCGGAGCCTGAGGATTCCATCCTTGATGGGATGGATTCCCAACATTCTGAAAAGAATACCCTGGATTTGATGAGGCACTAGGTTGCCAGAAAGAACTCGTAGAAAAAGGAGAAGAACCTCCCCCCCACGTAGAGTTACCAAAGACCGAACCAGTTCCCCCCCCCCCCGAAGTATTAAATGAAGAGGAAAGCCCCTGATAGGGGTTCCAGGCATTAAAAAGAGGGGAAAAGGTCTGATAAGCACTCGACGAAGGGAGAGAAGCATTCCCTTGGTGACCAGCGTAAAACTGATTCCCTGCCCCCGTTGTATTGAATACAGGGTTCCAACCTGTAAAAGTGGTCGAATTCTGGCCTCCAGACCAAGGGTTGAAACTTTGGGTCTGAGAAGTAAACGAAAAGGACCCTAAAGAAGGATTCGAACTAGGAATGTGTCCAGTTCCAAAGGGGAACCCCTGAAACAAAGCTGATCTACTAGCCATGGAAGACATTCCAAAACAGAAGGGACCAGATTGGGAAGCATGTGCCTGGGTGAAACCAGAGCCAAACACAACAGTGCTAGAAGCAATCAAAGATATATCAATAGTGCCCCCTCCTTCAACAGAAGCAGGAGTCTGAATGCCTGCAGCACTCACAACAGAAGCCGTGTTCCCAGTCGTGGCCATCGAAAGGTATGAATAATACGGAGGATCTTCCGATCTCTCTGACTCAGGTCCGATGTATTCAACAATGAACGGATAATCAAGAGGAAGAGGAGATGGAAATGACACAGAGGGTTCAGGTACTTCCTCTATTTGAACTTCTTCTTCTTGCGGAAACAAAACTCGCGAGGTGAGCAGAGCGCTCCTCTCGGAACCAACACCAGAATCAACTACGAAACCTTCAGACCCTTTTGGAGGATCTCTTTCCACTGCGTCAGACGCCACGGGGTGATATTCACCTGCTAAACTACTCCTACGCCTTCTTGAAGAAGGCTCTGAACTCTCGGGAGATAACCCCCAGATTCTCCTCGATTGACGAGGCGCTTGATCAGCCACTTTAACAAATTTTAATTAGACTCAAAAAGTATAAAGCTAGGAAATCTAGGAGCAAAGAGCACTCACTACAAAAAGAAATCCCTGAGATACAATCAAGCAAACAGCCTTCAAGTATTTCTGCTCCAGGTGATTAGGACCGGACACCAAAATACAGGAAAGCGAAATATAGGACCTCCTGAAAGTAGTCTGGGATAATTACGGCCCAGGCCTACTAGCGAAGGTAACAGAAACAGTTACGTCGACCTCCTAACGATAGCCTTTTCCGGCACAAGTACCCAAGCTTCGCAAGGGCACCCCCCAGAAGTACTGCTGAAAGTGATACGACGTCTGCCTCAGGTACCACGGGTATTCCCCCCCGCAGTCACCTATGTGGAACCTAGGAGTGGCAACTATGGGTACCAATCCATGTCAGAAGCTGGGTGGAACGGTCTTGAGGTCAGATTCAGCAAATCAGAGAGGGGGTACCTCTCCTTTCAGCCTTCACTTCCCCTCGCGCTTGACTCTCTAGAGGAGAGCTTTCCCGGTCCACCCAACGGAGTTGGATTTCATTCAATTAATCAACTTCTATGTTTTGTTTGAGCGGCCTTGGAGAGTTAACTCTCCACTCACCTAATCCAAGGCCCTAAAACCTAGCTAGTTGGTGTATGACACTTAAAAAACTTGGTAGTTGCTTTTAAATTATAGCGCTTATTTTAATCGGCTGTTGTATTAAGTCAAAGGGATGCAGAAATGAAACTTGTGGTGTTTTGACAGAGAAAAGAAATTAATAAAAACCAAACTACATGCAAATGCAGTTATTGTCTTTCGATGAAAAGCAACTTCTACACAGGTTCTACGAGACTAAAAATTTTATTTTTCTTTTCAGATAACAAACTTCACACTCACAAAAACTATGAAAATGACTAAATGCTTAAGTGCACCTGATGCAAATCACTAAGAGCATGCAAATTCTTAAGATGCAAAATCTCCTAAAGCAGAGAGAAATTTCCCAAAGATCCTTCATTTTTATCTCTTTTTGGTTGTCCAGAAAGCTAGTTCCCAAAATCAGAAACTCTTAATATAAAGACACCAAAAACGCTTGAAACAAGAGGAAGAAACCAATGACAATTCCTTTCCAAAATCAAGTCAAAAACCAAAAGCAAGAAACCTCAACAAAGCTTCAACAGATATAAAAAAAAAAAAAAAAAAAATGCAAAACAAAAGCAAATGCCAAAACAAAATGTGTTTTGAGCTTCTGAATTTTATAAAAAGGAAGAGCTCGAAGAGACCAAGAAGACTATCAAATCCCAAGCCAAACAACTCTGAATTTCAAGGAAAAACTTCAAAAATGCTCTAAACCTTATAGGGCTAGCTAGTAGCAAGATTTATATGAGAAAAAGAAGACAAGAAACTCAATCACTCAGCCTAGAAGAATAGTACAACCTTGCAGCAAACAAAAACTTCAAAGAACCAAGAAAGACTCTTCAAAAATTGCAACAAGACCTAGTCAACTGAACTCAAGAAAACCAACCAAACGAAGGGCAAAAATCGAAGTGCAAAGCAAGACACAAAGGTAGGAAAGAGTAAATGAGCAGAGGCTCTCTGTTCTGATGAAGCAGAACAACCAAGAATCCCCAGGAAGAGATCTTGGTACTCGAACCAGAAATGCAAGCACAAGAAACAAGATTTTCCAGATAAGCTAGTTTTCAACCAAACCAGAGAGAGAAAAGACCAAAGACCACTTTCAACACAATCCAGAGGATACAAAGACACTGCAGGAATAGGTCTCCACAGGCAGACAAGACTAAAAAGTCAAGAAATAAAAAATTTCAAAATTCACCCAGGCATATGCTACTTAACAGTTTTGAAACAAGCGTGCATACGCGACTGTGTTAACGGAAACCCGCATGTACACGACTCCCTTTAACAAAAAATACGTGTATACGCGTCTGTGTATAGAGAAACCTGCGTATGAAAAGGCAAATAATAAAAAATAAAAAATATCAAGCCTGGATAAGGAACCAGGTCTTCAGTCTGACTAAGAAAAATTTAACTAGACTGGAAATAAAAGTTAAAACTGTTGGAAACCTTTCAAACAGCTGAAACCACCCAACAGGGGAATCACAAGAATGCAATCCCCAGCAGAGTCGCCAGTTCTGTTTCGGGGAAAAACACCCTAGAGGTTTGTTGGGTCAAAACCTCCACAGATCAAGGCATGCTATTCAGAAGGACTCACACACAACCACACTTAAATGCCAAAAACTAGATAACAACGATAGTAGAACTCACCCGTAGTCCTACGTTCGATGTAGATCCCGCGGGGTCCAAACCCCCAGCAACCCTTCTTCCTCCTTCAACCTGGAAAACAAGAAAGAACGTGCACGGAAACCTAGTTGTACAACATATACTTCTCCTAAACGTTAGTGTAATCCATGTGAAACATTATATAAACCATAATAAATGCTTAAATGATAATCTTTTCACACATATAAGTAAACATTAACACATAGGTTCAGGAACAAGATGGTTCTTCATTATTACGAACAGCATGTACAGATATAAAAAGTGGAGAGATCACCTGAATCCTTCCACGATCTTCGAACAGACCGTCGCCCAGATATGTCCCGCCCTTGCCTCGCTAAGATACTTTCAAGACTTGTGCACTCGAGATGGCATATAAATGGATGAACATCTCTAGGAAACAAGAGTTTCCTGTATAAATCTGGGAAAGTGAAGGAGGCACGGGAATTCAGACTTGAATTGGGATTCCAACAGAGTATAATATCTCTAAAATTCTCTCTCCCTTAGGCCATGCACATGAGGGGATTTTATACTCCCTCAAAGTAGTTTCTGTCAGTTGGAAACAATTGCCCACGTACTGGGGTGGTTGAACTACTGGAGTAACCATCAACCCAGCCCGAAAATAGGGAATTTTTGTATATTTTTTAATGATTTTAATGGCATACGCGGAAAAGTACATGTGGACTCGCGTATACACGCGGAAAAGTCTGTGCATATCTGTGTATGGGAATTTTAACACTGTTTTTTAGTGAATTTTGTTCAAGTCTGTGGGAATGGGTGCCCAAAGCCATAAAGACAATCACGAATCACCAGAGGGTGAAAAATGATGCTATAACATTCATTAGACTCCAAAGTGGTTTGATGTGGTTCCCTACATAGTTTTTCTTGCCAATATTGCAAATCACGGGGAGCCAACAGGTGGGCTGCATATCTGAACATGATAGACCAATTTTTCTACCCCACGTTGTCTCTCTCTCCACTTATGAAAAGTGTAGAGTTGTTGTTGATATTGGGCTACAATAATGTTTCCCTCAAGAGACAAAAGGACAACTGGAACTTCAAAGACCCCCTCTTTAGTTTCATAAACCTTTCTTGCCCCAACCATCCGATATAGAATAAATAAAACATCATCACAATATGGAATCTAAATGATAAAGATACTGAAGGTTATGTGTAGTGTTGAATGGTACCAACAATTTCCCAAGTGGTTACAGCTCAATTTTGCTAACTGTTGTTTTAGAACATCATGTGGCAAGTTGTCTCCCAACAATTTGCTAGTTGTGCATGATTGCTCATCTACTGCAAAGTAGTAAATGGAATTATATATCAGCTGAGCATACCAAGAATAGCACAACAATTGCCCAAATCCATACAAGAAATGGCTATCTCCATCATAAATGTTGGTCTTGGAAAGACCATGAAGCCCAAATATAAACTTTCCTTCTTGTGGAGCAATGCACTGTATATAGATGGCAAGAGAATGAAAATAATTTGTTAGATGATTAATAAGTACAGAAACACAACTCTTACCATGTACTGAGAGTAGGCTGATAATGAGATCCATGAATTATCTCTCCATAGTGGTCTGATATGTCTCCATGAGAACTAGGTGAATGGAAAGGAGTGAACCATGTGTTGCATGTAAAGCATTCTTCTTATGCTTGGAGATCCAAGTCAAGAAGCTCATATCATAGTAATAGATGTCTCCATCCACCACTCCATAAATCTCATCTCCTACTTTCCCATCAAGTGCATCATGTGTGAAGTGATCCTGGGAACACTCCATCAACAAATACATACTCCCAAGTGACAACGTTGTTGGCCTTTGTAATAAGGCTTTTGTCATCTCATGACTTCCCTCTTTGACATGCCCAATTCCAAAGTCACATACCATAATGCTGCTATATGTGGGAGACTCCTTCCTATGTGGAAGTACCTCCTGATCCTCCAAAGCTGAAGAGTAGTCCCTTTGCACCATGAGTGTGCCATCCTCTACCTCCCGATCCTTCAAAGATGAAGAGTAGTCCCTTTGCACCATGATTATGCCATAGCTCTTATTTCCTCCTCACACCATCATCATATAGACCATGGAGTAAAAACATGATGATTGATATGAAAAATATCACATCACCCCAATACAACCAAACTCCTTGCTACCAAATGATGTAAGTGTCATGCCATGTCCCAACCAATAACACACCCTTCGACATAGGATATGTCACATGATGGCTAAACTCTTTCAAGAGTAGTCAGCGCAGCCATGCCTCCTACTGCCCTATGTCATAGATTTGCAAGTGGCTCACCAACCTCTTGCTCAATATCCTCGCCCATCCATCTAGACGTGGGTGTCTCCTACCATGCTCCCAATTGGTATCCCTCTAATGGAGAATACCATCCTCCCAAATCAGATCACTATCTTTGCACTTCATGGGATGTTGAAGTGCAACCTCCTGGAGATCTCCAAATGAAGACCACTCATCAATGACCAAGTTGAACCCATAAGGATCCAAATATGTTGTAGCCAAAAGCTTCTCATTGAGCTGTGAAGTGCTTATAAAAAGGGATCCATCAAAATATTGGGAGATGTTATCCATCATAAGATGTATTCCATCAACCATCTGCCTATCCAATGCTACACAAGTGTATTGGTCATCAGAATTTCACAATAGTAGTTGGGACCCCAACTCATCACTGCTGCTCAATGACAGCGCTACTGACCTCCATGATGGTGCATATGGTCTCTTATGATGATGCACAATGTTGAACATACAATTCTGCATTGGATTAATTAGGATAATGCTCATCCTATCCTCCAAATATCCTCCAAAACTCTACACTCCAACCCCAAGTGTTGTGTGCAGCTCATCAATGAGATACTAGGATGACTATATATCTCCTCCTTGAACTAGTGAAGAGTCCTTTGCGCAGTGATAGTATGTTGCTCCAAATCAGCAATGTGCTTTGACCCTAGGTCATGGATTTGCCCTGATGGCATGTTCCCACAATCCTCCATATGATGTGCTGAAATAATAGGGAGTGTAAATGTTTACATACCTTGGTTAAGCTTGGGAACATCTTCTACAGCTACAAGGGTTCCTCCCACCGGTGTAATAATTCCTACAACTGTTGGTGATGATGATAGCTGCTCCTCTACTGCTGCTCCAGTGATAGTATAGGTATCCTCCTCCTCATGCATATTTTGAATAATGCATGGGACTCTAAATGTCAAGAGATCAAGACCACTTTGTAATGATGTAAGTGTTCCTTCTCCTGATGGAAGTACTCCTGCAACAAGTGGTGGTGGAATTTGCTCTTCCTCTGGAATAATAATATGGACATCTTCCCTTGGCTTCTCCGGTTTCTTCTTATCAAACTTCTTGATCAACCTTTGAGTAAAATCTGCATATGCAGTCGCTTTTGCATGTCTCAAATGGCTGAAGCACCAAATTTTTTCTTCACCCTCAAGGTGCAATGCTGCAATCTCAACAAATTATCTTTCTACTACTAGATGTAGCAGGAATAATGCATATAACTCCCTTCTCCAAGCCCTTGTTGTGCATGTGGATGACCCATCAAATGTAGACAATAGAAATCTATTGTTTCTTCTCCTTCTATTGATGCAAGGTATCCTTTCTTCTTTGATCTGAATAAACTGTTGGAGAGTTAGATTCTCCTTGAAAGCCCTTGATTGAGATTTATATTCTGCAAGATAATCACTTTGAATATCATGATCTAAGTTTCCTCCATCTCCATGTCTTTCACCTTCCTCTTCAAAGAAAGTAGACATAGTAGATCTCTTTGGAGCTCTATGCAATACCAATTTCTTCAGCTGTTGATAGGAAGTGCATGGACCTTCCTCATCTTGAAACCCTCTTGGGGTCTCACTGCATCTCTCCTCTCTCATCTGCTTGACCTCCTTGGAGAGGTTCTTTATAGATATGAAAAGATATGAGTCAAATCTCATTCCTTCCATCATTTTAGAGCCCTTATTCTTTCTTCTTATAGCATATTGGCTGAAACTCATAAGTTGAGCCAAGATTATGTTTTGATACCACTGTAATATTCCAAAATGGAAAAGACAAGAATATAGATACTGTAAATAACAGTTAATAACATTACACCAACATGTGTGACAAACTTGGAGCCATTTTATTATGTAAATTAGCAGCAAATAAGTACAATAAATATAGCAACAACTCAGATAATCAAGGAAAACAAGCCTCCCATGAATACATATGCCAAAAGATGAAGAATAGCTATTATAAAAGTGCAGGAGAACCAATACAACACAGTTTTAATGAGGATAACTTCTGTTGGAAAATTTAATAATGTAGATATCCTGATATATGGCTCAAATAATGCCGAGAGTAGAGATATATGCTCCCAAACACATTTCCAAGACAACCCCAAAAGGGTTTCCGGAAATACCCAAAACACAAAAATGTCGGAATGAAACCCTAGGGCTGAATTGCAGTTGCAACTGAACAACTGGAAGGAGGTGGCTAAAACTGATATGAAATGTATAGATCTCCTCCAATAGATCCTCTAAGTGAAAGGATGATCCCTTCCTTGAAGATCTCACCCTCCAAATAAAGCATTGAATCCTCCACTGCAAATGCTCACTGAAATAATGCAGTATATGAGGGGATATGCGCTGTAGGAGATGGAAATAGGTTGGTTTGGTGAAAAAATATGAAATTAAGCCTGAGGACCTCCCTTGCTGGCCTCCCAATGGAAATTATGCTTCCTCCACTAAAAACAAGCTCATAAAATGGCCCTACAAACTCTCCACTGCAACACCCTGCAACACCACACAAGTCTGAACAGAAACTGCGTTGTAGCTGAAGACTGAAGCTTGGCGTGATGTTTGGATGTGGACAATATAGCTCAATAATATCTCCTGAGTAGGCACTCGAAGTCCCTTGAGGATGAGTGTGGGATTCTTGCTTGGTAACACCCTTGTGCTAAGCAGCATAATAGACCATGCTAAACAACAAAAGCATGCATAGAACTGTCACCTAACAAATCCATATCTAAAAGATCAAAATAAATAATCATGTAACATATCCTCTATGGATGCCTTGCCCTTCCTTAAATGCATTGTGATCCTTCTCACCTTGGGTCCCACTCATTAAAGCCACTACTCTCATGGAGACTCTCTCCCATTAACATTGCGTTGTCTCCCATTAATGATCCACTCTCTCCATATCAGCATTGTTGATTTGGTCAACATTGACCTTGTCCACATGCTTTAGCCCCTGTTCACACATGGGGGTGCTTTATCCAGCTATCAAGATGACCCATTTTCACATTAAGAGGGATTTTATTCCTACTAAAGATATTTATGGGTCTCCCTACCCACTTATTCATCTATCTAAATGATAAAAGAAAAAAATAATATTCCAATTAGCTGCATGCTAATTTTGGAATATTACATAGTGATTCCACCTCACGATCAGACATCACTAACACCAACCAGATCGATCTCTACCCAAGCTGTCAAGGGCTCCAAAGCTTTTGTTCCAACCATGGCTCCAAGAACTAGTAACTCAACCCACAACCTTTCAGGGCTCCAAAGCATTTGTCCAACCAAGGCTCTAAGACTAGTAACTCAACCCACCAAGGGCTCTGTTAGCGCTCGAATCTGCCTCAGGCTGAAGAAGGCAAAACTCGAGGCAACATCAAACCAAGCTCAGCCTCGTAGCTAGCCCTACGAGGACAGGAGAGGGCTCTCTCCAGTCAATCTCGATAAAATGAGCAATAGGGTGCAAGATGACTCTAAAATGGGAACTGATTTTAGGCTAGTAAATAGATATGAATGAGGTTTTTAATAAATCACTGGGGTTTTCTGGGTTGTATGGGGCCAAGACAGCGTGAGCAGAGATTTAATAAAAGGCACAGATTATTCCATAAGGCGAGGTAGGAGTGAAGTTTAACAATTAATTTGAAATTAAATGGAATGTAAAGATTGCTTAAGAAAGCTGAAAGGGGCATTTAACAATGAATCCATTTTAGACAGAAGAAAATACACAAATACTGACGCTCCTTCAAGGCAGAGCAAATAAATTGGATTCTGCCTATCTTACTACAAAAGCATCTAGTGAAATGATTATGAATGAAATGAAAAAAACATTACGAGATTACATATGAAACAGTAGAAATACATATGCTAAACTTCACGCCACAAGAATCTGATGAAACAGAGCTGCGCCATTTAATTAATCCTCTGTC